>CM056510.1:8079288-8582936 GCA_029783415.1 Anisodus acutangulus | reverse complement strand
CACCGAGAATGAATGAATGAAATAGTGGAGTCTTAATAAGAGTAAGGATCGAACACCCGATTCCTATAACAAACGATTATATCGTCCAGGTCTTATTGTGAAAGAAAAAAGCCGCCCCGCGGGAAGGCTTGGTTCTGTCGAAGAGCTAAGACCCCTTCCAGCGTCTCCGCCGTAAAGAGGAATGTCCTCCATTAAAGAAAGCAGCTTTCAGAGACCTAACCCAACCCGGTCCGAATCTTATCTGAACTGCGAGAATAACTGACTAAGCCGTGCCATAAGGGGTCAGCTCTTTCCTTCCTACCCGTTTCATCGTGCTGACTAAGGACACAACTTATGGATGCTTCCATTACTGACAGATACATCAGGAGAGGTCGACCAATCGTTGGCGGTACCAGGATGGGAGGATTAGCGGCTCACCGATAATAAGAAGAACTCACATTCTCGTCCTGACAAATGACCAACCTGCCAGGTTCTTTATTGCTTTTTCATTTTCTTTCCCCAGTTATGTTATTTGAAGATTTTCTATTTCTTTTCCATCTTCATTTTTATTAATAATACTCCCTCCATCTTAAATTATTTGTAGTTTTTTTTGTTTATACATCCTTAATAAATATTAATTAGGAGGGTATTTAATTTATTTTACTCTTATTTATGTCTATGTTAATCTATTTTCATTAAATGTTTACTCTATTGATGCATATCTTTATTAATGGCAAAGGATAAAATAAAGAAAAATTAATTACTTATATCTTGAACTTCTAAAATAAAAAAATATTTTTAATTTTTTTTTTTAATAATTACAATAAATAATTTGAGACGAATTGAATAGTGGTCAGCTCTAAGAACTAGAAGCTTGTAAGGGTTGTTTGCCATTATCATTAGTTTTATTGCCAATTTTGACAAATTGCTCAAATTCTTATAAAACCTTCGAATTTCCTGTACGTACCTAAAAGGACGCTTGTTTGGCTCAATAGAATTTAAGTACTCCCTTCGTTTCATTTTAGTTGTATTATTTTTTTTTTGGCTTATTTTAAAATCAATATGTCTTTCTTTTTTTGACAACCGTTTAATTTCAACTTTTCACATGACATGTTTAAAAAAATTTTGGTACATTCTACATATCTTTAGTTAAAAACCACTATATTCAAAAGTAATTTTTACTTTCTTAAACTTCGTGTCAAATTTAAACCAGACAAACAAATTGAAATGAATGGAATAATTTTTAAGCACTAAGTGCTTAAAAATACTTTTAAAATATTGGGGTTGAATTTATCAGTAAACATATACTCCATATGTTTGAATAAAAGTATTGGAGGTGAAAATAAGCGGTTTGTAGTTTTTTAAGGAACCCCGATATTTATATTAATATTTCAAAACACTAAACTATTAATCCCTTCGTCTCAATTGATGTGGCACCCTTTGACTTGATACGGAGTTTAAGAAAGAAATGAAGACTTTTGAAATGTGTGGTCCAAAACAAGTCTTATATAAATGTGTGGTTGTAAATTATCTCATAAAATTAAATTATTTCTAAATATAGAAAAGTGTCATTTTTTCTGGGACAGACCAAAAAAAAATGATGTCACGTAAATTGGGACAAAGATAGTACATCATAACTGAAACATCCCTCAGGATTTCCAGTTTTTTCAAAACAGTACTAGTAATATGCTTCTCATAGATGTCTCGTAGGACATTTAGGTTACCATATGTAGCTAGATCATAATAAACTTTAGTATGTACATGTTTAATAAAGAGGGTTGCTCCGTTACGATCAGCTTCCAGATATTTATGAACAAACAATGGAGGTCTTGCCATATATATAACATTGTTTAGACTGGACTGGTTGGGAGCTGCCTTCGCTAGTTGATGTGCCACTTCATTCCCCCTGCCTGAAGTTGTGTCTGATCATCTGGGCTTTCAGTTGAAGCATTAAGGACCTGCATACAGAAATAAGATGTGTAGATAAAAACTTTTTTAAATGACTGAAATGTACTTAAAATTGTTAACACAAAAAAAAGCTTATTATCACAAAGTTTTATTTAAATTAGTTTAAATATAAATTATTTTGTGTCTCAGTGAATTTCAAGGAATTCTATCGTTTGAAAAGCTACAATCTTGCCTTATAATATAATCAGATGTACAACATTTTAAAATATGATACTAAATTTCTCAATATTATTTATGCAAGTCATAATAATTAAATTAACCGTCAGTGATGATTGCAAATTTTTGTGTGCGAATAGAATAAAAAAGAAAGAATCATGGAAGATCTGATTTTAGTATTAAGGTACAAACTGACAATATATCCTCATTGTTTAGCCTAAAAAGTTTTTTAGTAAAATCAGTTAAATTTGTCTGAAAAAAGTCTTTAGCAATACAATTAATTCAGATATAGTTAAATCTTTGACTATGTGATTGAAACAGTGAACACCAATGGAAATTATAAATGAATAATTCGCAATAAATAAAGAACAAAATAATAAAAGGGATTTTTTTTTATCCGGTCTAATGAAACAACAATGAGAATTGCTTAACGAATAAAAGCTTGAATAATCATTTGCTTGCAAAAACAGTAAAGGCAATATTGTATTCCGTGAATAATTAGATACAGTAAAATTAAGGGATGATGGAATACATAAAGGATTCACCTTACTAACTTTCCTAATCCTATGCATAATTTATGACGTGGAGATCGTGGACTCCTGATAGAATAGAGTGATCCCTCAAATCTAGATGTGTCACCATTACGTGCGCCTCTTTTTGTCCAAATGCTCCTAGACTAATCTTCCGAATATAAGCATATTACAAAAGACTATCTTAAATAAAGAAAGACGGCTAATAAAGATACGAAGGAGTCCGGTGTTTTGGGACCATCATCAGCTCATTCTGGACTCCGAGATATGTCTCACTAATCGATAAGGTATCGACCCCGAACTCCACTCGTGCTTGGATCGGTACTAGGTGCAGCAAGTGTAGAGTGTGTACGGAAAGCACGTGTATCCAGCAGCGTTATCGACCGACCCTAAACTATAGCGGTGGCAAGGGTTGGTACTCCCAATGCTCACTTACTTGCTTCGTTAGCATTAATATTTACAGTTTATAAGCAATCCAACACTTAAGTAAAGAATCTACAGTCAAACCAAGTCATAAAGTTCCCTACTTTCGTCGTACAGTCACAAAGATTCCACATTTACATTATTTAAGGCACGTTATGTTGTAAAGTTTCAATCTTTATGTTAATTAGGACACATATGTATGTAAAGATTCAATATTTGTACATCCTAAGGAAAGAAAAGTCATAAAGACTCGACATATACATTATTTAAGATGATAAATTGATAAAGATTCAATCTTTCCATATCTTAGGACAAGGAAAGTCATAAAGATTCTATCTTTTTCTCATTTTAAGCCGGTATAGTTATAAAGATTACATTTTTACATCATATAGGACACATATGACATGAAATCAAGTCAATAAGCATGAATGACATGGAATGCAAGTAATATGTGTGATATGCAATGGTCATATGCACCCAGTATACACACGCTCATGCAGTAGGTTTCATGTGACTCATGGGGGACTCATGAGGTCTATATACCCACCCGGAATATCAAATCTCCAAGATCACATCAGTTACTAGCATGTAGGCTATAATATCATCATTATCATCACTCATATCCATGTACCATATTTGAATCCGACCTCTTCGGGTCCGTTTCCGCATATTTCATCAATTAGATGTCAATCATATCATGAATAAATATAATGGATATTCATACATCATGCCAATGGATATTTTCAATTCAATTTATCAGGATGAATACTTTTTTCATAGTCTAGACAAAATGTGGAGAGATGAATGCATGAAAAATTAATATTCATGAAAGTTAATCAATCGCGGCTAACATAGCCCAATTAAGCAACAATCATACTAATCTATTAGATTTATGCACCACCTCTTAGGCCTGAAGGCTAAATACGTAATCTCAATTACAAGTATAACTATTTTATATTTTAATTACCAATACAGATACATCGGTACCCGCACAAGTACTCATCACCTCATGAGTAAGGAACCTCTAGTTTTCCATTACACCCCTTAATTACTTAAACCAATACATAACACTATATAAAGGGTCTAGTAAGTCTCAACTTGCCTGAATCTGAAGCCGAAGAGTCACTCTATGACCTTTTCTTTCCTCTTAAGCTTCCAAATATCACACTCCATTCAAATACAGTATCTACATGATAATACGAAGCTAATGATACTCATATTACTGTATGAATGTTCTATGTCCAAAACGTCAACCCAAAACCCCACCCCGAGCCCCAAAAGTCAAAATAGGAAATTGGGCTTAAAATCATGTTACTAATAATCTAGATAGTTATAAATCTAAAAATCATGAAGTTCAAAACACAAATGGTCGTTCAATTTAACTAATTTAAGCTAAACCCAAATCCATGAAAATTCTTATTTTCTAACTTGAATTCATGGTGGGAATTGGAAGATAGTGGTTGGAATCATAAGTAAATGCATAGATTATTATTAGAAACTTACCCCAATTAAGGATCTTGAAATCACTCAAATCCAAGCTCACTAGCTCTCAAAATGTGTTTTGGGGAAGATGAAGTCAAAATGGGGTTTCTAAATCTGCCTAGGTCACTAGCCTACGCGATTGCGAGGACCAGTCCCGCGATCGCGCCCCTAACCGTCCCAACTCACTCGCGATCACGACAGTGCATATCGCGACCACGATAGGCCAGCCTGACCCAGCCTACACAAATCCCCCTTCGTGAACGCGAGAGAAAGGGATCGCAACCCTCTGTCTCTCTCGCGATCGCAGTCCTTCCTATGCGATCATGTAGAAGGACCCCAGCAACAACTGAATCTAGAAAATCTATTTTTCTCAATTTTTGATCTGACACACGAAACTTATTCGGGATCTCCCAAACATAAATCCAATATGCATTTCAGTCATAAAATACACTCCAGACTCGCTCTCGCACATGGCATTTCTAAAAAAATATCTCCTTGACCCGATGTTGACCAAGGTCAACTCTTAAACCATGAAAATCCTATTTCTCAACCAACTATCCAAAACACACCTGAACACCTCGAAACCCAAACCAATGGCTCGACTAAGTCATAAATGATATTCCAAACCTAATGGAATCGATGAAACTTAAAAATGATGCATTTACCACCAAGTTTGACTTTGGTCAAACTTTTCCCTTTCTTTAACTTAGAAACTTCCAAATTTATTAAAACTAATTTGAAACTCACCCAATAGCCTCGAAAACCATGCCACTCACCCCCCCCCCCAAGTCACAAATATACAAATGAAGTCACGCGATAGGTAAAAAGCTCAAAACAACTAGGTGAGTTGTGACATAGTCGCCCACAACCATGTTTTGTCTTATCTTTCTTTCAGCTGAAGGCATAAATATAGTGTTCACCTTGTTGATTTGTACGCATCTGGTTAATTTTTTTGGTGAAACTACAACCAACATAATTGAATATTTCAACAAGCGAAAACTATATTTCATCTCTTAAACCGACTCAATAATGTGTGTGGTCATCACTTTCTACCTATTATTTGGAAATGAGCCCTACTCCACTTATGAAATCCAACCTCAAACTGTAACGACCCGTCTGGTTGTTTTCAGCCTGAGACCTCTATTTGACTATTTTATCCTTCTTGTAGACTCTGTGTGGGGTTTGTGATGTGCGGGGATAGGTGCATGGATCCTGAGGTCGATTTACATGAATTTCGGATGAAAAACTCAAAACTAGAACCTTAGAGTTGGATAATTTGACTCAATGTTGACTTTTGAGTAGATGGGTTTGTTTCTGAGTTTAGTTACTTCCAGTAGCTCCGGAGGGTCATTTATGACTTAGTCGAGTCATTGGTTCACTTTTTAAGATAATCAGATGTATTTTGTGGTGCTATTTATGAAATTTGGATATTTGGTTTTTTTGGACGATTCTTTAGAAAATATGCCTTAGCTCATTCAGATGACAAATCTTAGCATACGAATGAGTTTGTAGCACTGTTTACCTTAGACGAGCATGTCTGATTTGTGTCTGGGGGATCTCGGGAGTGTTTCGAGTGTTTGATGGGAGTTTGAGGTTGTTTCCCATGATCTTGTGTCTGGTTCCACCTCGGCGGCACCTATGTTTTCTCTTGCGTGTCCGCCTTGGTGAGAGGTTGGCTTACAGAAAAGGGGGTTAGGAAGTTATGGAGTTTTCCCCCTAGCGGAGGATTTGTCCGTAGGGGAGAGTCTGCATCTGCGGTATCGAGTTCGCTATGGTGCTAGAGCGAGATGTCAAGTGACTGCGCCCCGGCGGGGTATATGTTCACGGCAGCGGATCCGCGCCAGTGGGGTCGATTCCGCTGTGGCGGGATCACTGTATTAGGTGTCCTGTCTAATTCTTAGGTCAAGGTTATTTTCCCAAAATAGCATATCTCGGACCTAGAGCCGCAAGGGAGAGTATTCTGAAGTGCAAGAGTGAAATTCATCCTAAAGGTAAATATTTCCTTCCCTTGTGATTTCATTGTATGTTTCTAAGTCCCTAATGGTGATATAGTATGTTTTTAAGTTGGGGAAGAAGAGTTGCAAGTCCTTATGAGATTAAGAGAGTTAAATCATGGATTTAAAAGGGTGTTGATAGATTAAATTACTTGATTATTATGAATTAGTGATGGATTATTCTAGATTATTATGTTGTAGAGTTTAATTTGAATATAGAAACTTATTCCAATTAGGGGGAAATTCTAGGGTTTCCAAATTGAGGCTTTTGTATATTGTTCAATTGAAGGCTCAAATGTGTATAGTTTCCTAATTAACTTAAGGGCATGATTACCTAGTATTTGTTCTTGGTATTTGGGTAATAAAGTTTTAATCTTGGTGACATGGGCCCGAGGTTAGTATTTAAAGTCTTGCTTTGTTAAGGATTATGTCCTTGTATGTTGTATAAGCTCTTCATTAACGAATAGTATATGCGTGATTACACTTCGATTATCACGAGGCACAACGGAAGGTTAAGGCGATCACTGAGGCTTGATTGGTTAGCGCTCTTGTTCGGCCCAGAGGTAGGATACAGTTTACTTTCACAATACTTCGATAGAAGTGCGTAATTAATTACAAATATTGAGAGGTATTGGGCGTGATGAACATTTGAGTGGGTACCGGTGTTGAACTGTGATGATGGGTGATTTAGGAAATCAGTCTTATGTTGGTTCCGACTGTTGATTGATTGGGCATGTCGCCATATGATATCTTGATTTGTACTTGGATTGTTATGTTGTTCAGTTCTTGGAAGCATGTGATATTCATCTCTATACTTTGTTGCATTTCATTACATAATGACTTCTTGCCTTATACTGTCATTTGCATTCATACACTTATGGTTCTGAGACATTAATACGAGAGTGTTATGGAATGTTGTAGTTCCAAGAGATCGGAAAGGTGAGATTACTTATGAGACTATGGCAACACTGAGATGATGATGATGATATTCGAGGGGACGGTTTGCACGCCTGCAACAGTTATTATTCAGTCAAGAGCTGGGCTCCGATAGAAATTTCTGGAGTAGTATATGAACTTCGCGGGTCCCCCATGGGTGTGCGTCTCATAATAAAATCTTGAGTGCATGTATACTGGAAGATCAAGGTACCTGGCATATGCATTGCATTCATAACATATCATACACATATCATTCATGGATTATCTGTTGATGAAACAAGTATTGAATTGATTATTGATAAATTAATTGAATTTCTGGATAAAGGAAGCATGTTATTTACTCAATGATACCTGGAACTTGTAATTGAATTATTTGGAGTTGGGTGACTTATGTGATCATGAACTCTTATATGAACATTGTTTTATGCTGTTTCGGTGAATCATTATGTGAACAAGTGATAGTTGTTGGGTTATTGAACTGTTAGAATAGGACTATTTGGTGTCAACTTGATATTTATCTCTTTTAACATATCTTCCATCGTTGTGGACCTATGAAGCCTACGTGGTAAGTTGTGTACTCATACTATACTTGTTGCATCTTTTCTAGTGCAGTTTCAGTGTCTGCTACTAGTGCGGGACTGTGTGGTTGAGTTTGAGCGGTTATTTCTCCAACATTCTAGGGTGAGGATGTTATCTTCAGCATACCTCTGGGTGTTCTATCTCTATTACAGTCTTTTATTTGATACTCGAGAGACAGGTCAGACTTATTTTAATTATGTATTTGGTTTTGGCCTGCGTGCCTATCTCAGATTTGTATCGGATCTCTAGTGCTCTTGTATTCACACACTAGATTTTGAGGGATGTTGGTGATGTTCAAACTTATATTTCCCGCATTTATATCATGAGATAGATTATATAATATTTGTTTTCATTTTGCTTTTATTCATGTTATATATCATGTGAATGATTAGGAGTGGTTCGCCTACCAGTGGATTTACGTAGGTGCCACCACGATTCCTGAAAGGGATCGTGATACAAACTCAAATGATCTAGTTGTTGCAAGGCATTTATCCTTGAGTTGATGAATATGATCATAGAACGCATTCACACTATAGGATGGGATGTCTAAATAGTAGTGGTGAAGATAATCTCCACACTTGAATCTTATTTGGAAGTTGTCACCAAGATGTCCCATGCAAAATTCATAATGAGCATACTTATAAATCTTAGAAATATCATTAGCTATGGTCACATGCCTATCCAAGAAACTCCAGATCACCATCAACTATTAACTTCAACTGCTCGAAGAAAAAGATTCAAGAACCATCACACTCCTTGTCCACTATACATAATGCAACTGGATAAATATAGTTCTTTGTATCATGTGTGATGGCAATCAACTAGACACCACTGTACTTTCCAGATAAAAATGTGTCATCAATAGCGACAACCACTCTTATGTTCACAAAACCTCAAATGCAAGCTCTGTAAGCTAGAAAAAGTTACAGGAACATGTCCTCTTTGTAAAGCTTAATGATATTCTTGCTACCTCGATTTACAATCTTAAGCACATAACGATAAGACTCTAAGATAACATATTCATGCTCTGGTGTTTCCCTAATCGAGTTATTAGCAATTCAACCTCCCTTCCATAACTTACATTACAATGCAAGTCAGTCCTAACTATATTCTCGATTTCTTTGTTACAGATAACTATTTTTGAAATATGTATATTCTCCTTTTTTTAAGTAGTTATCATTCCTAATAAAATGCAAGATATAAAAATGAAAGATTTAATGACAAATTTGATAATTTAAAAAAATAAATTTTGTTATAGTATCTTTTAGAGTTGATTAAGCTATTTTTAAAATAATTGAAAATGACAACGAATTGGAGCACAATTGCTGAAGGTGAGCTAATAGAGCAATGAAGAAATGAGATTTATGAGAGCTAGAGAGCATGGTGGCTGGATTAGAGTTGTTTTCTGATGTTGGGCGGTGGTTTTTCTATTTGAGGGCTAGAATTTGCACTGGAAATGGGAGTTGAAGGAGGAAAAAGTCGGGACCTTTTTGGAGGGAAGCAAAATCGATTTTGTTTCTAATTTGAGCAAAAATGTTATCTATACGTATGGATTTTAGAGTTGGGGTGTAAGTCTTTTAAATCTAATTCTCCCTGTTAGGATTGGGCTACTCCTATGCGCTTTAAGAATTTGATTCTTGAAATAATTTGCGTACGAAGGTAATGCAGTGAAAATAATAAATCAACTCAAGAATTTACACGTGGAAAACTCCTTACTCAGGGAAATAAAAAACCATGACCTATCTTCATATAGGATTTGCTCAAAATCTTTGTTATAACCAAGCGGATAACAACTTTTAAATTTCTTTTCAAACCTAAAGGACTTGTTTCTTTCAACAGTCTGCCTAAACAACCTAGGTGTTTGATATGATAGAGTAACAAACCAACAAACACCTATTACACAATACTTGCAAAGGTAAATAGGTGAAAATCACAAAAGAATCTAACTACAACTAAAGAATTAGATGGATAAATCTTGATAAGTTCGGGTCCTTTGTTGTTTGAATAGTTGACTCTTCTTGAGATGAACGTATTGACTGAGCTCACGCTTCTCTCTTCGTTGGACTATTTGTGGTTGTGGCTTCCAAGCTTCAATGTTGATCGTGTTGTGTATATATAGTAATAGTTTCTGGCTTCAATGACTGAATCCAAGAAGGTTTTGGTTTCATTACTAGGTCCTTTGAAGATCTGATTGGATATATATGGTTCTTCAATTGAATTCATCGTTATATCTCCCTTTAATTGTCTAGGGTATATTGTTTGTCAAATCAACAAAATTTTAATGCAAAGCTCATGATTATTAAGCCAACAGCTACTCAACACTCCGTAATCATTAAAAAGAGTTATCGAGCTAATGAAAATACTTGAGGTCTAGTTTCTCAATTCAAATTATAAAATAGGTCATTTACTCATTACTAAAAATCAAATTCATCATACTCTTTGGGCACAAAATTTAAGAATATAAAGATAATTTTATAATTTTAAATTATGTATAACATATATTTTAAATCTTGTAAGTTTAAGTCATGTAATTCTTATAAGATGTATGATTAAAAATAAAACAAAATGTACACACACAAATTAAAAACTTTAACATAATATTTTTTACTAACATCTTGTTTTAAACAAAATAAGACACACAAGTTAAAATGAAAACTATTTTCTTCAAATAGAGAAATTATTACGAGGGCAGTAGGTTAAAGCCAAAAGGGTGAATTGTACGAGAAGGACTTGGATCCCCATCTCTCTACTCAGGTTCAATCCTCTTTTCCTTAATTTCTTCCTATTCAACTTTCTAAATCACTTCAACAACCTAACTTCTTCTTTTTTAAAATTTTATTGTACCAAGATTAGTCAATTATTATATATACAAATCTGAGTTGGGAAATTTTGAATTTAACTACGTGTGAGATCCATTAAGAAAAAAAATATTGAATCTTTTGCTCTTCATATGGACTTTTTTTTTACTGCATATTCTTTAATTGTGTTGATTGAATTCAATCAATCATCCAAACTAAGAGTGTTTGGTTTGAACTGGGCCTGGGATGGACTGAAGAAATTCTGAATTTTTGTGTGTTTCATAGGACTTAAGTTGTTCTGATTGAAAAATCCTCATTGCAACTAAGATAGTTTGAATTGATCTGGGTGTGAGATCCAAATAAGAAACCTTCAACTTTATTCATTTATAGGACCTCTTGGGTAAATTATTATGTTGTGTTGATTGATTCAGTCCTCATTCTAACTGAGATAGTTTGAATTGAACTGGGTTTTTGAGATCCATGATATGAAGTATGAGTATTTATGTATATATAGAAATGTTAAGCTATTAACAAAGGGCATATCTGCTCAATTTCGCATACTTTAAGGGCATATTTGGCCCCTTTTTTTTGCTTATTAATCTATTAATTAGGTAAATTGGGGGCTCCAGATAAATTAAGGGCATGTTTGGATCAACTATTGAACGCTAAGGGCATATGTGAGCTAAACTATTAACAAAGGACATACTTGGCCCTTCTCCGTTGAATCAATCAATGGTAACTGAGATAGCTTGAATTGAACCAATGTCTGAATCTGTATGTATTTCATTGATTTGTAGGATATCTTTGGTTAAATTCGTTTCTTGTGTTGATTGATTCAATACTCATTCTTACTGAGATAGTGGCTGACCAGAAAGTTCAACTCTTGATCTACATCTAAACTTCTCTATTCTTATTGTTTTGTCATTTTCTGTAGAATTGCAAAAAGTCGTGATGGCAGGGCATGACAACATAAACGGGTCTACAGAAAAGTCAAGCAGCGGTATGGATGATTTGCCGACTTTCAATGCTGAGAATATGCAAAACAACATGAAAGTTATTTTATACAGGTTGGTTTGACACCATATTTAGGTGGAGTGAAATGATTTATAGTCCCTTGCTGTTTCTTGATGATTTCAGTTAGTAATAATTTAGCTGATCTGGACGTAGCGATGTGAGTTTCATCTTCAATCATGTGAGACTGATGTTATCTTAACTGAACAACTGGTTGAAATTAGAGATTATATGCATAGCTTTAAATCCTTCACTGAGACATCATTCGGTTGAATGTCAGTAGGATATAGAATAAATAATATGACATGGTATCATGAAAATAGCCTCGGTGCTAACTTCTTTTCATCTGTGGTATAGCACTTCTTCATTGGTATGATTGTCTGTATTATGGCCCTTTGGGTTGCAGTCCTTGATTTCTTCTTATCTTCCATTCACCCAAGAGCTTTACTCCTTGCCACTTAAGCAGAAAGTATGTTACCCTTGGTGTAGTTGTATGTGTTACTGTAATGGCTCGAGGAGATGCGTATAGTCTTATAAATATCCATTCTTTTACCTCACTAAAGTCCTGCAAATACCTCAATCATCAAATAAACAACCTAATACCCTAAACCAAGAACTGCAGATTATAATAATACTGATGGTGAATTTAACCTTTTTAAGTTGCAATTAACGAATGCTTAGTAGTTTTCTGAATAGTTTAATAGCTTTTTGAGTTATTGAATAGTTAATACCTGTTTTCAATGTTAACGGAAGTCTTGGGCTGCCCTTGTCATTTTGCCTCTACAATAAAACAGCCCAAAGAAAAGAAAAACAAACAAACAAATCCAAGCTATGTGTTTGCAGCTGTCTATCAAGAAATGTAATTACTTGATTACACAGTTGTAACAGAAGGAAGAATGAAAATATGAAGGGCACGGGTAGTCGTTCATATGTGAACGAGTAAAATTGGGTTTTTTTCGTCTTTCTAAGTACATTTCTTCCTTGTTATTGGACATCTCCATTTATATTGAGCATTCTGTTGTTCAGCCGCACATTCATGGCAATCATTGGTGGTGTCATTGCCGGCATTCTGGGACTTACTAGCTTGACAGGATTTATCTTTTATTTCCTTGTCATGGCAATAACTTCAGTAGCACTCGCGGCGAAGGCTAAGTTTTCAATCCACTCCTACTTTGACAGCTGGAACAGAGTCGTGCTTGATGGATTTTTTGGCGGGCTTATGGTACGCCTTTATATTCATACTTCTAATAAGATCTCTTCTTCGTACATTCTTTGTTTATTCCAATCCTTAATCAAGAAATAATTCATCTGCCTGCTCAGTCACCCACATAAGAAAAGGTTAAAAGCATAATATTTTGTAATTTTTTTACCTTTTTTCAAAATATTAGTTCGTCTTTCCTGCCTCATTTTTTCTCCTCTGTTTCTTTAATACCCTTGAGTCGAACGTCTATTAGAAACAACCTCTTTATCTCCACGAGGTAGGGGTAAGGTTTGCGTACACTCTAACCTCCCCAGACCCACCTGTGGGATTACACGGATTACACTGGGTAGTTGTTGTTTCTTTAATACCCTTTTGGAAGTTTTTTCGCATTCATTTTCCAGTTATGAATTCTTTCCAAATCATCTAAACTTTTCTTTCTTCAAATTTAAGTTAACCAATTTTTTTTTAGAACGACATTTAAGTTAACCAATTTTATTTTTTTAGAATAACATCTAAGTTAACCAATTATTGGAACATATCATCTATCTCGGTGATATTTTGTTGATTAGAATCATGTTTATCAGTATTCCTGCGGATCTTCTTCTTAATTATTTTTTGGGTGATGGGGGTTGATTTCTAGGTCCTTTTTTTTTTTACAATAAATAAATAATTTTATTATCTGTAGCACCCAGGGGATTTTTTAGATATGTGCAGAACAATAAATTTTTACGGGCCACCAAATGAACTGCAGAAAAGGGGTTGATTTCTAGGTCTTGGTAGCCTATGAACTACGTTTTAGTTTTGATATAGTATCCAACTTAACAGTTTCAGTGTGTGATTGCTGAGAGGAATTTACTATCTTTTTATGATGATTTCAAATTGTTATTATAGCTTCATACCCTTAATTTGACACTCAATTGACATTGTTTCTATTCCTTGCAGTCATTTGTGCTCTTCTGGACGTATCCTTATCTGTTGTAGTCTTCTGAAAGATAGATTTATGCATTTCCCCCTCCCTTAATAAAACTATCTGAACTATTTTGTCCTTCTCATCCCCCTGTCACAAGATGTATGTCTGTTGTCAAAATTTTCAAGCTTTACTGTCACAGGGATGACCGTACATACATTTTCAGGCTAGAGTAGTCGTCAACATATTATCCTCTACCTCCCATCCTCTCCCCTTAAAAATTCTAATTCATATTCTATCTTTTACCTTTGCTGTTTGGACAAATCTTTTGGAGAAAGTGTTGAGGAAAAATTTGTGTGGAACAGAAACACATATGCATAGTTGTAACATTTCTTAAAGTGTTTCAAGTGTTCTCAATCTTTTTTCTTAAGAGAAAAATACTTTTCAACAAAAAAAGGTATTTTGACGAAATTTCTCCGGGAAATAGTTCTAAAAAAAACTTAACCAAAACAAGTTTTTAAAAACTTTAAGCTATTTGTCCAAAAACCTTTCCAGAGATAAACTGCTAGCCTCAGTGCCAATATTTTCTATGCATCTCTTGCGGGGGTTTTATGTACATGTACCATATCATCCCTTGCATGGTGTTGTATCCTATAATACATTCCTATAATTCCTTAACATGCAAAAGATTTGCGTATGACATTGTGCATATATTCTGAGGATCCTGTGTGAGATGAAGACCTTCGCTGTCCTTGATGCTGAAAGCTACCTCCTGTATCAAGAAGATGCTAGACATTTTCAAGTTCAAAGTAGTGGGTATTCAAAGTTTGTGCTCATGATGTTTTCTTTCTATTAAGCTTGCGGGAAACTATTACCACCGAACAAAAGTGGGTTCAAATTTTAGAGTTGGGAGTAGTTGAACATTTTGATCTTAGAGTAAAGGTTTTGTTAGGTAACTACATATATTCGAGTTCAAATGCTTGAGTAATTGTATAAGCTGTTGGACATTTCACATCACTGTTGAATGATATAGATGAGCGGGTAATCTTAGCCAAATTAATTATTCAGGTTCAAAGTTCTTATGGTTGAGCATTTTACTATTTTTCTTAATATAAGCAATGTTCTTAGCACCATTATGGTTATGTGTTCAGACTTTATGTTGGCTTTGCCTTAAAGACAGAAAAATGCAGGTTTTGAAACTGCTACACCTTGATTTTCAGCAGACATGTATTGTTTACATTCTTGTTTATTCTTTCGTTTGATGCCAATACGTTTCGGAATGTACAAAAGAATGTTTGCAGTTTTTCTTAATGCATGCTTGGACTGAGAAGCAGCTAAAGGCAAGCCTTGACTGATTTCTGCAATACTTAAAATAGATTTCACAAATTACAAGTTTTGTATAGGATGAAATGAAACTTTCCTTTCTATGGTGAATTCACTGTATATAAATTACTGTGGTAGAACAATATTGATAAGTAAAGTGGGACATCGCCTCAGCTGGAAGGCATACATTACAACATGGCCAAGTAAATTTGGAAAACACAAACTGCTCGATCGAAACTTTTGAGTTCAAGAGCCAGACTATACACAGAGAATCCTAAACTAAGAACTACAACCCAGTTGGGCAACCCTCTTCTCTGTTTAATCATGTAAAAAAAAAAAAACCGCAGCCAGTTGTAGCCGGCTCACAAACTGTATCTGCCTTCATTTATTGTACGTACACTTTTACACCTGCAAATTAGAAAAAAGCTCATTACACAGATTGATTCTCTTTCAAACTACGAAATGGTTAAAGTTGATGAGCCTATTAACTAATTCCTTCATATTATTGTGTCAATATGCTGATTTAATCATCTTTTTGGACATGATATAATTGTGTCAATAGGCTCCGACAAAAAGTCAAAGAGTATGTTATCTTTCCTTTTTTTATACAAATACAAAAGAGCCCTATTTCACTTATGAAAATGAGAAAAAGAAACTTTCCGCTTTTCACTTGATAGGTATCAACTTGGAAAATTTTATAAGCACACATTTGCTTTCTGTTTGAGATTTCTGATAATTTTCTTATAGAAACTTGAGAAGTGCAAAACCTGGAGCAAACACTAACGAGGATAAGGAAGCACAGAGAATGACTTACCAGCATCTGAGGTACCCTTAGAAATACAGAGGACAAAACATATAGAAGACCTGATACAACTAAAGCGGCAACTATGTTGTAGCCAAGACGTTTATCATCTTTCATCGGAATAAATGTGGATTTCAAAGTGTTTGTCAATTCGAATAATCTGTGAGAAACCTGCACATATATAAAAAAACGGGAAGCTGATTCGTGCATTCATGTGTTCTCCTCAAGAAAGGGAATGAAGAAGAAATTAATGTACTTACTGCAACATATATGGCAGTGGTAAGCATGAAGTTCATCAAGGGGTAGTCGGGGATCAAACATAGCAATTTTTTAGGCTGTCCATCTGGCACACCGGATCTGCATTTATTTACCTCTAGGTTAAATATACACATTTGTTCATATGCACAATTCATCTTTTTTTCTAACAGAAACAGAAGTACTAAATTTCTTTGTTTCCAGGGAATCACAATGTAAATAGTGGTCAGTATGCCAAATGACACAAATGCCTATAATAATATCTTTTTCATAAACCAGCTCAAAGTCAATTACCAAATGAGATCAGAGCTTGAGGAACATCACATAGCAAACAGACAAAAGCGAAACTTACATCAGTCTTGTGAAAACATTCAAATGGTCTTTATGCTTACATACACAGATCAGCGGAAGGGTAAAAAAGTATCATAAAACAATAAGAACTAGAGAAGCATACTATCTTAAAAACCATGTAATGGGTGTGCAAGAAACAGATCAACCTTTAACTCATCTTTCTTACCTTAACCATATATGGATTTGAGATATATAGGTCTCCAAAGTGATCTTCCCAAGCCATCTACAGGTCAACAAAGCAATAAGTGATCTGTCTTGAAGTAACGAACCAAAATCCAATATCTACTTAAACATTTCTGTCATGAATTCACCGGATTTCAACGCCTTTCCTTGAACTAAAACATAAGAAAAATAAACTGCAAAAGAAAACTTTTAATGCAAATTTACTTACGCAAAAAGGGTTAACGTGTAGCTACGAAAATATTGGGTAACATTCCGCAAGGATATGTAGACACTGTTAAATAAGAACACCAAAATTTACATCAGAAGGGTACATGCAACATATTATTCACTAGTGAAGGAAGAAACTCTCAAAATAACTGAACATTCAAGTAAGAAAAAAAAAGACGTACGTTATCGGTATCCAAGATGTGTAAGGATGATATTTGTTATATGTGATCTTCGGAAGCTTGTATATGTGTTCATACCAAAGATATCCCATCTGACATTTGTACAATATGTAAATAAGGGAGAGAAGTTCGAAATTTCAGACAGTGGCAAAAGAGAGGAGGTACCGTGAGTGACGTTATGGCAACAGCTGCTTTTATTGATATCCTACGTTTCACTTCGGCTTCCTCAAGTTTCTCCATCCATCTCTCTACCTGATAGATGAAACTTGAACCATTTATGAACTAACATTGTTAAGGAAAGGAGCTGAAATTTCAGAAAAGGATAACGGACAACATCCTCAGCTCTGCTTTGACAGTTGCAAAAGTTCATATGTGGGCTGACTGACAGGTAAAAGTTGAAAGCTCTGAACGGGAACTTACTGTTGGATGGTAGTATGCATATATCATCCCAATTATCCATATGTAACGATCAAGACCTGAACGGAATTGCCACTCATGCAAGAGAGACTGCTTTGGTTTTGAAGGATCTGGGTCAGCATATCCTAAAACATATACATACTCACAGGCGTTAGTAATCAGCCGTGACTAAGGAGGAAGAAAGAAACAAATAAAAGGTACCAACCAAGGAAGAAAGTAAAGGGGCTCCAAACCACTTCAAAGACTCCTGGAACTTCCCACATCAGAATAACAACCAAGAAGCAGGCAATGAATCTAACAGCAATAACTGTCCCATTTTCATTGTATTTGTTGAATATACCAAGGGCCCCATAAACCATCAGAGTGAAAAGAGTGTGCATGGGGCATATATAGTATAACATGTAATTGTTGTTAAGGACAACGCAGCTAAAGAATACCAAGAAATTAAGCCTCCACATCATCTGTCCATCAAAGAGTAAATCTTTCAGAAGCACTGTCAACTAAGGAAAATCCAATACAATAGATCTGCAAAGTCAAAGGGAAGATAGTACCTGAGTGAATCTTGCAAAACTGAAATCCTTGCGGATGTAGTAGTAAGAGAAGTTTCCAAATCCAGTCATCCATACATATCCAGCTATAAAAACTCGTATAGCATTGTAAAATTCTGTGGCGGCAAAGTAGTGATACATCAAAAATAATACCTGTTACAAGAAATAAAATTGTGAGAACCCAGAAGTGTACGGCGCATGCAACTGAAATTTGTAGAAACCGACAGATGTCTATGAGAAGTAATACTGTCTGGTTGTCAAAGTGGTAAAAGAAACATGCATTTGCAGTTGGTATAAAATATTTACTTTTAAGTTATGCCGTCATTTTTTTTCTAATAACAAGTTATGCCATCACAAATACTACAGAAGCATGTCCAAGTTTTGTCATTGCGTACAGCCATTTACTATTATCCGACAACTCCCAGTGTCATAATAGTAACATGCGGAAATTCATAACTCACAACAATAGGTGAAAGAGAATGTTACAACATAAAGTCGGATTCCATGCCAATGTATGCAGGAAAAAATAGGAGAAAAGAAATCATAGATTATCAGCTAGTGAATCATGGCAAGAGCTGAGTTACCTGCATCCAACCTTTCCATTCTTCAGTTTGATGCCTATTCAAATACATTATGGATCTTCCGGAGAAAGGTGACTTATCATGGTGGATCTTAAAAGAAGTGATTGCTGAGACTATGATGAGAAGGAAGTAGAGGAAAAGGAAAAGATCACGATTGTAGCTCTGCAAAGACAATCAAAAGAAGTGGCAAAAGCTGGTTAGAACCAAAAGACCACATACAACCAGCTTCCTGCACATAAATGATACATTAAAGACTAGAACTTTTAAGTTTATCCAAAGTTGCAAATGATGTTGAACTAATAAAAAAAATACACAACATAGAGTTTAGGGTGCTTGATCAGTTGTATTTTTCTAAAATGACCTGATCAGTTTTACTTGCTTCTTTATTTTGAAGGAATGTACTGGTAATCCTTGAATCTGTGTCTCCATATTGCCAAAGGATATAGAGATGCTCCATCCAGATATAGCACACAATATGGGCCAACTTAGTTTTATGTAAAATTATTATTGTAAGCACAATCAAAGGGGGTGCTCCGGTGCTGTAACAGCATTCATGACAAAACATCATCTTTTCCATCCTAATACTGAAAAATACTTGGCCTAAAAAGCCAAACTGTAGCAAACAAGAAAACAGGAAATGAAGAAACAAAGAGCTATGACGGAAAAAAAGGAAAGAAGAAACAAAGCTGCATCTATCCCTGCTATGTTAGTTAATTGTGCATATGCTGCACAGTTAAAAATTGCGCTCATGCTTTTATACCAAAAAGGAAGTTCCAATATTTCTTTGGTTAACAATTATACACAATGTCAATGGCCAAACACAAAGATAAGGAAATTTACTGTACCTTTTTTGATTCACCAAATAGATTTGTACGGTCAGATACGTAAAAGTAAGTCATAAGGGCACCAAACTCTGCTCTGTAGGTAAAGAGGGGAGATGAGAAACAACAAGCTGAGCCATAGTCTTCAGGAACTTAAGACTTGAAATCATGAAAGTCCACTTACATTGCTCTCAGAATTAATCGATTTTCAAGCAAGAAAGTTTCATCCATCAAGAAGAACCTGAGGTATTTACTTTACATGAGTTCCATAAACTGATATTATCTGATTAAAGCAAATATAGAGTTTCAAACCTAGTAATCTGAGATGGCACAGATGAACTGATTCTAGGCGATGATGATTGAAGACCACCTCCTTCCAATAGAACAGCTCTATCATCTTCTTTGACTGCTTCATTTCCCAGCTCAACCAAATTGATATCAGAATGCCTCCTGCAACAATATGTTAGAGGAACTCTCCAGATTCAAATTAGATTGCAGATGAAAGCCCTCGCTTGATCAAGACACGCATCATGGATTTGAGGTACAGTAAAGATATACACTATTTGTTCAAAAAAGATAAAATAAACGAGCCATATATTCATGAAGTTCCTGCCACCTTAACTCACTAATTCTCAGAGCATAAGATAGGAAATATAAACGGCAGATGAATGAATATTACCGCAGACTAAGAAAGGAATCGTATCATATTAAGATATGAAACAACTGGAATATTATTATTCTCACTGCTTAAGACACTTACCAATTACCATCCTATCTGATCTGATACTAAAGTGATCCTCTTTCTAAAGAGACAAAACGCACACAAATGAGGAATGCCCCCCAATGTTGTATATTTTTGCGAGGAAGCATCAACAAGAATAACAAAAGTAACAGTAATAACAACAACAACAACAACAACAATGAGCATATTTCTTTAAAAGGGGAATTAATAAAGAGCTACCATATAGTCAAGAAAATTTTACATAAATTGATATTGCCATCCAACAACTTTGCAGCTAAAAGTACAGATACCAAGAGGTTTAATCTGCTTACACTTTGGATGATGCTGTATTTTTCTTGTACTCCAAATACTCCGAATACAACCAAGCAGCACATACCGGCACAATTCCAAGAAAAAATGACACCTGTAATTCATTGTGGAAAGTTACAATTTTATATATCAATCATCCAATGCCCAAAATCAACTCATTGAAGCCTAGAAGTACGAACACTTGATCGCATGGCAAAAATCATGTAAACCCCCTTCTAACTACAAAATTCTACAACAATGCTATGAAATTTGAGACCAAGAAGACTGAGCAAGATTCAAAGCTCAGAAGTCCCATCAAACTTGGAACTTCAATACAACCAACAGAAGATCCAATCAAACAACTATAAGCTTGCTTCCACTTCCAATTTAAAAATGTAATCACAAAGGACTCACACATAGAACATCCAATATGCCACTTACCCAAAAGTGTTGAACATCCTACAATGATGTGGAGTGGGAGTAACCCCTTAAAAATATCAAGTGCAATCTGTTAACTCTAAGTTCAATGAAAAGATAAGCAAGTGGAAAGCTATGAAACAAATGTTGCTTCGTCCACAAGTCCGCTCAACATCTGAAGTTCTTTAATTAATGCAAGATGTAATAGAGTGAACAAACATGTTTCAACAAGTAAAATAAATGTATTTAACAAAAACACTAAACTGCTGCTATTCGAACCATTGAAGTATGGAAGATCTTATTGAACAAGTAAGCACTTTCAACTGCTAACCAGAAAGCATTCAGCAAAAGAACACCCACAATATCGTAAATGCATAAATCAACCAAACCAATTTGCAAATATATGAACTTCATACAACGCAAAGTAAGCATGTTTCAAAAAAACCAAACAGAAGGGAATTCAGCACAAAACATAGGCACCCATACTAAAACTACAAAATTCAACTTAAAGCAAACACAATCAAAATTCGAACAATACCCAAAGAATGAAGATGGATTTTTAGGAAAAAGAAAAATGTATTGAGCACAAACCACAGCAATACTCAAAATACAAAACCCAACTAAGAAAAGGGATAAAAATGCCAACTTTATTCAAAGAAGCAAAAAGATTGAGTAACCTGAGCAGGTGTTAGGGGGCCGTAGATAAGCATCCTCACTCACACTTCAGGGCAATTGATAACTTTATTTTTCAAGAAATGAATTTCACATCAAATAGAACAAGGAAGATATATATATCATCATCAGATCTAGTAATGAATAATTAGTGTTCAAATTTGGAAATGTTATTTATTACTGCTCACTAATGGATGTGACGGTGAAGTGAACGCTTACAAAATGTTAAATGAATTTGGCACAAGTTTCTAACTAGGGAATTACAAGATTGGATAATGAGATTTGGGGTTACACTCTAATCAAGACTCAAGAGTAAATCAAAAAGGTATGGGTGAAAATATATCCTTTAACTTTGAGATACAGTGCAGTGCAGATATATCTCTCGTTAAGAAAGTGATAATTTTACTAATTTATAAATGATTTAAATTCTACTTTTTCTACTTAGAGATTTTTCTTAAAAATTATTTAATTTATTTTTTAATTTAAAAAATATATATATCAGAAGGCTTTAAAATATAAGTTACGTATTTTTTAGTAGATTTATTTTTTTAGTCTTAGAATATTTTTTTTCTGATGGATCGGATCTGATTTGTTTAAAAAAAATATTTCTGTGTCTTTAAGAAAAAATAAGACCACTTTTTTCTAAATGAATCGGACCCAGTCCGAAAAAAAATTACCACGTGATTTTAAAAAAATAATTCTACTAAAAATATTATATTAGTAAAAGGGTGTATTGCATCATTTATATAATGCACCTACTACCGACAGAAAATTTGTCACTGAAATTGAGGATTGCAACATCACAATTCTACCAAAAGTCATATCATTCGACCACTATTCACAGAAAATATCATCTTATAAAAATAAAGTAAAGAATTATTTGGGGATCAAATTTCAGGAGAATTTTTATCTTTGTTAGTCTTCTGGAAGACATTCTCAAAAGTTCGCTGCAAAATGTCTGATTAAATAGTATTTAATATGCTAAATCCGTAGGTTCCAATTCTGCACGACCCCTACATCTCCGACTGAGAGTCCTAATTAATTAATTAGATGGATCCATTGGCTTACTTAATTAAATGACTTTATTTATCGATTGGTTACATTTATCCTATCCTTCCCCAAATCCAAAGCATAGTAAAAGCTTAATGCATCGGATTATCCTGTTATGTGAGCCAGACTTACATAAGTTCAAGGACATTCTTTCTTTTTCAATCCCGCAATCCCTATCAATATCTTTCTCTCTTTTATTTTTCTAAGAATAAGCAATAAAATAAGTGAAAAGGCTAATGAATTATTTGTTAAAGAGAATCGTTTGCCAATGAACAAGCTTCACTATATTGATATGAAATAGAAATTTCTTATATTGAACAAGTCTGATTTGTCAATGCTTAAGTTCCTTAAAAATGAATAAAATAATTTTCTAAATGGAAGTAGTAAAAACAAATCTGACAAGTGACATTTCATATTGATTGTCTCCTCCACCTTCGAACTCAAACTCATCCCCTTCCCCTCCGAATTTCTTATTTCATATATTTTATTTTATTATTATAAATTGTTTATAAGAAATGAGAAATCTTTTTACAACCCCCCCCCCTCCTCCTCTTTGAATTTTATATTTTGTATTTTTATTTTACTTTTATAAAAAAATATATGAAATAGAAATTTCTTATAATTTTTTACTTCATATATTTTATTTTATTTTTATAAAAAAATATTTAATAGAGGGGAAATTTTTTCAAACCCCAAACCCTGGGAATTTTTTTCTATTTTTTTACAAAATTTCTAGAATAGACTCGTACCAAAAAAAAGTTAATTAAAATAGTTTAAATAAATTTGAATATGACCGATAAAAAATGAGTTAAAATGTTAAATGATGATTGACCGACGCCTGTGGGCAACACAAACACCCGTAGCATCACCGGCACAGGTATCTGATGCGCACACTGGCAATCACACAGAATTAAAGTCGGTTCCTTCCATCCAATTTCGTTGGTCGTGTCTTTGATAGCTTATGTGTGCTTAGCTTCTTTTTTTTTTTAAACATGCTTCAACGATACTTCAGCATCTTTTTTTTCAATCAACTTTTTAACATTAAAACGTCTGATTTCAAGAATATTTAATTGTGTATTAAAATTATATATTAAAATATTAATTAAATAAGACCCGTTTATTTTTTCAAAATTTTAATATGTAAAATTCATTTTATTAAAAAGTAATAAAATATAAAATCAAATAAATGCTAATTAATCTTAATACTTATTTCAAAAAAAATATTAAAAATTATATGGTGGTTGTTGATAGTAATAGCCATCGGTGGTATTGGTGATTAGGGACGACTTAGCAAAATTGATGGTCTCAAGCTAAATGTTAATAAGAGGATTTAATAAATTTTACATGTATATGCATATTTGATTTTTATTTGGTAACGATGATTTTCATATCATTCTATTTATATCTTGGTCATTCACTTCAGTTACATTCTAACTCTCGATATTTGGGAATATTTTTGATGAATTTTTCATCGAAAATCTCTAACTAACGAGTCAAATTCCGAAGAAATGTCCGTCGAAAATTAGCATTTTTTTAATAATCACCAGGTGGATGTCAAAAAATTTCAACATTTGGAATAATTCAAGTCTTCTTTGAAGTGAAAAAATAGTAATCCACTCTTTATAATAATTAATTAATTCTAAAAGATACTACATGATAATTTATTTTTAAAACATCAACTTTGTCACTAAATTGTTCATTTTTATATATTACATATTATTATAAAATCTAAGTTATTTATCTGAGTAACCTTTATCACATTCCAAAAATATGATAAAGTCTAGTATCTTTTGTAGGATATAATTGTTGGAATCAAAGCAGTACGGAAAGTAAATAAATATTACAAGTGTTCGATAGGATAAAGAAACAACCAAGACTATAATTGCCGCAAGCTTGTTGAGTCTTGAATCTTGATAACTTGAAATCAAGAAACACTAAATCTGGATTGTTACAACTGTGGCTGAGTCGAGAGATGACTCTCTGTCTTTAAGACAAGATTGCCCTAAAGCAAATATGTTGATTCTGACGAAGAAAACAAACATGAAACGACTTGCTGAAGAATGGAAAATTAGAGGAAAATGAAGAGTTTTTGTTCTTTGTTTTAATGTTTCTGCTCTTTCTTTTGGACTGTTTTTTCTCTTTTTCGTCCTCCATCTTTACCTTAAATCTATTTCAGGCAACATATAGTGTTTAGGAGGAGGAGAGGTGATTAAGAGGTGTATTCACCCAGAAACGTTTTGTAGTAAGTGCAAAACGTTTCAGAAGTTTAATGTCATAAAATGTTGGCTTTCTGGCTGCTGACCACCATTTTTGAAACTCCATGGACCAAACTGTAAATACTAAATAGTTTGGGGTCCAAAAGATAATATCAGAAGTAGCCCAGAATCCCATGACCCACGACCCGAGCCAGGATGGGACGGGCGGACGACGGCGGAGCGCGTGTAGGTTTAGCCTCGAACCCAAGCACACCTAGGTCCTCCCTCCTTAAAACACACGGGTTATCCCTTGGGGTCCCAGACCCTTATCCATTTTTTAGGCTTATAAAGAGAACAATTCTTCATTTTTCCACCGATGTGGTAGATTTGTCCCACACCATATTTCCATGCCTCAAACACCTTACTTCATGGACCAATATCTCTTTCATTTCTTAATGAAATTTGACGATCCTTGGCCATACGGTCATCTACTCACTTAGTAGATTATGCACGTGTGAAAAGACAAAGCCTCCAACATGCGGGATCCTAATGTTTAAGTCATTAAATATGGGTGGACGCAACCTCCCCACCAAAGGCAGATTTCCAACATCTTTTGTTAATAATTTTATGGTATGTAATAAGGTGAATAATATATCGTATAGAAAATTTGGGGGCTTCAATTTTGAGAGGTCTAAAAAATTGTGGCCTCCCTATTGAGCCGACTACAGTGATTGGGTGTGTTAGTTGATAAGGGTGGTTAGCAATGATAATTAATGATAGTGGTGCAGGTAGAAGTTAGTGGTAATATCAATTAAAAATAATGGTTAATTATGACAACGATTGATAGTGGTTTCTGGTAATTGTGATGGCTGGTAGTTTTAATTAACCTTAATGGCTATTGATAGTAAGTAGACAATATATGATAATAGTTGATTGTAGAAATTACTAGTAATACAGTGATGAATTGTTATGATAGCTTGAGCAGATTTAAAAAGATTAACTGCATGGAGATTTTATTATCTATTACTAGGGGCGGCAAAATGGATAAATAATATGGATATCCGTCTGACCCAATCCATTTTAAATGGGTTGGATATCTATTCCATTTAAATTGGGTCTAATATGAGTCAACCCATATTATTCATTTAAAATATGAGTAATTTAATGGGTAAATAGGTAAATTGACAGCATCCTTATTTATTCATAAGGAAATAAAGACTACGCGCAAACCCTAGAGGCTACATCGCATGCCTCTTCCATCAAGCAACGTCGTCCAGGCTCCGACGACTTCTCTTATCACAAAAGCTTTTGTGACTAATTAAATTATAAATTTTTAATTATTCAGTTTAGTCCTTTTTAAGTTAAAGTTATTATTTCTGTATTTGCTATTTAGTCCCTAGAGTTAGTTGTAATGCATTTGATGATTATCAATTAAAAGAAATATATGTCTTCCTTTATCTTCTTCTCTCATTCCTTTTTCTCTAATTTCTCCATTGATGGACTCTTCATTTATTCACAAATGAACAAGAGCCCTTCTCTCTTGTTACAAATGGTATCAAAGCTGACGATTCTCAGCTTGGATTCTACTGCCATGACTGATTTCGAGTTTAGAAACCATGAGCCATATCCACATGCCTATCACTATTTCAACGGCGTTCTCAATTTTATTGAGTTCAATAATGGTTCATTCCGAGCTTCATCTACCACAGACTATCTCTATGAGGATCTCAGACTGTTGCGAGAACAACGTCACATACTGGACCAGATGATAGCACCGACGAAATTCAAAGAGAAGTAGCAAACGAGCAACGACATTGATATTGTTGAAGATTACTTTTCAAACTTTGAAGGATTTGACAATCCTTATGAGTCTATGCAGGAGATTGAAGAAGAACCAAATTCGGAAGGAGTAGATGATGATGGTACATAAGAAAATATCGGGTAAAATGGGATTTGGAAATGACGTCGTAGAAGTTCTTGAAAAGTCCTTTAAAGAGAAGGAAGATAATAAATACCAAATTCTTCAAATGTATGGAATCTCGTTGTTTCTAAGTGTGCATTAACTGATTACAATCTTGCTTCTTTATCATATGCAGTGCAAGTAAGTTTGCAAGTCTTCTTCTTACCAGGTTGCTTCACAGTATCAAACAAGAATATTAAGAGACGTGCTTCATGATTAAACTTAGAGTGCCTCAAAGTTCTCTGTACATCCTTGAGGAATTCAAAGCATGGCCTATTTGATTATTTCATTGTGATTGATGCAAGTAAATCCGAAGGTTCAGTTTATGAACTCAAAAAGGAACCAGATAAGGAAGAATTTGATTCAAGGGACAAGGAGAACTTTATTAAAATCATAATTCCGCTTCTAAGAAATGCACACTCAAAGGCATATTTTCTCTCATGGATTCCTTATTCTCTTCTTAGAGTAGTCTCTGTAATTATTCTCAGTTGCACTTCACATCTTCCTCAAATCGATGGTAAAAAATATATGCTAATTCTGGGAACAAGTTCACTTAGCCTACTGATAGTTTCATTGTTTTTCAAGATAGATATTTCTGACTTATTTTTAAACATATGGTATGATTCCCAAGATATTAGTTCCAACATTACTAAAAACATTACTGAAGCAGAGAGAAGACCATGACTGTTATGTACCAATCTAGAATTTGGATAGTGTTGGAAAAATAAAATTTATGAAGAGATGATTATGATGTTTGCTAGAGAAGTGGGGAAGAATCGGAAATATTCGACACAAAATGAGATCGAGCCATTTAAAGCTGCAGCAATAGGATATCAAGGATTCCTTCCGGACACATACTCATTTGTGCTAAAAGAAATTGTTGGAGCGACGCCATCTTTGTTGTTAGAGGAGCTTGCGGATATGGTTGGCAGCACATACATGCCGTTTGAATGTTCAAAAGCAAAATTGACAAGGAATCTTGAGTCGCTCGAAATACTAGAGGTCGATGTCGAAATAGAAATTTCTAGTGTCAGTATTGTTGAAATGAGTATTACTGTCGTGATCAAGAATCTTACTTGGAATTGCTTTGGTGCAGTGTTGAAGCCAGCATGGGTTATTCATGTGGCCAGGTTGCTAAAATGTTATCCCTTTCGTGTTGTCTGAATGATAGTGAATCTTATGATCATTGGGTCGCAAAATGTTGTTGGTCTTGTCCTTGTTGCTTTCTTCCCTCAATGTCTCCTCTTTAAAGTTGAAATTTGAAAGTGCAACTCATACATGCTTATTGGAAGGTGAAACTGCATATGCTAAAGTTTGTTACGGAGCATTTGCACTAGTAGAAATTTGCTATAATGCAGAACTTAGCTACAAGTTAGAGCCAATTACTAAACATAGGCCTGAAGCATTTTATAAGGAAATTTGTTTCTTCTCAAGAAAAGTTGCAGCACTCTTACACAACATTTTGAGATTTTTATGCTATGAAGCATTTCATAATTGTCAAGAAGAATTTCTGGAACATTGCAGCAAAGTGTCATTAGCCTCATTCATTTCGAACTTCATATTTTCAACCTCGAGCATTGCACCAAAGGCTATTTATGTTGATATGTTGCTGGAAGAAGTTACATCTGAGGATTACCCGTTCATCATGTTCCAGTTTCCAAATTTTGAAGAATCTTGAGGGCAAGGTCTTTTCTAAAGAGGATAGATTGTCACAAAAGAGCTTTTGTGACTAATTAAATTAAATTTTTTTTAATTATTCAATTTAGTCTTTTTTAAGTTAAAGTAATTATTTCAGTATTTGCTATTTAATTTTTAGAATTAACTAACGTATTACCATGGTAATGATTATCTATTAAAATAAATATCTCTTTTCCTTTATTTCTTCTCTCCTTCCCTTTACTCTACTTTCTCCGGCTCACCAAGCTCTTCATTTCTTCACAAATGAAAGTGCCCTTCTCTCTGGTTACATCTCCGGTGAATCTCTGTCTCTCTCTCTCAGCTCTATTTATGTCTCCGACTCTCTCTCTCTCTTTTTCTGTTGTTCTCCTTAACACTGGCCGGAATCCGATGACTTCTCCGGCGAGAGGAAAAATGGCATTATATTTTTCATGAATCTGTAAATTCGATTAACTAATTCCCATTCCCTGCAACTCTTTTTGTTTTGGTTTTTGGTTTCGAGTGTTCAAATTTCCTCTGTTATTATTTTTAATTACTACATATGTAATTATTTATTTAGGTAGAGATGTCAATGGAAGATAATGCGGAATCTTGTGAACATAGTTCGTCAACTTCGTTAAAACGAGCAAAAAAGGAAAACTTGTGTTGTTTGGGATTCTTTTAAAAGGCTTAAGCCTGATATTTCTAGTGATGGAAAGTATTAAAGTCATTTGTAAGCTTTGTGAACAAGACTACATAGTGGACCCAACAACTAGAACATCAAATCTGAAACGTTATTTGGAGAATAAGCATTCCCTGAATAAGGAAAAAGAGGGTCAAAGTGCACCAATATATCAAAAAACTTATCGAGAGAAAGTATCATTGGCCATATGTAGGCATAATTATAGTCATTAGGGACATTCATTCGTATTCAAATCCAATAGTGATGCACATATCAAGAAGCACAGCCAAGTCGGATATCTTGAATATGTATGCAAGGGAAAAAGAACTTCTAAAATCTGAGCTTGCAGTGATCTCTAGTAGAGTGTGTTTGACATCAGACATGTTGGCTTCATTAGTATCTAATGACTATATGTGTGTAACAGCTCATTATGTGGACTTAAACTGGGTTCTTCAGAAGAGGATTTTGATTTTCCGTCATGTTCCTCCTCCACATTCGGGTGCGGTTTTAGGTCCTTTATTGATCGATTTTCTTAAAGAATGGGGAATCGAAAAGAAAATCTTTACCCTCACTTTAGATAATGCTACTTTCAATGACGGTGTGGTAGATATTTTGAAAAACCATTTGTCTTTGATGCGCTCACCAGTTTATGAGGGAAAGTTTCTTCATGTCCGTTGTGGGAATCACATTCTTAAACTTAATCGTTAAGGTGGATTTAGAGAAGGCTGAGGCAGCTATTTGAAAAATTAGAGAAGGTGTTAAGTATATCAAGAATTCAGAAACAAGAATAGTGAAATTTGTGGAGTGTCTTAGTAATATTGGTCTACCATGTTCTAAGAAGCTACGCCAAGATATGTCTATTCGGTGGAATTTCACCTATCAAATGCTTGAAAGTGCTCTTCATTATCAGCAAGCTTATATTCATTATGACTTGGTTGACCCTGATTTTAGACATGGCCTTTTTGAAGATGAATGGAAAAGGGTCGAGATTGTAGCTATATTTTTTAAGCCATTTTATGATATTACAACCTTATTTTCTGGATGCAAGTACCCCCACGGTAAATCTGTATCTTCCTAATGTATGGAGAATTGAAAAGTTATTGAAAGAACAAAAAAGTAGTGACGATTCAGACATGAGTGAGATGGCCACTTCTATGTTAAGAAAGTTCAAGAAATATTGGAAGTCATATAGTGTCATATTATCTATGGCTATTGTCCTTGACCCTCTATATAAATTGAAGTTTGTTAAGTTTTTCTTTACAAAACTTAATTCTGATACCGTTGATGAAAAAGTGAAGGCTATTGAAGATAATTTACAATTGTTGTTCAAAGAGTACTTGATACCTTCAACTACAACCTCATTATCAGAGGAACATGCTTGTTAGACTGGGAGCAAGGATATGGAGGATGCACTTGAGGAGTTTGATATGTTTGAGAGTCAGTTGGAGTCAAGTTTAGGTAAAACACAACTAGACTTGTATTTGGAGGAAGCTAGTCTTGACCGTAAAATAAATCCGAATCTAGATGTACTTGGCTTTTGAAAGGATAACAGGCTAAGGTATCCAGAACTCTCATAATGGCACGGGATGCCTTGAGTGTGCCTATCACCACAGTAGCTTCTGAATCTGAATTTAGCATTGGAGGGCGTGTCATTGAATGGTTTCGAAGTTCTATTCTTCCTGCAAATGCTGAGGTGCAATTATGTACTAGGGATTGAATTTGTGGACAAGGAGGTAAATTAATCTTCTCTCTATTGATTTGTTTCATTTTCTTAATAACTAATCAACTGTAAGAGCTTTTTTTTCTTTTTAAATTATTTAAGATCTTGATGGGTCCGATTCTGATGAAGATGAGATTGTTGTTGACCTTGAACCTTATCTTGAGAAACATAGAGGTAAGACTATCCCCAGCTTTGTTCTGGTGCAGTGTTCTTTGTAAGTTGAAATGTGAAAATCTTGATATATAGTTATTACTTCATGCTACATTGTGAATTTGTGATGTAGTTGTCTAATCTTGTTTGCTTAATGTGAGGTCTAGAATGTCCTTATAACCACTGTTTACTTCTCAGGATATATGTTGTCCATAAAAAAATATTAATAATAAAGACAAAACAATAATGACAATGATGGTAAATAGTAGAGGCTCATTCTTGTATATGTGCACAATCAGCAGGAAAAGTAAGAAAATATAGTACAAAAAGCTTTTCAGGTCTTGTGTACAATGTGTTCTAGAATGTGGTTAATTTACTTGCTCATATAAAAGTTTGTTAATTTACTTGCACAATCTGCTCATATAGAATGTTATTGTTTCATGGTGGATTTTCAATTTGTCGGGTATATTTTTAATACAAAAGAAGCCAAATTAACGCTTATCTGGACGGGAAAGGAGATACTTCAAAAGCAGTTTTGTTGAAATGAAGTTTGCTTACTCTACTTGAGAATGAAGTTAAATAAACACATTCGTTGTTCTAGTAACTGAGAGCTTAAACATTGAAAAAAAATGGCTTGTGTTGCTTCAACTTCACCTACTTGCTTTACAGTGGGAAATCTGATTTCTTTATCTTTTGGTAGTTGCTGCTTCTTTTAACCTTTCTACTCTTCCTTTATGATTTGGTTTCCAGCTCCGACGCATCTCTTAATCATGGGGATAAAATAGTTAAATATCATAGGTGGCTCTTGTGTTGTCTTTTATTAAATGAGTAAGCAAAGTATTAGCCAATGACCATTAAAGTATGCTTCATAATTTTCAATAATGGAGTTGTAAGGTGTTTCTGGAGTACTAGACAGGCAGTGGGTTTATGAAACTGATGGTACAAGTTTTGCAGTAGATAACATATTTTGCTAGTTAAATTTCTTGGTAGATAACATATTTCTCTAGTTAAACTTCGTGCTCGTTGTTGTCTCGAGGTGAAATGCAGAACATGAATTAGTTGTGTTCTCTTATTAACCAAATATAATCTTCTTTTGTTATCTGAGGAGCCGATTATTGAGGATGAAGACAATGACGATGATGATGAAGATGATGAGGATGACAAAAATTCTGATACAAGATTATGATGGTGGTCCTCTCATAGAGATGTTTTGCATATTTACAGTTTATCGTATCTATTGTAAAAGTACCGTTTGCCTGTTTCCAGGTTATTGTATCTATTGCTTTACTTTATCGTCCGTTTTATTGCTTAAGCATTTCTCGCTGATATTGTTGAAAGACATCTTATTCCAACCGGATTAGTTGATTTTAAATCTGGTTTAGCATGTGTAATCTTTGGGATGATTCCGATTTTGTTTTAATTGGATGGTGTTACAAGTTTATATTAGACTGATTTTGAGTCTGGTTTAGCATGTGTAATCTTTGAAATTACATTTACGCAGCTAGAAATGCGTCAGCTATGAAGCCAGCATCTTTGGAGTAGCTCCAGATAATATGGGTAATATGGATATGTATATTATCCGTCGGGTTAACTCATTTTTTATCCGTCTTAAATATGGGTGGATTGGGTAATTAATTCATTTTTATTTAACTCATTTTTGATGTGCTCATATCCGACCCGACCTTCTGTTGGCCACTCTATCTATTACTGATGATATTATGAGTAATGATTAGAATTGAGGATGGTAGTTATTTGGTGAGAGCTGATAGTTGCGAAGGAATGCAGCGACGGTATAATATGTAGGGATGACAACGGATCGGATCTGGATCGGATCCTACTAGATTCAGATCCAGATCCATTTTTTATACCTGGATCCAAATCCATCGGGTCCATAAAAATTAGATCCAAATCCAGATTCATCGGATCTGGATCCACATGTAAAAAAAATTGTCTTGAATAATATTTCCACCTGTTAAAACTTCTCTGACAAAATAAAACACAATCTTATTGAAAAAAATAATTGAGTTCATTCATTCATCGTATGCTAGAAAAAACAGAAGAAAAAAAATTAAAGTTTACAAAATTCATAGACAGATTTAACTTTTAAGCAAAAAATATATTGTCCTTTAACATGTCCAATTCTAAGACATGGAAGTTCATCTTTGGTCATTCCAAGACATGTTTAATTCTCTGTTTGCCTGAGATAGATTTGATATTTTGCTTTTACTTTTGAGAAAATGTCAATACCCAAATAAATTACATCAAAACATGTAGTAACAGTCGTCAATTAGCACCTCTAGGCCACTCCAGAGTCCAGACTCTACAACCATGTTAAACAAAATAATAGCTTCATTGATCACATGTGACCTTTTTCTTAATTGTTTTGTGAAATAGCCTATATATTGCAATAGCTTAAAATTCAATGACAGCAAATTACAAGTGCATGAATAAACCAAGAGACAACCAACTCGATGGTATGATCGGGAAACAACTCTGGAGGATGGGGATTTGTTGGGAGAAGAGAGCTAAAAGAGCTAAAATAAGAGAGTAGTTACAACTCTCTACTGGATTTTGTTATTTTCTTTAAGTCTTTAGAATTTTATTTTTCCTACTTGATTATATATGAAGACATCTTTGCTTACCAATTGTATGCTATCCAGCCTGCTAATTTATTTAATGTGCTACTAATTTTCTAGTAAGGATCAATCTTTAATTAAACACTTAAATGCCACAAGTTAAAAGAGAATGAAGCCTTTTTATTTGCATGGTACGAGACAATTTTTAATTTATGCAAACCAACTTCTAGACATATATACGTGACAAAAGCTATTAATCACATCCTTTACAGTTCTACAACTCAATTGTTATTTGTTATGGACATCTTTTGATCCCTTTCAGCACCTCTCCAATATGAAAAAATGTTACTTTTTAGAAAGAGATAACTAAAAAAATTTATCTCAATAAATATTTATGATTAAACATATCATTTACATATCAGAAATTATGAAAATTTTAAAGAAAATACTTATAAAATTACATTGTAGATTATGGATATATTTAATAAAAAATGGATCAACTGGTCGGATCTGGACCGGATACGGATCTCAAATACAAGATCCAGATTCAGATCCGATCCGTTAGAAATGGATCCCGGTCCGATCCGGATCCGTTGGGTCCAAATTTTAAAAATTCATATCCTATAAAATAACTCTGAATCCACCGGATTTAGACCGGGTCCAGGATCCACTGCCATCTCTAACAATATGTCAGTACGGTGAATGCCTGGATGAGTTGAATATTTGTTTTATTTATATTGTATGTCTTCAGCTCTTAATAAGGGACTCCTTAACCCTTAGAATGAGCTCTTTGTATGCCTCAAGATTTTATTTTAAAACTTCAAGAAATATAACATACTCCATATAACACGTTATTCTATATTTAAGATTTGAAGATTAAATTTACATTATTACTATGTATGTATATCATTATCCCTAGATAGTTAACAAGTAGTAAAATTATTTGCCTTTGAATATTCTAATATAATTTTTAGAGTATAATTTTCATATTTAATATTTTCTTAAATTTTATTTTATTTCAAATAGTCACTGGGCTTACTGCACCCCGTGTGTGCCTCTGCTTTTAAAACGGTGTTCCACCAAGTAGAAACACTGGCTTATTTGGTACGAAGAAAAATGTTTTGTACGAAAATATGTTCATGAAAAATAAGTGAATTTTTTATTTATTTTATCATGTTCGGTTGGTTAATAGAAAATATTTCTTGAAAAATATGCACCCAAGCTCCACAATCCCGCCACCCCACCCCACACCCACCAACACCCCCACCACCTAATCAAATCAGCCCACCCAACCACCACCCTCAAACGCACTTCATCTTCACCCACACCCAGTTGTTCCACCCAACCCTCCATCCACTTCACCTCCCTCCCTCTCAATTTTTTATTTCATAAATTTTATTTTATTTTTATAAAAAATGAGAAATTATTCTTACCCCACCCCCACCCCTTGCCCCCACCCCAACTAAACCCACACACACCAAATTTAATCACACAATTTATTTTATAAAATTTTATAAAAATAAAATAAAATATATGAATTAAAAAATTCGGGAGGAGGTAGGGGTGCGAAACACCGGGGCGGGGGAATTGGTGAGTGGTGTAGAAAAAAATAAAAAATTCTGGAGGGGTGACGGGGTCGGGAGGGGTTGCGAGGATGTAAAAAACCAAAAAAACAAATTATAAAACTTTATTTTAGAAAAAATTAAAAATTTTCGGAGGGGGTGGGGATGGGGAGGGTGTAGAAAACTAAAAAAAAAAAGAAATTTTAAAACTTAGTTTTTTAAAAATTAAAATTTCCGAAATTGTGGTGAGGGTGGTCAGGAGTGGGGGAATCGCAGGGGGTACAGAAAACCAAAAGAAAACTTTATTTAATTTTTTTTTGTGGGGGTGGGGGCGTAGGGGGTTTCGCAGCGGGCGGTGGTGTAAAAAAACAAAAAAATAATTTAAAACATTTTTTAGAAAAACAAAATTGGAGGGGTTGGAGGGTGAGTGAATTGGGTGGTGGGAGGGGAGTGTGTAGAAAATAAATAAGAAAAATTTAAAATTTGGAGGGGGTAGGGGGCAGGAGGAGTTGGGGGTGGAGGCATGCATGGGATGTGGGAGTAGTTGGGGTTTTGTCATTTGTGGGGTGGGTGATTGGGGGTGGGTTTAGATGGTGCATGAGGTTGGTTGAATGCCACTTTTGAGACTTGTTTTTCCTACTTTTATTAAGAAAGTCATTTTCCTCATTTTTAATAAATTTATTTTTTTAAAGAAAATATTTTTCAATTTTTTATCACACGGACATGAAAAAACTTATAAACATTTTTCGAAAAATACTTTCCTCCGCGCCGAACACACCTTATACCTCCACTTTTTGGAATTAATTTTGTGATACAGCCTATAGCTAAAAACAAATCCAAAAAGATGTGGAAGAATTAATAATTTTTCATTTCTATAACAAAAGTATGAATAGTTTGAATATGTACGATTTGCAAAGGGAGAATCAATTTTACTTTTTAAATATATCTGATATAAATTTAAAATGAGAGCGAGGTGAATGGGCAGCTGGATTCCATGTCTGAAAGCATTCTGTTGGATCCTCTCGGAACTGCCCTTAGAATAAATCACCAAAACCAAGTCAGTATTTGTCATCTAATATATGTATGATTATGAAACGTGAAATGACAAGAAAAGAAAAGAAAAGAGTACTATGAGATTGGTTTCGATACAATAGTTCCAGATATAGACAGATGTATTCCGTTGAATGGTAATTCACAAAAAAGAAACAGTTGATGGACTACTGAAATCTCTAAAAAGCCCCCCGCACGTCTAGTAATAGTCTATTGAGTGCAAATGCAATCAGGGTGAAGATTGTAAAAACAAAGTTGAAAAAACCCCGCTATGTTGTCCACATGCAATTCTCTCTCTCATGGATTTCTTTTATTTATTAATTTTAAGGTGTTTCATTTCATTTGTGTCCCATCCAACTGGACAACAGCCACTGATAACCCTTTTACGTCACTCGTTAAAGTCAATTTATTTGCAATGGAGACCCAAAGGCTCCTTTACCTAAAGGTCAGGCCGCCCAAGAATTTTAAGATCCAACACAACTTACAAGACTTCACAACTATGTTAAGCCCATTGGCAAGCTCGCCCACTGCCTTTGACCCTTATCTTTTGTAGGATCAAGAGAAGCGTGCAAGCACCAAAAAATGCATTGATAATATGTAATAAAACTGAACAATTAAACTAAGCCCACCATATATATTTGCACCAAAATAGCATCCGGCAGACTAAACAGACCTTAACAACTAAAAACACAACACATAAAAACTTGCACTTGCAAGCTAAACTAGAACCAAAGTTCTTATACAAAACTAAACTAAACTGATGTCACAATCCCAACTTCACTATGTAAGCTCCAGCAGTCCCCAGAGTAAAATCCCGTGGACTACAAGGAAAAGATAGAATCTCGCCTGGCAACAGCAGCTGATTCAATAGCAGATGGTCTTGGAAAGAACCTTTCATTCAATGCTTCTGTGATTAAATCTAAACTACAAGAACCATCATAATACATTAAGTCTGTCTATAGAGGTATTTGTTTGATTAAACAAAAGATAAGAAAAGAGGGGGATTGACCTCTATACCAAGGGTCAGCCAGATGGGCCAAGCCCTATCGTTTAGATGGTCTTTCATCATCCTCTCCGCCATCATCATCATCATCATCAGAGTCATCTTTGCCTGATCTCTTCTTCCTCTTTGGCGGGGCCTCCACCTTCCCCCTAGTGTCTTCATCGTCGTCCTCTTCCTCCTCGAAAGCATCTTCCTCGCCATTTTCTTCTGGTTCAAAATCACTAGCATCTTCTTCATCCTCGGGACGCGCCACAGGCCTAACAAGATACTCCGTCCCAAGATCCCCCTAACATACAGTTCAGAATAATATATCAGTGCCAGAAAGACATAAAAGGAAATGAGTTAAAAGGCGTTTCACAAGATTTGAGTGGTTAAAGGTGAAATTCTATGCAAGGTTCACAAACTTCATTTGTAGAAAATCCGTTCAATTGAAAGAAAAGGGAATAGTAATCAAGTATTATTAGGTAAACAACAACCTGATACGCAAACAAATCTAAATTTAAAGGAAAAAAACATACAAGTAAAGAGAATAGCAAGGCAAAAAGAACAGAGGTGATGATCATGATGGTCAACATAGATTTAGCCCAAAAAGGAAATCACAACCTCAAACCGCCAGGTCACAGCACCATACCACCTCTAGTCATCTCAGTGGTTGCAGCTATCGTGCAGGATGCAAAAACCCACAATACAATACAATACAAAACACACACACAAAGGGAGAGCCTTTTGTGAGTTTGTCTACGGCAAAAGTAGTTCGAGGAAAAAGATAACAGAAAATTTATTTGAAGATCCATATATTTGTGAATATTCATAAAACTACCAGCTTTATTCCATATTAGAATGTTATATAAAAAAACTGTGAATTCAAATTCAGAGCGTATTTTTCTTCCCTTCAAACGAACATAACAAAACAGCAGATTGTCAAATAAACTCAAAAGTTCAACAATAACCCTAGAACTATCAAAACAACCACAGATCTGAGCAATTTCAACATTAAAACTAAAGCTAATACAAGGAAAATGTTATTTACCTTAAACAAACAACTAAAACTGGTGAAGTAGAGCAGATCTGGGAAATTTCAACAAGAACAATTGAACACAAACAAAAAACATACAGACCAACCAAACTAACAACATATACATCAATCATATCATATGAAAAGAGTAAAATCGTAATTCTGGAAAAATTAGAAAGAGGTAATTTCGATTTATTACCTCGTCTTCTTCTTCTTGATCGTCGTCGTCACTATCACCTTCATCGTCGTCGTCATCGTCGTCTTCATCTACAGAGTGAACTTGTGGACCACTACCGGAGCTCTGTATCACCTTTTTATCCTCCTCCTCCTCCTCATTATCATCATCATCATCTTCGGCGTCCTCAGCGTCCACTTCCTCATCATCGAACTCTTCATGAGTTGGTGCTTCCTCGAACACTCGTTCATCGTTGACGATAGCCATATCGGAGATTTCTTTTCTTCTTTTTTCAGAAAAGAAAAGTGTGGAATAGAGAAGCAGCTTCCTTCTTCTGGGTAGCTATGCAGACGGTTTCATTTTTCTTATGATTTTGGAGGTCACGTGATTTGCGCCTGATGGGGGAATCTAGGGTTATGCTGTTGAGATATTTTGCTTCACTTATTCTAGAATAGTCCTTTTGTGTGCCTCACGTCAAATTCATTTCTTTGCCTCCTTGGGTTAATTGTTTATTTGGCCATATTTCTCAAAGGTAAAAATATTTTTTTCTTTAAAAAGTAGAGTAACTTTCTCCCATTGTAGAATAACTTGTCTTAAAGACATAGTGTCATCACTCGATTCAGTAAATCACACAAGCAGTTTGTTAATGTTTTGATTTCCAATTTTATTATAATAGTTTGTTTATCCTTTCTACTATTGTAATAGTTACTTACTTCCCGTTCCCTACAATAATTGTATCCCAACATATGCATTTTAATTCATCATTCATGACCTATAACCGAAAATCCATTTCTATCTCATGAGGTTATGAACTTTAACCAAAATAATTTGTAAGTCAAATAGCCGCAAAACGACTCACATTAAATTTTAAATATGTGTTAAGAATCTTACATCGGATATGAAATGAGAACATGAACTCCTTATATGGACTTGAACAATTCTCACCCTACAAGCTAACTTTTGAGGTTGAGTTAGGTCCAATACACATTCTTTACATGGTATCAGAGCCATACCCATTTCAATTCTTTGTTCACCGATGTTGGGCCCCCAAATTATATTATCAACGCTCCAATTAACAATGTCTGAGCGTGCAAGGAGTGTTAAGAGTCTCATATCAAATATGAAATGGGAATATGGACTCCTTATATGGACTTGGACAATCTTCACCCTACAAGCTAGCTTTTTGGGTTGAGTTAGACCCAAGATTCATTCTTTAAACATCTTTATAAAATTATTTCCATATGTGACATGACTTTTGCATCGCCCTATTTTATCATGAAGATGTCTTCTTTGTAGGTTTCAACCTTTCGGGATGCATCATGAGCTTTCATGAATACATTTTCAAGCATATCAAAAGGGTCAATAGAATGCTGGGATAAAAGATAGTACCAAGTCAGCTTCCTTTGTGTGTGTTTCGCCAAATTTAAAAGAGAATGAAGTCGATCTTGCCCGAGGTTAGGTCGTTATCCTTAACATCGATTTTGTAATCTGTGACATGTTTCTCGGGTCTGTAGTCCTATCATATTTAGGAATGTTCATCACATTAAACCTCTTTGGAATGGTTGTCGGGGCCAAACTTAGCTTAAATAGTAGTTGTGAATATTTTTAGGTATCCATTCCTTCAGTGATTGGTGAAGCCCCCAGAATTTGATCCATCCAGTATTGAAGTTCCTTTATGAAACTAAAGAGCTTTGCTCTGTACGAATTCACTTGTCCCTGAACTATATTAGAGCAATGTCCGATTGATGTTCGGTGCCGGATTAGGATTTCCCAAGGTTCTATGCATGACTGCGGCGTTAGGGGAAGCTGGTGTTCACGAAATACTATTGTTGGATACAACCAGCTAAGCCATTGGTTTGTTATGTTGCGCTATCATTTGGGTTTGTTGGATCACCATCTGCTTTTGTTGGGCCGATAAGAGCTTTGCCACTGCTTTTTGGCTAGATTCACTTTTCCGATCTCGCAGAGATCTGTAGCGACTTGGCCTATCGCGCCTCATTTGCATAGTATTGGGTTCTTCATCGCTGACATCATCGTCAGAGTACTCCACACCGTTTTTGAAGACACTAATTTTTCCATTATGACGATTCTGACCTTCGCTGGAAAAGTCCGCATCGGATCTTCGCCTCAGCTGCTGTTGTATACATGAGTTCGCATAGAATCTTCGTCCCGCTCCCGATCCCCTACAAGGGATACCCTAGTGAATCCGAGTGGTACGTCAGTCTCATTCACAAGCAACATGCAATTATTCAGATTTATTGCTTTCCCTCTCGGTAGACACAGTGTTTCGCTCGATTCCTGACATGATATTAGTTTCTCTTGTGAAATGGATTATAATAAATTAGTAAAGAGTTGATAATTGGTCAAAATAACACCACAATTATTATATTCCCATAGACGACGCTAAACGTTTACCCCTATATCTGTGATTCAAGGTAACAAATGAAGTTGTTTAGTTGCTTATGGACAAGCAGGTTAAGGTCGACCAAACAATGAACTAGGTAATACTGACTTATAAGTGAAAAGTAATATAAAATGATATGTAAGTAATAATGAACAAAGTAATCAAATTAGACACAGTAAATAATACTTATTGAGATGACTCCGGGGCTGTTCGGGTTACAATGGCTACGAGAGCCGGAGAACTTGAGAGTTAGAGGACAATAATGGAGGAAAAATGTAATAATACTCGGTGATGAAAAATTGGACTCCCTACAAATGAGGGGAATAAATGCTTTTATAATCTAATCCTAAGCAATGTTTTTCCGTATTACATAACCTACTTTGACCAACATCTGCACGTCTCCTACATTGTTGAGATTCTACAAGGTCGGCTATGATTGAGACTTATCTTGACCGACCTCTTCTTTGATCGTGGTCACGTACCTCCTTGTTCTGGAAAGCTTGAATCATGGATCCAGATCTTCAACCGATATAGCCATCCACCTCAGACAAGTTCACAAGTTATGCTCGGAGTTATCCATTGATGAGTCAATATGGATGATAATGGGTCGGGTGCAATGCGGGTTCTGTCATAACCCGCAACATTATAACCCGCCCTGCATAACTTCTTAACCCGCATAAACCCGCCCTGCTTCCACACCCCCCCCGCCTCGCATCCCCTGTTCTTTTGTCTGCTCTGTTTTCTTTTTTATTAAACATGTAATGTTATTTGCTCTGTTTTCTGAGTCTCTATTTTTGTTCCTTCAAGATCCATGTTTTCTGAAAGTCTCTATTTTTGTTCCTTCAAGATAAGTGTACTTCTTTTTCAACTTTTATGTTTAAGCATTTATTTACATAAAAATATATCGAGTTAAGCTAGACAGATGGTAGTGAATTACATACTGAAAATATACAACAACAACAACAACATGCCAAGTGAAATCCTACATCATGGGGTCTGAAGAGGGTAGAGTGTACGCATACCTTACCTCTACCTTGGTAAATAGAGCGGTTGTTTCCGATAGACCATCGGCTCAAGACAGGCATATGCATAAGCAAAAACAAGAGAAAACAGTCAGACCCGATCAAGAAATTTAAAGCAATATGAAAATGATGGTATCAAAAGCGAATACGCCATGATAGCTTATTCTGAAAGAAAGAAGCAATAACTAACACATAGCAGCAGAAATCAAACTGCAGGGGACTATAGAGCAATACTATACCTATTTATATAATATGCTAAGCGGACCTACAGTAATAACACTACAACTACCTGTATGTAAGTGTAAGTAGGACTACGCTCGACTACCTACTACCTTTCTACCCTAATCAGTGTCCCCCACAACCCCCTATCTAAGGTCACGTCCTTAGTAAGTTGCACCTGCGCCATGTCCTTTCTAATCACCTCTCCCCAATGTTTCTTCGGCCTACCTCTACCCCTCTTGACCCCGTCTATAGCCAACCTCTCACACTTTCGTAATAGGGCATTTGTGTCTCTTCTCTGCACATGCCCAAACCATCTCAACCTCGCTTTCCGAATCTTATCCTCCACCGATGCCACTCCCACTCTGTCCCGGATATCATCATTACTAATCCTATCCCTCCTTGTATGCCCACACATCTATCTCAGCATCCTCATCTCCGCTACTCTCATCTTTTGGATGTGCGGCGTCTTGACTGGCTAACACTCCGCCCCATACAACATAGTCGGTCTTACCACCACCCTATAAAACTTGTCTTTAAGTTTTGGTGGCACTTTTTTATCGCAGAAGACTCCAAATATGAGCCTCCATTTCATCCACCCTGCCCCAATACGGTGTGTAACATCGTCATCAATCTCTCAATTCCATTGAATAATAGACCCGAGGTACTTGAAGCTTCCTTTCTTCGGAATGACCTGAGTACCAAGCCTCACCTCCTCGCCTGTCTCAAGCTCGCTCCCGTTGCTGAACTTACACTCCAAATATTATGTCTTCGTCCTACTCAGCCTAAACCCTTTAGATTCTAGAGTTTGTCTCCAAACCTCCAGCGTAGCGTTCACTCTGCTGCGAATCTCATCAATTAATACTATATCGTCTGCGAATAATATACTGAAAAGATACCATACTTTTATTAGCTACCAAAGACAAATAACAAGTATGAAGCAAAAATAATCTCTAAAGAGAAGAAAGGTTGCATTTTGCCAACAAATTAAGAATCAATAACATTCCAAAATGAAAATTCAGCTAAAACCCGCACCTGCACCCGCACTGCACTTATCTTTTCTTACAAAAATTCGCTACACCACCCCGCACCGCAACCGCGTATTCCTAAATCCGCCCGCCCCGCACATGCCCCGTCACGTTGCCATCATTATGAGTCATGTCTGGTCTGTCTCTATCTTCCATGAGTCAACCTCTAAACCATAGTTGTCCGGTCCGAATCTATAAAACAATTTTGTTTAGGAACAAGAAAAAGTATACTCAAAATCAAGGAAGCATACCCATAATTTTTAGCTTAAAATCATGAAAGCATATCTCCAGTTTTTTTTTCAAATCCGCTATATTTGGTCAACTATTGCTATATTCAGCAAATATGATTTTTTAAAAATATATTGTAATAAGGGGCTTAAATAGTTAGTATATGGTTTGATTATCTCTCCGAACTCCGGATAATGAATAGTAATGACATTTGTAATTTCAGCCGGTGCTTTTTCACTTTTTTTTTTTGTTGATTTTTGGGTCAAAGGGTATCTTTTCCATTCAAACGATCTTAAAGTGGAATTCATTCTATAATCAAGTTTTCTTTCTTTATTGAGGTCTTGAATAAGATAGTAAGATTACGAATATTCTCTAAAAAAGAAAAAGAGAGAAAATAATTCGAGATATCTAAAACCTAAAAAAATGTCACATTCATCAATATAAATCTTTTAATTACGATGATGAGTAAAGGCGACACTTTGCCCCTACAGCATCTTAACACGTTTTCACCCCTAACCACACACCAAATAATTCCTGTTTTCATATCATTGCCAAAATTCACAACACAAGCACAGATAAGATACTCCATCTTCTTGAATCAAGATTTTAAAAGCAACAATTCGTTGATCCTCGACATGTTAATTCTCTATTTGGAGGGCCAATTGGGTTGCGTCGAAACTCGATCAGTGCCTCCTTGTGGGGGGTTTTGGGTTTTCAGCGATTCTAAGAATGGAGATGGAAAGGTCAATGTCTCTGTCTCAATTTGACATTGAAATTCATATCACGACGGAAAATACAGTAATTTGTTATACTCCTCATATCGAAATGTTGATCCAAGTTTTTCTTTAAGTCTGAAGGTGCCAACGTTGTGGCTGTGTGTACATTTTAATACTGATGTGTTGTGCTTTCTGATTAATGTTGGCATTGTTTTATAAGCAGATGATGAGCGATGAGGGTTTAGTGCCCTCTCCAGACAAAGAAATAAAGAGGAGAAATGCTATTGACAAGCTCAAACAGGTACGCAATGTCCTTCAGAATATATGTTTATCTGGATGGTATATATTTTAATCAATTAGTGTGCATTTTATTTAGGTGAATAAGAAAGTATGTTTTTATAGGTTTCTGGAATTCGTGAATCATATTGCAAGAACAGAACTATCTAAAGAATGAAAACAAGATAGTAAGTTAATTTTTAAAATAGATAACAACAACAACAACATATCTAGTGTAATCAAGTGGGGTCTCAGAAGGGTACCTACCCAGGGGCGGATTTAGGGGTTAGCCAGTAGATTTTCTGTGTATATGTATATATATTAACTTTTGGATACCCTGAACAAATGCAAAAGGCTAGGTCAAGTGGTCCAAGGTGTTCAAAATTATCTCCAACATACTAGGTTCGATTCTCAGGGACAACATTATTTTTTATGTTTCACTTTTGTTGTTTTTCTCGACCCTCTGAGTGAAAATCTTGAATCCGCCACTCTACGTACCTTGGGAGGTAGAGAGGCTTTTTCCAAAGAAAAAGAAATGGAAGTACAACAAGAAAACGAAATTCACCTGTTATTACTCATTCATCAGAGTTTCTTCATGTTGTTTTTACAACAACTATGGCTCAGTCCCAAACAAGTTGGGGTTGGCTATAATTCCTCACCGATCATGTTACTCTATTTAAACTCAACTCAAGCCAATTCAACAACAACAACATACACAGTGTAATTCCAAAAGTGGGATCTGCAGAGCGAAGTGTGTACACAACCTTACCCCTACCATGTGAGGGTAGAGAGGTTGTTTCCGATATACCCTCGCATCAAGTAACGCATATAAAAACAATACAAAAAGGAAATACATAGGGAGGAAGCCATGTAGGAAATATATTTTTTAATGACATTGAATTTTTTAAAAGGTTAAACAACTCCTACAAATGCATAGCTGTTTTTCCATTATGTAAATTCTGCATTTAACTTTTCAATTCCAGAGAGCTGATTTTTCTCCTGGCAAGAGTTATTACTCGGTTACATTGTTTGTTCATTCTCATTTATCAGATAGTGAAGGAATGAGTTAAGACAGTGGCCTACCGTCATGCTCTCCCCGAAAGATTCCTCAGGTTTGCCTCTGGCACTTGACATATGGATCATATGGTCTAGGAGTAAGTCTTGACACCCATTACTTGACAGCTTCCTTTTTTTTGTTTCATTGGAGAATGCAGTAGTACGATGGCATATTTGTGGTTGATTTGTGTTCTTGTTATCAAGCTGACATCTTCTTGTTGCAAAATGCAGTTTCAAGTCGAAAGTCTTTCTAAGAGGGAATGTACTTTCAGCGAGACAACATTAAAACTTGCATTCGTAAACGTGGTTCTATTTTAACCAGTAATTGAACACTATCAATTTGTTACTTCTCTTCCACTTTAAAAATCACAGCTGCAAGTTGATGCAGGAAAATACTGATCTGCTTATTTCGAATTCCTCATCTTCTAGCTTGTTTTATTCTTTTCAGGTTCATAATTTGGAGTCGGATATTGATGCATTGTGTGTTGGACCATGCGTTGCAACAATAGCAGTGAGTTCTTTTCTTATTAGCTTCTTTGAATCTGACTGAAGTTGTACAGATTTTGATGTGAATATCATTGTGATTCATGTAGGAAGACTTTTTCATTGTTTTGCACAACATGCTCGTGAGCAGACCAGGAGTATCAGATATCCACTGTGTCAAAGGTGCAAAGGTTCCTCTGACGCGATTCAAATTTGATGGGATCTCTATTGATCTTCCATACGCACGACTGAGAGTAATATCTATACCTGAGGTGAGTTTACACTTACATTGCTGTTATTGTGATCAATGCCAGTAGGTTGAGTAACCATATCAAGTCGCCACATCTCAAGCCTGCTAATTTGCAAAAGAAAACAGAGTTTTCATAAATGTCTTTCTCTGATATGGCCAGGATGTGGATGTATTCAACCCATTCTTCCTGAAGAATATTGATGATACGAGCTGGAAAAGTCTGTCAGGTGTATGTGCAAATAGGAGAATCCTTCAACTTGTGCCAAATGTAGAGGTAAGTAATGTTGCCAAATAGTTATTCTTTCAGTTTGTGGAGTTAATCTAGGAGAGGTGTTATATTTACTAAAACTAGTAAACAGACATAAAATTTTACTTGACTTGTGGTTCTACTGATTGAAATACCCTCTCGTCTGAATTTTGTTAGTTATGGTTCACTTAATTTTAAAATGAAAGCTCGAGACTGTAGTTATGTACAATTTTGAATTCTGAACTCTCATCGTCGTACTTTATGAGTTTGATTATGGTCATATAAAGTCAAGAAAGAGGCTGCTTAGAAACTGAGTTAGTTGATATCCTGCAGATATTCCAGGCAGTTCTGCGTTGTGTTAAACTATGGGCAAAGAAGCGAGGAGTTTATGGGAATGTAAGGATTGTGGACTTTATGTCCTGCTTCTCTATTAAATTTCTCTCTGACCAAACTTCATCTTGATATTAAAGACCCTTCTAGTCTATAACCAATATCAAAATTAATATCATAATACCAGAAGATAGATACTTTGAAAGCTTATACTTAAGAACCATACTAGTACATAAAACACCATCTCTTAAAAGAAAATTTAAGAAAGAGTCCGTCGAGCAACACCTAGGACATTTATCCCGTCAAATCCAGTGTGAAAAAAAGGGAGGCAGAGCCAGGGTGGGTTGAGTATCTCCGATGATCTTAAAATTCTGCTAAGAGGTATGTTTTAAGACTGTGTTTCTAATTATAATCTTGATAAGTATACGTCACTGCAATTATGATGTTAAATGTTGATAGAAGGTTATAGACTTTTATTTAAAAATGAATTTTGAGTTAACAATACCTGCTTCCGTACTACATGCCTATTATTTGATAAACTTACATCACTGTATGTTAATATGCCATCTATATTCCTACCCTCTTCAGGGTTATTAGATGATGAAAAGATCCGCCCAAAAACTTTATTTTTATTTTCTTCAAGACCTTTGCCCTTTGGACTTTGCCGACTCCAGTAGTTTTACGAGATGGAGATGCTTGCCCATTTATTCTTGCTGATAAAGTTTAGTGGATGCCAATCCAGTTACCATTAGGGGTGGACGTATATCGGTTCGGTTTTGTATCCAAAAAATATGAACCGAATAAAAATCATTTTTAAAAAAAAAACCGAATACAACTTTTTTTTTTAAAAAAACCGATATGTTCGGTTTATATGCCGAATATATCGGATTATATCAGTTTTTTCTAGTGGACTGGGTCGGAGAATTTTTTATTTTTTAAAAAAAATTGAATTTCCAAAACTGAAATTGACATTCACACCTACACTATCATGAAATTTCGAAATCTATTGTGTATCGTGAGATTTTTACTAAAGAAAAAGGAAAATTAGAAATCAATTTGGGGGAAAACACAAATTGATTGGGAAAACGGACGTATTTCTAAAAATTGGTTGCGCCAGACTGCCGAAAGACCGGCCCCGTCTCGAAAAAATATGCAAAATCAAAAAAGAATCGGATAAAACTGGCACCCGAGCGCATAGTTATGACCATTTAAAGTTTTATCAAGTTACAACTACTGTCAATGTTTCTGTGATATGTTAATCAAGTTCATGCGACTTCCATAAAAGCTTCATAAATTAGCTTCAATGGCTATGATTCAAGAGATAGTAGTAGCCTAAAATAAAAAATAAATAAAAATAAAAATATATATTTAATTCGGTTTTTCGGTTCGATTTGTATCCAAAATAAAACAACCGAACCGAATCACTAAATCCTGATTCGGTTCTGTTTTTCAAAAAATTGGTTTTTTTATAAAAAAAAACCGAGAAAAAACCGAACCGAATTTCGGTTCGGTTCGATTTTTTCGGTTCTCCGGGTTTTTTGCCCACCCCTAGTTACCATGTAGCCCATATGGATTTTGTCATTCAATCATTGTCAGAAGTACATTTTTAAAAATCAAGACTGAGTTCAGGAGAGGGCATATGCTGACTAAGGTATGTGACTTTTGGTATTAATTTGTTGATATTTAACTGTTCTTAATTAAATCTTTAATGCTTCCTTTTCACCCTTCATTTTTGAGCTTGGCCCTCCTTTCCCTACTCACGATATGTCATCTTCATTGCAGGATATGTTAACGCCAGATTTTGATTGGAGCATCCTGTTTGAGCCCTTTCCTTATCCAAGAATATATGGGAAATTTGTCAAAATTTTCCTCTCAGCTTCTGATAAAGATGAGCTAGGTGACTGGGAGGGTCGTGTCAAGTCAGGCTTTGGCTGCCTAATTATCAAAGTACGTGACTTGCCAACTGACTTATTGTTTCTCTGTTGTTTAACTCTCTCAGCTTTTATTAAACATTAATTCTATGTATTGCTTTTTGCATATTTTCACCTCTAACTAGGAAAAGGAAAATTAGGGAAGGTGACACACAAAATTGAAACTTTTTGTAAACCTGCTGACCTAGATAGATCTAACATAACCCAACATGTTATGGATAAGTATTTATGTTTTCTGGTAACACACTATCAAATATTCTGGCATGGGCAATTCTCCTGCTAGAACTTACTTAACTATATCATTTTATGTAGTCCAATATGTTGAGGGTGAGTGGAGTGGTTATATTATGTGTTTGACTTCCAATAATGCATGATGAGATATGATTCTATCTGACAATCGCATTCATTCTGGTACTGTGAACATGGTATGTATTTGTTTTGGTGCATGATGACGACTATTTGAGAAATCATTGTGTAAGGTTTATGATGATACTCAGGGTCAAGAGATTTTTAGTTCAGCAATTTTGTTGATGGAAAGTTGAATATAATGTTTGAAGCGTTGGGGAGATGAGATCATTGACTGCATAGCAGAGAAAATTGTAGAATAGTTTACCTCTTTAAAGGGTGTAACGGCTTGTCCAAATTTCGCAAATATCCTCATTGAGGTGAGGAGTATTTTACAAACATTTAAAGACAGCTTTCTTCTTTATGTAATTTCATCAACAAGGAGTATCTTTGTTGTTCTCCTTTCTTTTCGAGACATCAACTAGAAAATTACTTGGTATTGTCAAGTCCTGCTAGTGGTTTGTATCTTTCGTAGCATATGGATTCTGAATCGTCTCTTCTGTAGCATATGGATTCTGAATCGAGTCTTCTATCTAAATAAAGAGCCACCGAGGCTAGTGGATTAGAAAAGTTTTGACAACATTGCTACATGGTTGACTAGAGATGTGATGAGTTAATTGATTCTTGTTTTTCTTTCTTCCCACTTTTTGGGAGTATTTTCCTGGTTTGTCTCGCAGAGCATAAATCAATCTCCTTTTACAAGTAGTTCTACTATTTTCTATGTTATTTTTATTTCATGTGCAATTGTTCCCCACGTTGTGGGACTTCACTGGGTGGTGGTGATGATGATGATGCAAGTGTTGTAATATGAAGCTCCTCCTTCACTTGGTTGGCAGCTGGAGGAGTTGCTGGGGTTTTGTGACCCCAACCCAATAGAGTATGTTGACGTAGATGCATTAGAGCCCACTGCCGTCTTCTATTGGGGATTGCCACCTGCTAGGACCGAAATGATAGATATAGGTCACGTGGAGGAAGAGTTCTTGAAGAGCACGAACAATGTATATCAAGGCCCAACTGGGAAGATGAAGTTATCAGTTGTGCAAGCTGATGAGTTACCTCAGGAGGCCCACTTTGCTAGTGAATGACGGAGTGCAAAGCCATGTTGGAGGATTGGGAGGAGCAATCAGCGCATAGTTCCTGCATACTACAAGTACCATCCCATCTGTGTCGATGGATATATGACCACAAATGCAAGTCCTGAATAACCAAGTGCCGGGGGTTAGGCTGCTGCCCTCCCTTCTAGTTTTTGCACTTCCATTGTTTGGTCTTCCGGACAGTGAATAGGATCAACACAGTTTGTATTCGTGGTCAGTACAGAGAAGATTACAATTTTACATTGTGAGTTGTGTTACTTGTAAATCACATGAGATGTAAATGCTTTTGCTTTGGAAAACAGATTGAGGAAATGTGAAGAAATGACCATGTGTCCTTTAAAAATGAGTCAAATGGCAGATGTCTTCTTATTTGATGGATCTAATGTTGCGACTTGTGTTCTTTTGCTCCAGTATTGCACATGCTGCTTTACTAGCTTGTACTTGTCAAATTTCTGAACTTGTGTTCTTTTCTTTTCGCCTTTTCACCTTACTTGAGCCAATTTTTTTGGGGCTCTTTTATATATTACTAAGGGAGAGAATTCATTATTTTGTATTTGAATTAATTGGAATTTAAAATTTTGTTAAAATAACATACTTACAACAACATATCCAGTATAATCCAATCAGACGAGGTTTGGGAAGGGTAGAGTGTACGCAGACCTTTTGACATGTAGATAGACTGTTTTTGATAGACCCCCGTCTCAGGTAGAAAATCAAAAAGCAATCCCGAAAAGGAAGTAATAGAAGTAACGAAGCCAACACCAAAATACTAAATAAGGCATATCAAAATAGTCTGAAAAAAGAGAAAATAATAATAATGTAACTACCACCAAATCATACGATCGTGAAATGTAAGACACAACCAATTATAAAATAAATCAAAAGACAAGAACTACAAGAGTACTACAACGCTCGACAACGTTGAACTACCTTTCTATCCTAATTCGTGCCCTCCATGATCCTTTATCTACGGTTATGTCCTCGGTGAGCTGTAACTACTGTACTGTCTAATCACCTCTCCCCTATATTTCTTCAGCCTACCTCTACCTCTCATGAAACCAGCCATAACTAGTCTCTCACACCTTCGCTGTGCGGAGCATGCGTGCATCTCCTCTTCACATGTCCGAAGCATCTCAATCTCGCTTCCTTCATCTTGTCCTCCACCGAAGCCAACCCCCCACTTTGTCCCGGATATCTTCATTTTTAATTCTATCTCTCCTCGTATGCCCACACATCCACCCCAACATTCTCATTTCCGCGACTTCATCTTCTAAACATAAGAGTTCTTGACTGGCCAACACTCCGCCCCATACAACATAGTTGGTCTAAACACCACTCTGTAGAAATTGCCTTTAAGTTTTGGTGGCACCCTCTTATCACACAACACAAGACTCCGGATGTAAGCCTCCATTTCATCCACCCTGCACCAATACGATGTGTGACATCTTCATCAATCTCCTCATTACCTTGAATAATAGACCCAAGATACTTGAAACTTTCTTTCTTTTGAATGACTTGGGTATCAAGCTAAATGTGAAGTAAGTCTCCGTATCTTATTGGTGAAATTGAATACTTGAAATTCAACAGATCCTCTATTTTCTTCTTGAAAAATAACTGAAATGACATTGTTTTTGATCCAATCCGCAGGAATCAATAGAAAAGGCAAATCCCTTATGATACACCAGATCCGACTCGGTTATTGATAGAGTGAATAGATTTGCCATTTCTTGAAATCTCACTTCCTTGCCCTCCTCATGCGCTGCTACACTGAACTTGCACTCCAAGTATTTAGTTTTGGTCCTACTCAACCTGAACCCATTAGATTCTATGGTCTATCTCCAAACCTCCAGCTTAGCGTTAACTCCATCGCGAGTCTCATCGATCAAAACTATGTCGTCCGCGAATAACATATACCATGGCTCATCTCTTTGAATTTTCCGTGTCAAAACATCCATTACTGGGGCAAATAAAAATAGACTAAAGGTTGATTCTTGGTGCAACCCCATCATAACTGGAAAACGCTTCGAGTCTCCTCCCACTGTCCTTACCCTAGTCTTTGCTCTATCATACATATCATTGGTCACTCTCATGTATACTATAGGCACACCACTAGCCTCAAAATATCTCTATAGAACCTCCACAGGGACTTTGTCGTATGCCTTTTCTAGGTCGATGAACACCATATGTAAGTCCTTCTTCCTTTCCCTATACTGCTCTACTAGTCTCCTTACTAGATGAATGACTTCTGTAGTCGAGGGCCTTGGCATGATTCCAAATTGGTTCTCTGAGATAGACACACTCCTCCTTACCCTCATCTCCACCACTCTCTCTCAAATTTTCATAGTGTGGCTTAGCAACTTAATATCCCTATAGTTATTGCAATTCTGGATGTCACCTTTGTTCTTGTACAAAGGGATCATTATACTCCACCTCCAGAATTTTCGCTGTCCTAAAAATGACATTAAACAGCCCAGTCAACCACTCCATACCGCCCTATACGCATATTTCCAAAATTCCACTGAGATCTCGTTAGGTCCTGTTGCTCTTCCCCTGCGCATCCTATGAATAGCCCGCATAACCTCCTCAACCTTAATACACCTACGAAATTCAAAATCACGACGTCTTTCGGAGTGCTTTAGCTCTCCCAGCTTAATGACTCTGTCCCCATCATTGTTCAAGAGTTTATGAAAGTAAGACCATCATCTCCGTCTAATGAGCGCCTCCACCAGTCCTTGTCCTTGATGCACTTCACTTGGTACAAACCATGGGCCCTTCTCTCTCTCGCCCTGGCTAGCTTGTACAACTTCTTAAGTCCGTCTTTATCCTCTAATTCTGCATATAAGCATTCAAAAGTTGTCATTTTTGCCTCCTTTCTCGCCGTCTTATACATTCTCTATTGGATTGTCTTTCCTCCTCGTCTGTGTTGCCACCAACTTTGCATACGCCATCTTATTTTCTTTCACCTTCTCTGGACTTCTCCATTTCATTACCAGCCCCTTCGATGCCCACCTAATCTATCTCTCGAGACCCCTAACACCTCTCTAGCTACCTCCCTAATGCAATCGGCGGTCCAATCCAACATACATCTCGCATCCCTATTGCTCCTCCAAGCTCCCATAGCCGTCAACATCTCTCCCATCTCCTGGGTACTAGCCATAGTCAAGCTCCCCCATTTGATCATCTGTCGGTCGTCCACAACTCTTTTATTTCACTTTCTCTTGATCTCCAAGTCCATCACCAAGAGCTTATGTTAGGTTGTAAGGTTCTTACTCTGAATAACCTTATAGTCGTTGCACATACCTTTATCTTCATATCTAAGGAGTAAAAAGTCTATATATGTCTTAGCCACCGAACTACGGAAGGTAACCAAATGCTCCTCTCTCTTCGAAAAACTCCAATTGATAACCACCAAGCCAAAAGCTTTTGAAAAATCCAAAAGTAAGACTCCTCCTTCATTTCTGTCCCCGAAAATGCAAGCTCCATGCACATCGTCATAGCCCCTCGAAGCTGACCCGATGTGTCCATTGAAGTACCATCCTATAAATAACTTTTCAGTGTGCGGTATACCTCCCACCACCATATCCAGATCCTCCCAAAAGCACTTCTTCTTCTCCTTGGCCAAACCCGCTTGCGGTGTATACGCGCTAATAATGTTCAAAGTGAGCCCGTGAACGACTAACTTAATCGTCATCATCTTGTCATTGGCCCTCTTAACATCCACCACTTGATCTCTAAGCTCGTCATCCACTAGAATGTTTACCCCATCCCTATACTTCGACCTTCCTGAGTACCATAACTTATACCCATCCACGTCCTTAGCCTTGGTACTTACCTATTTAGTTTCCTAGACACAAGCTATATTAATCCTCCTTTTCTTAAAAATCTTTAGTAGCTCTATGACTTCCCCGATAAAATCCCTATGTTCCACGACCCTACTCTCAGCCTAGAAGATCCCCTAACCTTTGCCCCGTCCCCGATCGAGAATACGACCCTAATCTACCATCATTCACTAGAGCCACTAAAGAAAATACAAAGTAATACTAAGAATGTCTAAATAGATCACAACTGAACCTTATGCTAAAAAAATGAAATGAGCAAAAGCACCACTAGTCAAGGTAAGAAACAATTCCAATAAGCAACACAACATAAACAAAGCAAAGCAACAACAAGTCAAACGAAGCCAAACCCTAGGCAAGAATACCAAAGTACCTATCAAAGGAAAGACTGCCTAATACACCAGAAAAATACACGTAAGAATGCTACCTAACAGCCAAGATTGATACAATATCTAAAAATAAAAAATACCGGAGCAAGAATGATAAAACCTGGAACGTAGTCGATGCCTTCAGAAAGTTGGTCGCCAAAAATTTGCCTGAATCGTCGCCGGAAAATTCGTTGGTCTGCGGGTCTGCAACTATTCTCCGATGCGAACCACACACACACCAGAACGAAGGGAGAAAGAGAGAGACGTGAGGGGGAAAGAAAATCAGCGGTGGCGGCGCAGTATACTTCACTGGACACCGACCAGCAGGACAAAGAAAGAAAAAGAAAAAGGGCAGAAAAATGGAAGGGATCGGGGCATAACAGAGACAAGGGAGGAGAAAAAGAGGGGGAGAGAGAGAAATCGGGGGATTAGAATTCTGTACCTGGTCGGGGACGGAGGTTTCGCTGGCAGTGATGCTCTGTTTTGGAGTAAACGATGTAACTGTTCGCAAGGGAGAGAGAAAGTCCTCAACTTCTGTTTTTAATTGTACAATATATTCAGTGGATCTCAAAAATAAAATACTTATTAGTGTAAACAATTTCAAACGTATTTAAGTCATACAAGTGTTCATCATTATTATTTTTACCATTTCAGTTGCTTATTATCAGTTTCTTACTTTTTCTTAAACACACAATAATATTTTTATTAAATCAGCTTCAAGATTTAAGGGTGCTTCCAGTGCTGACTATTTATTAACTATTTTAAATCAGCCAATTAAAAACCTACAGTAAGTTGAGACCAGCTTATAACTTATTGCTTAATTTGACTTATAAGCAATTATATTTTAAATAATGCAGAAGTAAGCCGAAAATAACTTACAAGTAGCCAAACACTTTATTACTAAGGGTGACGCGATATGGTTAAAATTCTATCCAAATCACAAATCCAACCAAATCGATTAAATAAACTCATAGTTGTTTGTTTGATTTGGTTTAATTTTAAATTTTTAAAAATTGATAATATGTGATTTGGTTTGTTTTTTTTACAAACAAATCGGTGGAAAAAAGTCGAAACATACCTACAAAATAATATACACAATTTTTTATAATTACATATATAATATATATTAATTTTACAAATATTTTAAATTCTCTTGTTTACTTTCTCATCAAAATTTTCTTTATCTCTATTGGGCTAATGAACTTTATACGATAAGCTCATTTCTTAAAAAAGATTCATGAATCCAAACTCATTAATTCAACAAAACAACTATGAATTTACCTAAAATAAAATTATATTTATTATAAGATTTATCACTTGATTAAAACTTATAAATTTTCTTAAAAAAACATTATCATTTGATTAAAACTTATAACTTTTAAGACATTTTCTATATAATTCAAGAAAATTACAGCTCCCACATAAAAGGGTAATAGCGGCTATATGTTGGAAAATGATGGAAAAGTATTTTCTAATCGTAGAAAAAAGAAAGAGAGAAATATCATTAGGTTAAAAACAAAAAAATTGAACTAAACTGACAACAATCAAACCGATGGATATGTATTATATTTGGGTTGATTTAATTTTAGTAATTAAAAAATTAAGTAAATTGATTAGATTTTAATTTTAACCAACAACCGAACCAAACTGATCCATGAAACACTTACCTCTAACTAGAACGATTGAGAACTTAATTGGTTAACTCAAAATCTAAAGTCAACGTGCGAATCATTTTTGCGTAGTAAACAATTCTTATTTTCTTAAAGATGTATTTGTCTCCTTAAAATACTCCCAGAGAAAAATGTGTATCGTCTGGAGAGCTCTGATTAAGGAAGTAGAAGCTATATTTTATTAAAGGAATGTACATATATTTCTACGTTCTACAATGTTTGTAATTACTTACCTTCCTTGTTTAGGATTCCTAGTACCACATGTAATATATGTGTATAAATATACTTAGATAAATAATGATAATTACTATATGTTAAATAAGGCAATATACATTCACTCTCGGTTTCTGCCCATATTTGAGGCTCACGATTTTGGTACATTGTGAATATTAGACAAGGTAAGAATATTGTATATTAGGAAAATCTATGTGTAGTATATTGTAATGTATTTGTTACCATAATTAGGAATATACACTACCATAATTGTAGAGTTAGAATTATGGTAGAATAAGATTTTAGGAATAGAATAGGAATAAAATTCTCCTATTTTGTATCTTGTATATATACCTATTCAATTAATGAAAATAAGCGAGTGATTATTTCTTTCATGGTATCAAGAGGCTAGGTTTTACAAAAAAATTTCTCTCCCAAATTTTTTTGCCTCACTCGGCCGAGACCCCCCCCCCCTCGGGTTTTCTCTTCCAAAGTTCGTCTTCCGCTCTAAAAAACACCTCTCCTAAATTTCCCTTCCTTCTTTGTTCTTTCAATATGTCTAAGAACAATTATCACCCTGCCCTCATGGTTTCCAATATCAAGAATTGTATCCCTATTGTCCTTGAGATGGAAAACGTCCAATATGCGACGTGGACGGAGTTGTTTAAAATTCACGCTATCTCGTATCAAGTTCTTCATCACATCATTCCTCCCGCTAGACCCCTTCCTGCGGAGGATCCTAAGTTATGGATTACTCTAGATGCTACCGTTCTCCGGTGGATCTACGCCACTATTTCGATGGACTTTCTACAGACGATTATTGAGCCGGATACCATGGCTATGGCGGCCTGGAATAGATTGCGTGACATATTCCAAGACAACCAACATTCACGTGTCGTCACACTCGAGCATGAATTCTCTCTCGTTCGAATGGACGAATTTCCGAACGTTTCTGCATATTGCAAGAAACTAAAAGAGTTGGCGGATCAACTCCGTAATGTTGGTGCACCAATAACAAATAATCGTCTAGTTCTACAGTTGGTTACCGATCTTTCGGAGGCCTATAATGGTGTTGGACCTCTCCTTCGCCAAAGCAACCCTCTTCCAGACTTCTATCAAGCCCGCTTCATGCTTACTTTGGAGGAAACAAGTTTGGCTAAAAAGGCGGCTACCGGAGCAAGCCCCGTCGTCATGGTGGCGTCCTCTCCTAGTTCTTCGGTTTATGTGAATAATTCGGGCCAAAACCAAAATCATGGTGGCGGCAAGAATAATCGCAAGAATAATAAAAAACCGCGGGGGCAAATGCGGCGGTTCTAGTGGCGGTTCCTGTGGTCAGCAAGCAGGCGGTGGGTCCCATCCAGGGAACAGTGGCCCACCACCCCCTGGATTCAGCAGTGGGGCCCATGGCAGTGGGGCTGGGGCAGTGGGCCGTGGGCCAACAGCCCTTACAATTCCACAACGATCGGCCGGCGGTGGCTGGCGATCCAGTGCCCAACACTCAGCGATGGCGGCCCATCGGCGATGGCCCAAAGCGGCAGCAGCAGCGGCAACAGCAGCAGCGGCAACAGCAACTACGGCCCAGCTCCATCACGGTCTGGAATTCTCGGGCCCCGACCTCCACAAGCCCATCATGCAGCAGGCCCCACTCAAACCAATATCGAGACTGCGATGCACACGTTGGGGTTAACCCAACCGGACCCAAATTGGTATATGGACACCGGTGCCACGACTCACATGACTTCCGAATCAGGTACTCTCTCATCTTATTCCAATTTGAGCACCCCTCGGGGGATAATTATTGGTAATGATAGTTCTATTCCAATTCTAGGGTATGGTGAGAAAACATTGTCTCCCCCAAATCCACCCCTTCTCTTGAAAAATACTTTACATGCTCCTAAATTGATCAAAAATTTAGTGTCTGTCCGAAAGTTCACAACTGACAATTCGGTTTCCGTTGAATTTGATCCTTTTGGTTTCTCTGTGAAGGATTTCAAGACGGGGAGCCATCTCATGAGATGTGATAGTAGGGGGGATTTGTATCCTATCATGCCCGATTTCAGTCCATCGTGTCAAGCCTTGCCGTCAGTTTTGCGACCATCTCTCCTTCCATGTGGCATGCTCGCATGGGTCATCCGGGATCTTCTATTTTATCGGTTTTAGATAAAAATAACTTTATTTCTTGTAAAGTGCAGTCGTACTCCAAATTGTCAGTCTTGTTCATTAGGAAAAATTGTTAAGTTGCCGTTTGTAGACTCCAATTCTCATACTTCAATGCCATTTGACATTATTCATAGCGACCTATGGACATCTCATGTTCTTAGTTCAATGGGTCATCGATATTATGTTCTCTTTTTAGATGATTATTCTAGATTTTTGTGGACGTTTCCAATTGCGAACAAATCACAAGTATTTTCCATCTTCATTAAATTTAGAGCGTTCATTCGTACTCAATTCGAAAGAGAAATAAAAAATATTCAATGTGATAATGGAAAAAAGTATGGCAATAGGGAGTTTCGGGATTTCTGTGCTAATAATGGGATCAATTTTTGGTTTTCGTGTCCTCATACATCTTCACAAAATGGGAAGGCCCAACGCAAAATTCGTTCCATAAATAACATTGTCCGAACTCTCTTACTTCATGCCTCCATACCTCCATATTTTTGGCATCATGCTCTACAAATGGCCACATATCTTCTAAACATAATTCCGTCTAAAGGTCTGACATATTCTTCCCCCCTCAAGATCCTATATAATAAGAACCCTTCTTATTCTCACCTTAGGATTTTTGGGTGCTTGTGTTATCCGTTATTCCCATCCACCACAATTAACAAACTTCAAGCTCGGTCTACCCCGTGTGTATTTTTGGGTTATCCGTCGAACCATCGTGGTTATAAGTGTTTTGATTTATCCTCCAAGAAAATCATAATTAATCGCCATGTCATTTTTGATGAAACCCAATTCCCTTTTACGAAAGTTCATACTCCCGAGCCTAAGTCGTATAATTTTCTGGATGACCAAATATCCCCGTATATTATTCGGAATTTTTTGGACAACTCCCGCACCCAAAATCCTCCAAAGAGCCCATCGCCCATTGGACCCACAAGATCTGCTCGTAGCAACATCTTGACCATCGGAGCAGTTTGACAATTGGGCGATCCGATGGTCTGGCGGTCCAGACGACGAGTCCTGCCGATTTGGGCGGCAAGGCCCATCGCCTCTTGGCGATCCGTCCCGAGCCCAGAAAATTCCCAAAATTCCCTCAATTCTTCCTCGAGTCATAGACCGGTCACTCGTAGTCAGCGGGGTATTTTTACACTTAAAAGATATTTTAATTTACATTCTGATGTCTTTAAATCCCCCTTGCCCCGCAATCCTGTGTCCGCATTAAATGACCCTAATTGGAAAATTGCTATGACTGATGAATATAATGCTCTTATTGATAATAAGACGTGGGAGTTGGTGCCCCGTCCATATGGTATTAATGTTATTAGGTCTATGTGGATTTTCGCTCATAAGGAGAATTCAGATGGGTCCTTTGCTCGACATAAGGCGAGACTTGTTGGTGATGGTAAGACTCAGTAGGTTGGGATAGATTGTGGTGAGACATTTAGTCCGGTGGTCAAACCGGCTACCATTCGCATTGTGCTTAGCTTGGCTCTTTCAAAGACTTGGCCAATTCATCAGTTGGATGTCAAGAATGCTTTCCTACATGTTGATCTCAAGGAAACAGTCTATATGCATCAGCCGTTGGGTTTCAGGGATCCACACCGTCCTCATCATGTATGTTTGTTGAAAAAGTCCTTATATGGGCTTAAGCAATCTCCAAGGGCCTGGTACAAGAGGTTTGCTGACTTTGTTTCAACTATTGGGTTCACTCATAGCAGGTCCGATAATTTCTTGTTCATCTACCACCGTGGTTCATCATTGGCCTACATTTTATTGTATGTGGATGATATCATCTTGACTGCCTCCTCCGATGCTTTGCGCCAGTCGATCATGGCCATGCTTAGTTCTGAATTTGCTATGAACGACTTGGGGCCCTTGAGTTATTTTTTGGGGATTGCTGTCAAACGTCATTCAGGTGGTTTGTTTTTATCTCAACGGAAGTATGCTGCCGAGATCATAGAGAGGGCTGGGATGTCATCCTGTAAGTCCACTTCCACTCCCGTTGATGCAAAGCCCAAGATTAGTGCCGCGGCAGGTGCACCATACGAGGACCCGACCCGCTATCGCAGTCTTGCAGGGGCCCTCCAGTATCTTACTTTTACCAGACCGGATATTACGTATGCTGTTCAGCAAGTGTGTTTATTCATGCACGATCCCAGAGTTGAGCACATGAATGCAATCAAACGCATCATTCGTTATATTCAGGGGACGCTGGACTATGGTTTGCACTTGTATCCTTCATCTACATCCACACTTGTCTCATACACAGATGCGGATTGGGGTGGTTTTCCGGACACCAGACGGTCTACGTCAGGATATTATATATTCCTTGGCAACAACTTGGTCTCCTGGTCTGCAAAGCGTCAGGCGACTCTATCCCGCTCAAGTGTAGAGGCAGAATATCGAGGGGTAGCTAATGTGGTCTCAGAATCATGTTGGTTACGTAACTTGCTTTTAGAGCTTCATTGCCCCATTCAGAAGGCAACCTTAGTCTATTGTGATAATGTTAGTGCCATCTACCTCTCAGGTAATCCGGTTCAGCACCAACGCACTAAGCATATCGAAATGGACATTCACTTTGTCCGTGAAAAGGTTGCTCGAGGCGAATCTGGCGTATGTCATGTCCCGTCAAGATATCAAGTTGCAGACATCTTTACAAAGGGTCTTCCCTCGGTACTATTTGAAGATTTTAGGGACAGTCTCAGCGTACGAAGACGACCCGCTATGACTGCGGGGGTGTGTTAAATAAGGCAATATACACATAATATAAATGTGTATATTGCCTTATATTCACTCTCGGTTTCTGCCCATATTTGAGGCTCACGATTTTGGTACATTGTGAATATTAGACAAGGTAAGAATATTGTATATTAGGAAAATATATGTGTAGTTTGTAATGTATTTGTTACCATAATTGTAGAGTTAGAATTATGGTAGAATAAGATTTTAGGAATAGAATAGGAATATGATTCTCCTATTTTGTATCTTGTATATATACCTATTCAATTAATGAAAATAAGCGAGGGATTATTTCTTTTGACTATAGTATCATAATCTTTACATGTTATTAGAGCCAATGTTACGTCACTGAAACTCAAGTGTCCTCTTTCGCCTCTAGTCATGTCATAAAACTCGAAAACTAGTGATAGAATTACTGCCGCCGCAACTACTGTTGGTGCGTCAAGCACACCACCACCATCATTTATGATATCAAATTAAGAGAGTGCTTCAAGAGATCAAAGATCAAGCTACAAGACTAATGAAAGATGCTAAAACTGGACCTGAACAATGAACATCACGATCACGAAGTTTTGTGGTGTGATTGCGATAGAGGGCCAATCGGGAAGCAAAAGCGATGGCGAGGCAAAGGTCGCTATCACGAACGAGTGCCAAGTCGCCATGGACTGCATCCGCACAACCAAGAAACGTGTTCGTGGATGAGGCCATAAATTCTGAAGCGTGATCACGAGGCTATTTCCATGAAGGAGAGGTTATTGCCACGATCGCAAGCCTATTGTTGCAATCACGATGCCTAGCGTCATGATACACTCAAATTACACATTAAAATTGGTATAAAGTGATCGTTGTGCCAAATATATAATCCAATAAGGGTGGGATCGAATCACACATAGAATACAATGAAGAAATATACTCTTTGAGTGATTAACCTAACTTAAGGTCTTAATTTCTAGGGAAAGAGGATAATAATTGTTGATTGAATTATAACTTCTATTGCTAATTGCATAAAAAGAATCTCTTTTGGATTTTGCAATTGATTAATAAAGGAACTAGATCCAAAGTGTTTGGCCCAGTGGCCAATACATTAGGGTATTGCTGTCTGAGGTTCCGTGTTCGAGTCATCTGATCAGCGAGAGTGGAACTGTGTTCCCCCAAAAAAATCCCTCCATACGCGTAGGGCCAAGCGGTGTATACTAATCCGTAGGGCCAGGCCGGAGGTGGGGTTTTCTGGGGTATGGGGCCGTAATGCGGTGGGACCAGTCACTTTAAAAAGTTTACCCTACCTTAGTTTATCCTCCGGGGCATAGTCCAGTGGCAAAGCCTGGGCGCTATAAGGCGCTCTGGCATGGGACAGTGTGGGTTCGATTCCCCGCAAGCACGAAGAAATTCTGCATGTTGGGGAATTTGACCTTGTCTCATTGATCAGTTGTACGCTCTCAGAAAAACTGGCCACCGGAGCACATCCCGTGATTTACCTGGTGATAGTTGTTGAAGGACCGGTGCTATTACCTCCAGGACGTCTGGGTAATACCAGTGAAGTAGTCAGGCGCAAGCCTGGAAACCTGGATTATCAAAAAAAAAAAAAAAGAAATAAATAAATAAAGGAACTAGGGTTGTGTTCCCAAAGTGAAGGTACTGCAATTGAGTATGTTTTGTCTCACTCACTCAAGTAATGGAGAAGATGACAAAAAGGAAGAGAATCTCCTATTAAAAGCTTCACGCACCACTAGTATTTGTTTTCAATGGAGGGAGAAAAAAAATTTGTTACAAGATATGCAATACAAAACCCTAGGAATCTACTTATAATCTCACAAACTCGTGCACCAAAAAATGAACCAAAATGCCTCCGTCGGTCATTGGTTCAATGACCAAAATCTGAATTTTGCGTTTCAGTTTACGTTGTGATTTGCGGTCCACATACTGTCCTTTCAGCTTTCTTTAGGCAATGTTTTCTCGTTGTTGGCACTTTTGACTTCATACTCCTAAAAAAAAGCACAAAACACATAAGAAACTAGAGGTGAGCGGGTCCGAGTACCCTAACATTTTTTAACTACCCGGAACCTACCTGTAGCATCCGATAAAAGATCGGTTCCTAAATTTACTACCCGAAACCTACCCGTAGCATCCGGTAAAAGATCGGTTCCTAAATTTACTACCCGGAACCTACCCGTAGCAATCATTACCCGAAACCTACCCGGACCCTGCGGGTACCCTGTAAATAAAAAACACAAATTAAGCAATAATTTTTAAGCCTATGAGAATAAAAAAGAGAAATAATTTCATCAAGTGGTTTTTTAGCTTCCAATCGGAGTTTTTAGTACCCTTATAAGAGTTTTAGAAAACATATTCATTGTAGAAAAGCTAATTCTGTAACCAAAATCTAAAATTGCAAGCCAAATTTGACACTCAATTAATTGAACGTGTTGATTTCAAAATAAATTTGAAAATATCTGAATTAAACTTATTTTCGTGTTCATAAGCTCTTCGATACAAAAGAAAAGCTTTATTATACTAGTAAATCCCTAAATTTCATTTTCACAACTACAAAAATATACACAAATTTTAAAAATAGATTTACATTTCAAATAAAAAAGTAATACAAATTGAAAATGAGTATCGCCTGAAATAGAACAGAAGCATATGATATTAAAAAGAAATTGAAGAGTTAGATATGAACTCATATGCATTTTAGGAATGACGTGAACACAACCAAGGGAGTGAAAGAGGCAAAGATGAAGCTTCAATGACGACAACGATGAAAGTACCTGAGAGAAAGCTTCAACAACGACGACGATGAAGCTCGGTGGTGTAGCTAAAACGTCATTGTTATTGAGAGAGTTTTGAGTGTTTTCTCTTAGGGCACAAAGAGCATTCTAGAATAAAGGGGTGAAAAAGCTAAAATATTTACGTCTTGGGATGGGGAAAATCAATGTGTAGGCGTGCAACAAACAATTTTGGAGAAAGTTAAAAGTGGTCCAAATGTTTCTAAAAAAAGTAAAAATATTTAATATTTTATAGGTTCCGGGTATCGGTTCCGGGTCCGGGTACCCTGTCTCTATTTGCCGGAACCGAAACCGGACCCGACATTGATCGGTTCCTAATTTTACTACCCGGACCCTACCCGTTATTATAATATATCTATCCGGAACCTACCCGTTAGTGTCGGTTCCGGTCAGGTATCTGGGTACCCTGTACCCGTGCTCACCCCTATAAGAAACCATATAAAATGTACTTTAAGAAATGGCAAAACCTCAGGTAAATGATATCAAACGTGCTGTATTTTTATGGCACATCATGTCCAGATAGCTTAACTGGCCATTTCTGCAGTTCAGTTAAAGCCATTGTTGACACCTAATTTTTGCCTTCCATAAATTTTATTTAATTAGTCGGACTTCTTGAATTGCAAATGGAGTAGAGTGTGTAATTTTTAAAGTAAAAAGAATCTTGCAAAATTACTTTGGTGACATTTTGCTATTTTATTTTGCAAAATATCATAGTATATTATGGTATATCATTTGAATATTTTATTATATAATTCATGTTTTAAAGCATATTTATCAAATTTAAAATCAAAACAGTGAAAACAACTATTTAATTAGTTGTTTAAACTGATCAATAATTGATTGATAAATATTCTGCTCCATTATATCAAGAAATTAGATTAACTATTTTTATTTAATTTTTAATTGCAATTACTTTTAAAAATTAACTTCCATTGAAATGTTTTAATTGATTTTTGCATGAAATTTGTTACAATTGAAACACATATGACAACATTTTAAATTGATTCATAGCCACAAGAAAATGGCTACAAGAAATTAGGCTAGATGGTATTCTGCACGCCCAAATATCTATCCTAAGCGATACCTAATATTCGCCTATAGGATAGAACATGTTACTCTACCTGTTTTAAGCGTAGCGTCTGTGGAATAGTAAAAAAAAGTAAAGCAAGGACACAACAATTTTACGTGGAAGCCACCTGCCTTATAAGGATAGAGAAAACCACGACCTACATCTTTGTAGGATTTAACCCAAACTCCACTACAACGTTAGCCTATGCAAATTCAAGTTACAAACTCTGTAACCTAGGAACTAAACTCTAATTTCTATCTCACTAATCTTCCTTGACTAGTAAGCCCACTTCAAATTGATCCCTAACTTGATGTTGAATTTGACAAATGTTTATACCTATAAATATGCTTCTATGAAAGTTGATAAGGTGCAACTCGATGACAATCCTAATACAAGAATCTATCTATTAAATAGTCTCTTCAATCTCCTTCGTTGTACTAGGCTGCACTTGTGAAATCAGAACTCTCTCAAATATGCTCGACAGGGTTTGCTCAATATTCTAATTTGTTCTCTTTGTGAGTGCGTAAACTGCTTCACGGCAAAAATAGCGGGTTTGCCTTTGTAGACGATTGTATGGTATTATTGATTCTAACAACTGATTGCATAGTTGATCATTCGGACCTTTAAATTCATAGATGTAGATCTCGGACCTATGAATGAGGATATTTCTGAAACTCACACAGAAAAAAAGAAGTGAGTTAGACAAAAAGAAAAGCAACTTGGACAAAAAAGAAGTGACTTGGACAAAAAGAAATGAAGCGTCTTAGACAAAAAGAAATGAAGTGGCTTAGACAAATCTTTTTTGTCGATAATCTTAGATCAATCAATCGAACATTGATTAATACGTAATCGATCAAACACTACTTGAAAATGGTTCTTCTGCTCCGAAACAGAATGTTCCAAATGTTCCTGGAAATTCTTGCCCCCATTGGACCATTTGTATCTATATGCATCAGGATCCCGATCCATGGATCTCTTGGTTTGAGAAATTAAAATAAGAGGCTCGAACCATTTCTTCTGACTCTTTTTCAAATTTGATAAATATTGGTTGATCGTATATTTCATTATAGTTCTATGATTTAGAGTATCCTTTCCTATTTGATCCATTTGAATTCCATATTCGAAGTTGCGATCAGATCTATTCAATAAAAAGCATCGATTCAATACATTTCTTATGTACCCATATGTACTATATTATATTTGAATCAGATTTCGGATTAATCTATATTGAGTGACTGCCTCCATTATGTTGTTGCTAGAAAATACCACTATTTTTGTTTTTTATTAGAAGATTGAAAAGCTGGGTTTTCAAACCCATCAATTATTGATTAGCGTACCTAATTTTTCTCCATTATGTTATCTCTTTCCATAAAGATGTTGCGGAGACATGATTTGAACTTGCGACCTCAAGGTTATGAGCCTTGTGAGCTACCAAACTGATCTACCCAGCGCCGAAGATAAGAACTGAAAACTAATAGATAAACAAGGATTAAATGCGTCCCTCCACCCTATCTGTACAAATAGAATAACCCATTTATACAGAATGCTAAAGGGGCTTCTATGATCATCGACCATAGAAATAGAAATGAAGCGTTAATCCTTACCAACTTGATCTTGTTGCTCCTAGCAACAAACATGCATGAACCATTTCATGAAGTATGTGTCCGGATAGTCCAAAGTCTCGATAGTTAGATCTCGATCTTCCGATAAAAAAACAACGTCGATGAAGGCGTGTAGGTGCACTATTCCGTGGTAGGGATTGTAACTTTCCATAAATTTCTCATTTGTCACTCAACGATGGAACATTGCTTATTTCGTTTTTTGAGGATCGACGAATCGAATGATATTTCTGTTCCAATTTTTGCCTCTTCTTCTCCCTCTGAATCAAACTTTTCTTTGCCATAATGGTTGAATTCCTATTAGTATCCACGATACAAGTCGAATCCTAGATGTAAAAATAGAAGAAGGTGGACCCCCTCTCCATCAAAAGAAATGAGATTATCGCGGATAAACACATTAAAAATATTAACCAAATTTGCCCGACGTAGAGGCAATCAAAAAAGCCGCATAAGTGAATATATAACCTATAGAAAAGTGAGCTAATCCAACCAATCTTGCTTGTACAATGGAAAGGGCCACTGGTTTATCTCTCCAGTGAATCAAATTGGCCAAAGGACGTTTATGAGCCCATGCTAAAGTTTCAATCAATTCATGTCAATATCCACGCCAAGAAATTAAGAACATAAATCGAGTAGCCCAACCAAGATGTCCAAATAAGAACATTGATGCCCAAACCGATAAACTATTCATACCAAAAGGATTATATCCATTGATAAGTTGTGAAGAGTTTAACCATAAATAATCCCTTAACCAGCCCATAAAATAAGTTGAAGATTCATTAAATTGTGAAACGTTACCCTGCCATAATAGATGTGCTTACAATGCCAATAAAAAGTAATCCATCCAATGGTATTTAATATCCAAAAAACTGCCAAATAAAACATGTCCCATGCTGAAATATCACAAGTACCGCCTCGTCCTGGGCAATCACATGGAAAATTATAACCGAAATCCTTTTTATCTGGCATAAACTTGGAACCACGTGCATCTAAAGCACCTTTTATTAAGATCAATGTAGTTGTATGTAAACCAAGATCAATATCATGATGAACCAAAAATTCTCCAGGACCTATTGTTAAGAATAATGAATTACTATTTTCATTAACAACATTTAACCAACCCGACAACCAGATGGTTCGACTTTTTCATTGAATGTTGGGCCACTCATTGAAGATAAAAGTACATCGAACCCATATGAAGTTTTACCATAAGCGGATTGTATCCATTTTGCAAATATAGGTTCAATCAATATTTGCTTCTCAGGAGTGCCAAAGGCAAGTATGACATCATTATGAACATAAAGTCCCAATGTATGGAATCTCAGAAAGAGGATGTCCCAACTTAAATGAGATATGATAGCTTCTTTATGATCTAACATTGTTGCCAATACATTATCTTTATTTTACTCCGGATTGTAATTTCTAATGAAAAATATAGCTCCACGAGCAAAATCTCATGTCATGATGAATCTTGAGATATATTGGTGGTGGGTATATAATGCAGCTTGAGTAGTAAAGTCTTATGCTATGAATGCATAAGTAGGTAAATAGTACATGTGTTGAACTACCAAAGAAGTAATAACCCCTAAAAAAGCTAGAGCAAGGCCTAATTAAAAATGAAGTGAATTGTTGATTGTGTCATAAAGACCCTTCTGTCCATGCCCCAATCATCCCCCCGGAGGAATATGTGCATCTAAAAGATCTTTAATACTGTACCCAATCCCAAAATTGATTCTATACATATGACCAACAACAAGAAAAATAAATGCAATAGCTAATTGGTGATGGGCAATATAAGTCAACCATAAACTTTGCATTTGTTGATGGAATCCCCTGAGAAGAGTTAGAATGGTAGTTCCTGCCCCTTCGGTGGTACCAAATAAATGACTACCTGAATCAGGGTTTTGAGCATAAAGATTCCATTGACCTGTAAAAAGTGGGCCTAACCCTTGGGGATGCGGTAATATATCTAAGAAATTATTCCACCGAACGGACTCACCTCTGGATGCAGGAATAACAACATGGAATAAATGCCCTGTCCAAGCCAAGGAACTTACGCCAGAGAGTCCTGACAAATGATGATTCAAACGAGATTCGACATTTTTGAATAAGGAAACGCTCGATTTCCATTTCGGTTGTAGGTGTAACCAACTTGCTAATAAGGAAATGACAGAAAGAAATAATAGAAAAAGAGCGCCAGTATAAAGATCTTCATTAGTGCGTAAATCGATTATATACCACCACTGATAAACACCAAAATAAGTGATATTCACTAGGCCAAGAGCTCCCCCTCAGTAAAAGCTTCTAGGACGGTAGACCGAAATGACGATCCCAAATTGCATGAGCAATAGGTCTTACATGTAAAGGGTCTTGTACCCACGACTCAAAATTTTCTTACCAAGCTATATGAAACAGATTTTCGGAAGTCCACAGAAAAATTATTGCTAATTGACCGAAGGGAGAAGCAAAAATATTCTGATAAAGACGTTCCTCAGTAATATCATCATGACTCTCCAATCTAAAAATGTGCCCTTTGAGGGAATATAAAGGAGTTTCCGGTATATTTTATCAAAAATAAAAAATAGTGGTATTTGCTTCTCATCAATTTCCGACAAACCCACCTTCAAGAAGGCAAACCATCTTTAACAGTGATAAGGCAAAAATTTATGGGTTTGCCTTTATCAAAAATCATCTACAAAGCTATTCATTTTATCTGTATGCAGACCAAAAGCTGACATAGATATTATGGATAGAATTCTTTTTTTTCCCGAATTTTGTTCACATGTTAGATCTATAAATTGACTTATCTCCATGAAGGATCCAAATGAAACCAAAGTTTCATGTTCTGTTTTGAATTAGAGACGTTAAAAATAATGAATCGACGTCGACTATAACCCATAGCCTTCCAAGCTAACGATGCGGGTTCGATTCCCGCTACCCGCTCTATATCTATTTATTCTAACTATTTTAATCTATTCATTAAATCAAATTTAGTTTATTAGTATTAGTACATCATTGAATATACAATTCCAAAAATTTGTTCACATCCAATTCTTTATTTTCTTTCCAAACAAAAATTGAAAAAATCATAATGAAAAGCGTCCATTGTCTAATGGATATGATATAGGTCACTAAATCTTTGGTATAGGTTCAAATCCTATTGGATGCAGTTTATTTACATATTTTTTAGATTTCAATAGCAAGAACGACTGTTTGAATATTTGAATCCAAGATGCTTATTTCCTTTTTTTATGAAGATTAAGACAAGCGTGATCAATATTTCTTTATGCTTGTTCCTGAAGTATAAAACGATCCATTTGTTCCTAAATAACTTCTTTCAAAAGGGCTTCTGCTTCCTCGGTAAATGTCTTGGTACAAGATATGATTTCTTGGAACTGAGGTTTATTGGTTTTTAAGTAAGTACGTAGCTCAACAAGAAATTTCCTTACCTGTCCAACTTCTAATGAATCAACATAGCCGTTTGTTCCGCTATAAATTATCATTATCTGCTCTTCTACCGTGAGAGGAGCTGATTGGGATTGTTTAAGCAATTCTCGTAATTGTTGACCTCTTTCCAATTGATTTTGAGTAGCTTTATCGAGATCAGAAGCAAATTGTGCAAAGGCTTCAAATTCTATGAATTGTGCTAGTTATAATTTTAATTTACCAGCTACTTGTTTCATGGCTTTTATTTGAGATGTGGACCCCACTATCAGAAACGGAGATACCCACATTAATAGCAGGTATGATTCCAGAATTGAATAGGCCAGCGAATAAGACGATTTGTCCATTAGGAATGGAAATTAAATTAGTAGGAATATAAGATGTTGCGGAGACAGGAAAATTATTGCTAAAAAATGCAAATTTTCTATTATAAAGGATTAGGATAATTCAATTATAAGATTCTTCCGAATGAGATAAGAGAATCTTATTTATTCTCTTTCATTTTATTAAATGAAGAAATAATTGGAAAATAAAACAGCAAGTACAAAAAAGAGTAATAACCCCCAGTAGAGACTGGTACGATTCTATTCAACATTTTATTCATTCGGGTTTGATTGTGTCGTAGCTCTATAATTTAGATTAAGTTGGATGAACCGCATTGGTGATATTGATCCAAAAAAAAGACGGTAGGTACAACTAGGCCGTGAACAACCAACCAGCGTACTATAAAAACTGGATAGGTTCGATCTATAGTCATTAGGGCCTCCTAAAATGATCTACTAAATTCATCGAGTTGTTCCAAAGGATCAAAACGGCCAGTTATTAATGGAGTTCCTTTTCGGCTCTCTATTAAATACTCATTTGGCCAAGGGCTTCCAAACACATCATAAGCTAAATCGGTGCTGACAAATAATCAACCCACAATGAATAGTGAATGTATAGTAATTCTATGAATGACCCAATATCGAATACTGGTAATAATACCAGCAAACGAACCTTCTCCCGTGCTTCCAGACATATATTCTTGCACAATCAAAGAAGATCGATTCCGTAAAAGATGAGATCAGTAAATGACAATTCACTAAAATTTCACCTTTGTGAGATCATCAATATTGTACCGAAGGCGTCTTTAGAGTATACCGAATCAGTTTAGCTATCCTTCTTCTGACACAACAACGCAATTTGAATTAGTATCAAAAGTAAGTACTAAATAATTTCTTTTTTCCTTTACTTGTTGATGTGAAATCATCTTCCATTCAATAGAAAATTATTTCAATTCAACGAAAAAGATTCTCATATTCCTACAATTTAAGTAAATGCGAGATATAGAAATTCTCTTTTCATAGTTGTGGAATCCGTTTTGTTGTTGGAATCCTTTTTTTAAAAGAAGAAATTAATGGTCGAGTAAGAAATAAGAGTAGTAGATCATATCCGATGAAAGAAAAAATAGAATATTGGAATCCATAGTTGTGGATCTCGATCCTAAGGTTCTTTCTTGATCTAGCTACAAGGATGGGGCAGTATGGAAAGATAAAATGTGAACCCTAATAGAAATTACTAGTTTTAGAATCTAGTTGGACAAAAAAAAGATTTTTTCAAGGGATTGTGTGATAACTTTTTCTTCTTCTCGATCATTCAAGATATTATGTGAATTAATATATTACTGAATCTAATGAGTTAAACTTAAATTAAAGTAAAAATAAAAAGTTTTATAAGGTAACTGTTCGCTTTAAAATAGAAAATGGATTCGATACGATTCAACAGAATCTAAGAAATGATCAAATTCAAAAATCATTTCTATTTTGATTCTATAAAAATTCAAGTTTCAATTTTAATGAAGTTAGACGATACAACTCTTATTAATTTAATAGTTAACCCAAGAGTTACTCAATAAATCAGTTGATTGGAATTGCGGGATGGACAGATGTTACAGCTGATGAATCAATTTCTTTTATATGTCTGTCACTTTATCTTTGTTAGTGCGCCTATAATGATAAGATGAATAAAAAACTTTTCATTCAACTTATTCTTTCAATTGAAATTGAGAATTTTGCCTACCCTCCTATTTTATTTTGCAAAATTTGAATTTAGGTAAGCGCTTTTTAAACATATGTATAAAAAGAATATATTTCATTTAATTAAGCCCTTTCATGCTTACTATAACTAGTTATTTCGGTTTTCTATTAGCGGCTTTAACTATAACCTCAACTCTATTTATTGGTCTGAGCAAGATACAACTTATTCAAACTGAATAGTTAAAATGAACAATTCATAAAAAGAAATCATTCTATGGTATTACGTGTATTCTATATTTACTTATGTTACCAATTGTCAATTCTTGTTCATTGTCATTAAGATTCATGTCAATTCGGATTAATATTTAGGTATCGATATTACCTTTTTTTTTCTCCTTTCAAACAAATAAAAATGATTGAAATTTTTATATTTGGAATTGTGTTAGGTCTAATTCCTATTACTTTGGCTGGATTATTCATAACTGCATATTTACAATATAGGCGTGGTGATTAGTTGGACCTTTGATTAATTAACATCTTTTTTTGATTGACCTCCTCCTTTCTTTAATTCACAAGCACAGGAGGTCCAATTCTGATTGTTGTGAAAGTTACTAAATGAATATATTTTATTCTAGTTCAATCTAAAGAAGAAGAAAAAATCACGCTCTATAGGATTTGAACCTACGACATCGGATTTTGGAGACCTACGTTCTACCGAACTGAACTAAGAGCGTTTTCTTAATAGAATAGATAAGACTGTAAACAAAAGAATTATTTTCGTAGGTTGAGCCCCTTTTTCAAGGAAGTATAAAATAGCAAGAACATTTAAATAAGTTTAATTCTTTATCGGATCATAAAAACCCACTTTACGAAGATCTTTTCCTTCTCTTCGGGATCGAACATCAATTGCAACTATTCGATAGACGGCTCATTGGGATAGATGTAGATGAACAACACCCCCTAGAAATGTATGGGAAGATTTCTCCTCGTACGGCTTGAGAAAAATGATTGATTCGAGGTTTTGTCTCTGTATGGAATTCTATCTAAGAAATGACAACTCGGTCCATAAAATGTTGAAATCAATTAAAGATGTAAGTCTTTTTTTCTTTTTTCTTTCTGAAAATGAAAAAGAAATCATCCATACTCTCATAACTCAATTTGGATAACTTTCAAACAGTTCAAAGAAAAATCTTTCGGCAATTTCATTTATTGAGCGGTCGTTCCTCTTTTTTGTTTGTCTCGTTTAAAATCGATTCCCGCGTGAAACACTTTGGATCGAAAAAGTTTGATCAATTCCAAGAAATTTTTGAATTGGAAACTTGCTCAAATTGGAATCTTTCGATTTCCATATCGAAGATATATTTACAAAGTTGTTCAATTTTTTTTATTGATTGGCATTAACCGTAGATGCTTACCCCGAGAAATAAATTAATACTTTCTACTCGAGCTCCATCATGGACTATTTACATTACCAATTATGTCAAGCCAAGAGCACCTTCATTCCTACATAAAATGGTGGATGTATAAATCCACAACAGATCGTGTCCTTCAAGTCGCACGTTGCTTTCTACCACATCGTTTCAAACGAAGTTTTACCATAACATTCATCTAAGAACCGGTATGGAATTGATTCAATTATGGAATCATGAATAGTTATTGGTTGGGCTGATGTATAAACACCATAATATATAGTATTATATATATCTATATACTATAGATATAGGTGGATAAACATTTTTCTGAAGAAGTCTTAGTAAGACCCCATCACTAATATTAATTTGTCTAACATATTAATTAATATCTTTCGTGTCTGTTGTCTCCTTTAGATCCTCGGCCTAAGTTTGGTATCAAAGCCATAAAGGGTAGAGATAGCGAGAATATTGTCCAGACCAGATGTTGAATTCCTTATTAGAGGTTACAAATACTTTCGAATTAGGATAGTCAAGGGTCGGTAAGTCCTCAACGAACGCAGGCAGTTATACCCACGGAAAGGTCTAAGCGACGAAGAAAGTTCGGACGCTCTGTTAATAGGAATTCCATAACATGGATCCGTTTCTCAACAGATCTACTTCGCGTGATTTTGGTTCATCTTCTTCCATGGATTCAAAGAAGATAATAAACTCCGAAGAAATCTTGATACAAGATTTTGACAAATCTTTCGATAATTGGGAAATACCGAGAGTAAATTGAGATCAGATTTACAAAAATTCGAAATACCAGTTATTCAAAATCGATTTCACAATCAAAACTGATGAAAGAGATATCCAATTATCTCAACCTTTTGAAACCATCCAATTACTTTCTCAAAGTTCCTTGAAAAGACACCGAGAAAGAAATTACAAATACATCCATATTGGATTAGTCCAAATAGGGATTAAACACCTCAATCCTTGCTGTCTTACGTGATGCCAGATTCACAAATTTCGAAGATTCCTTATTGAGTTCTGTTGAGTCTAGTCTCTGCACATGACCAATATCTTTTGACTGTTACCCAAATTTCTCAGTCTCTTTAAATGACAAAAACATCCAAAAATCCCTAGTCTTACAAATCAAGACTCATAATTACCAAATGCTTGAAGGATCGATTCCCGTAGCTATAATTTACCGAATTCATTACAAAGCTATGACTTCAGCTTTTGCGACAAAAGTCAGATACCATAGTAAGAAAGGTGAAACCCTTCTTTTACAAACCGATCTTTCCAGATCTAACACCGTTATACCAAGACCTATGAGATGGAAATATATTTCTTTACCAGACGAATGGATCTTAGAAGGTGTTGTCAAGCCTGAACCTCTTGAGACTTCCCAATACTCATCTCAGAGAAATAACCCAATACCAGGATGGTAGAGTCAGTCTAGCGTTCCATAGAAAATCTATGAGTAGTAGATATGATGATTCCAGTTCCGTAGAAACTCTTGACTTAGGAAGAGTTTCACAAATTCATTCAGTCATCAATTCTCCTTACAAAGCAAATCCCAGATATTCTACGTCTGACATACCCAATCTACGAAACGTAGACTACTCCAACAAAATACCTAGACCAGTTTATGAAAATCCTACTGTTAGAGAAAAGATAGAGGACCAGGAACCTACTAGTCCGACTTTTTCCTCGATCACAGAGAACTTAGTAAACGCACTTGGTGTTTTACAAAAAGATTTCAAAGTAGACAAAAAATTCCTTCAAAATGATTTTTATGAAAAATACAAGCTAGAAAAACGAATCTGGTTCTTCAAAACCTTTTCAAAAACTAGGACACAAATATAGGAAAAATTATACGAGTTTGTTAATGAACATAGGATAAACATCCTTTTCTTTGACTGGTTCGATTATTATTCCGCCCAAAATTCCATTGATTATCCCTTTTCTAAAATGGTAAATCCCGTTACGACTAGGAATAAAACACCGGAGTGGGAAACCCTAGCTGATTCTAGGAAAATCCAGTCCAACCACCCTCCTTTACAAGGCATCAAGCTTACTATTCATGGCTTCCTTGTAGACGCGATTCCTCTTAAGAATCCTGCAGAGGATGAAAAAAAAATACCAAGAATATCCTCGCTCAAAACAATTTCACCAATATCAGTTTGAATACCTTAGGAAAACAACTAGATAGGGTAGAAAAACATATAAAATCCAACCCTTTAGTCACCATAGATTCCACAGATGCGACTAAGGATATGAAACCGAAAAGCCAAAAACCTATCTTTAAACCCTTTTAGGTGTCCAAAGATGGCGTCAAGAATATCCGGCAAAATAAGTCTGAATTTGTTCAGGCTATCCAGGATCAATTGAATAGAATTGGGACCTCCAATAGTTCTAACACAGAACACGTTGTTCCAGATACTCCACAATCCTCCAATAAAATCACTGCTCTCACACACGACTCCGACGACAGTGATACTCCAAAACCATTCCAAAACAAAAAACCTTTTGTTAACCATATGGATTGGCAACGACCAATACAACAGGTCCAACAACAACAATTACAAATTATTCCTGCTCCTGACCTAAGAATAGTCAAACCCCTAGCTCAGTCCCGTTTCAATGCCTCTTCCATTTATGATTGGAATATAGATGAGATGACCGAATACAATATTCTCTGTTTTCTACAACAAATGACCATGGCTGCAAATGCCTACAAAACCCAAAATGGTACGCAAGACAAGACCATTGCAGAACTACTCATCGCAGGATTCTCTGGTCAACTGAAAGGTTGGTGGGATAATTATCTCGCTGATCAACAAAAGGAAGATATCCTCAATTCCATCAAAACTGACGAAGAAAGATTACCAATCCTTGACGAACAAGGTGAACCCCTACAAGATGCCGTAGCAACCTTGATTCTGACAATCTCTTTAAACTTCATAGGAGATTCTTCACACTTGAAAGACAAAAATGCCGAATTACTTTCCAACCTCAAATGCAAACAACTCAGCGATTTCCAATGGAACAAAAATACCTTCTTAACCAGAGTTATGCTCAGGGAAGATTCCAACTAGCCATTTTGGGAAGAGAAATTCCTGGCCGGATTACCTACCCTTTTAGGAGAAAAGGTTAGGAATAATAAACAGATTATACCCTATAGTGAGTTTACAATACGGACAACTTGTCAGTATAACTCAACAGGAAGGTCTAAAGATCTGTGAAGACCTGAAATTGCAGAAACACCTCAAACTGGAGCTAAAGAGAACTAAGTGCGAACTTGGAACCTTTTGCAAACAGTTTGACACAAACTTCTCAAAACCCTCTTCCAGTTGTATAGGAAACTGTAGCAAGACTCATAAATCCCTTAAGAGTACTTCAAGAGGTTACAAAAAGAGAGATTTCAACAAAACCAACGAAGAGTATTACAAAAACCCCCACAAAAATACTCATCGTTTCAAAAGACCAAATACCAAAAAAGTTGATTCCAAATACAAGGACCTTACGTGTTACAAATGTCACAAAAAGGTCATACATCGAAATACTGCAAAGTGAATACAAAATTACAAGAGTTGAAGCTCGACAATGACGTCACCCAAAAAATCTCCAATCTTCTCATTGAATCTTCCGATTCAAATGCCGAGTCAGAACCTGACTACTTTTCTCTGTCTTCTGAAGACAACAAAGCCCTTCAAATTGATGAATTGATTACTTCCAGTTCTTCTGAAAATTCTGATAAGGGTAAGGGAAAACTTGTTTGTGTCCTAACCAAGGATCAAGAGTTCATGTTAGAAATGGTTCAACGCATAGATGTCGAACACCAAAAGGATTATTTGAATAAACTCCTCAAATCTTTTACTAACGAGAAAAAAGATTTCAAAAATTCGATTTTGCCAAACACCTCCAAAAATACCTACGATTTGACTAAAATCCTGAAAAGGGGTAAAGGGATGAAAGAATCCAAGGAAACCCCAATTCTAGAACTCCAGAGAGACGTGAAACAAATCAAAGTAGAGATCAAGGCTCTACGAGAAAAACAAGATCAAGACTCTCTTCTACTGAAAACAGTCCTTTCAAAAACCTAGGATAATTCTAAATCCAGTTTTGAGTCAGACAATTCCGACTCTGAAGATCCAGGAGAACCTCCTGACAACCCTTTTCTTGAAGAGGTCCCACAAGAATTCCTTGCTGTCTTACGACAGATCACATCCAAAAAATACCTTGTTCAAATAACTCTTAAATTCTCAAGAAATTTTAGAATTACTACTATTGCTCTTTTTGACACCGGTGCAGATCTGAATTGCATAAAAATAGGTCTAATACCTAATCAATTTCATGAAAATACCCAGGAAACTCTAGCGGCGGCCAATAACACAAAGCTAGAAATCAATTCCCAAACCAATGCGTTCGTTATTATTAATGGAGTTTCTATCGCGACATCGTTTGTCTTAGTAAAAGACATTCACAACTCTGTTATCTTAGGAACACCATTTATAAATCTTATCACTCCTTATAAGGTAGATAATGATTTTATCTCATTTGATTCCAATAGTAAGAATTTAAAATTCCCTTTTCTGACAAAACCAAAAGCTAGCGACCTCGATCTGATTAAAACTTATTCTTGTCACCTAGGAGAATTAAGAAATAGTTTTTTGAATCAGGATTCTGAGTCCCCTAGAAACTGTGATACCCGTTCCATCAAATTAATTGATTCATTTGCATACAAAATTTTTTTGAAGCATAATTTACAATTTTCAAAAATTGCATTCAAAAATAATTTATGCAAATAAATTTCTGACAATTTTTAATTTAAAAATATTTTAACCAGTGGTTTACCCGAAAATAGGAGAAAAAACCCACAGGTTTCCAAAACCAGCTACAACACAGAAATACCCTATCATTATCCCAATAAAAATCCACAGATTTCCAATACCAGTTACAACACAGAAATATCCTATCACTGTCCTTTGCCGCAATGTCCGGGTTACAGAGAAAAAATGTCCAGAATGGACATGAGAGAATCTGGACAATACTGTTACCATGCAATGTGTGGAGCCTTGCTCCAAAAGAGAAAAGAAGAGATACCTCCACCAAAAAATACACCTGTTGTTGCACCACAACAACAAACAAATTCCATGGCACCCAAAAAACCCACAAAAGAAGAAAAATAATTCCCTGCCAAATCTCCCACTGAAAAACCCATGTCGTGGTTTGATGCAGTCATGAAAGAAGAAAATGAAAATACCGCAGCATCCGTACAAAAAACACCAGCACAGGAGATGACTACTGAAAATCTTCTGCAACTCCTGGCGAAATCCCCAGAATTACAACAGGCATTGATACAACTTCAAAATCCCAAACAAGAAGTTGCTCAAAGCTTAGGAGGGGAAAAAACCTCTCAAAATATTACAAAAATAGAGAAAGGAGAATCTTCAAAAACCCTTTCTCAAAAAGAATTTTCAAAACTCCAACTCGAGAAAGAATAGTCTTCAAAAAACCTTTCTCAAAAACAATTTTCAAAAAATCAACTTGTGGTACCACAAGTCCCCAAAAAACATGCTCCTAAATTCTTCATAAAACCATTTTTTCAAAATATTGTGACTCTTGAAAAATGATTTTTTAATAAAGACCCTTTTTAGCACTACAAAATTATTTTGGACAAAAATGTTTTTATAAATCATGGGATGTTTTAAAACCCCCATATTTTTATCAGGCTATCCTTGAAATATCAGGATCAGCAACAATTAAAAATATTTTTTACAAAAAAAACCCAGATCCCTCTTATTCAATTTGCAAAATACTTAGCATAATTGCTCCTATTGATTGGGGGAATGACCTGTTTCAACTACTAAATTTCCCAGACACCCACAAAAATGAACCATTTTTTGATATTCCTTTTAATTACTGGAATTAACAACAAGCTTGGTTCAATTCCTTTTTCATTCAAAATACTAATCAAAGTCACACTTGGCTTTTTCATTTTGATACCTCATGTGATCCATCACAATTTCCAACATGGTGGAATTCATGGTGGGAGCAATTCGGATCCACCCTAGAAATACAAAAACCAGAAGTCACTAAATCTTTCAGCCTCTTCAAATCCCAATTTAAACCCTCTGAGGAAGAAAAAAGATTTGTGCCTCTACACCTTTTTCATACAAAATTCCACTTACCATGGGTCTTTACATGGTTCGTAGATTATTCGGAAGACAAAATCCCAATTATCCGAAGAAGATTCAAAATCCGATGGTGGGATAGCTTTAAAATACCAAAAAGCCTCGTACCAGAAAAAGTTCAGGAAAGGTTAGATACCCCAAAACCCATTCCTTTATAGGAGCCTCCACAAACACCACCGGCACCACTACAAACAAAGGATCACACCCAGTTCCTTTCACAGAAATCTCAGATGGCCTCAATGCTTGCAGCGGCCAAAAATCTACAAGAAATGCAAGGCATAATTCTAAAATTTGCACCGTCTTCATCAAAACAAGGCTCTTCGTCAGAAGAAGAAGAACCAGAGATTGATATTGAAGACAATCCGATTTTTGGCAATAGTGGATTATGAACAAAATTGCCAAAAGAATTCAAAATACCCGGAGTAGAGTTCAGACAAAATTCCGACAAAAGAAAGTGCTCAAAAGCAAAAACAAAAGCAAAAGCAAAAACAAAAGCAAAAGCAAAAGCAAAAGCAAAAGCAAAAGCAAAAGCAAAGATTCCCGCAATAATTTGAGAAAATGCCAAAAGGATGAATAGTGATTCTCCACTCAGATGAATAGTGACGCGGATGACTTTTTGTGGTACGAGACTTTTTGGTATTTTAAAGCTATCCCACCATCGTATTTTGAATCTTCTTCGGATAATTGGGATTTTGTCTTCCGAATAATCTACGAACCATGTAAAGACCCATGGTAAGTGGAATTTTGTGTGAAAAAGGTGTAGAAGTACAAATCTTTTTTCTTCCTCAGAGGGTTTAAATTGGGATTTGAAGAGGCTGAAAGATTTAGTGACTTCTGGTTTTTGTATTTCTAGGGTGGATCCGAATTGCTCCCACCATGAATTCCACCATGTTGGAAATTGTGATAGATCACATGAGGTATCAAAATGAAAAAGCCAAGTGTGACTTTGGTTAGTATTTTGAATGAAAAAGGAATTGAACTAAGCTTGTTGGTAATCCCAGTAATTAAAAGGAATATCAAAAAATGGTTCATTTTTGTGGGTGTCTGGGAAATTTAGTAGTTGAGACAGATCATTCCCCCAATCAATATGAGCAATTATGCTGAGTATTTTGCAAATTGAATAAGAGGGATCTGGGTTTTTTTTGTAAAAATTATTTTAATTGTTGCTGATCCTGATATTTCAAGGATAGCTTGATAAAAATATGGGGTTTTTAAAACATCCCATGATTTATAAAAACATTTTTGTCCAAAATAATTTTGTAGTGCTAAAAAAGGGGTCTTTATTAAAAAATCATTTTTCAAGAGTCACAATATTTTGAAAAAATGGTTTTATGAAGAATTTAGGAGCAGGGTTTTTGGGGACTTGTGGTACCACAAGTTGATTTTTTGAAAATTGTTTTTGAGAAAGGTTTTTTGAAGACTCTTCTTTCTCGAGTTGGAGTTTTGAAAATTCTTTTTGAGAAAGGGTTTTTGAAGATTCTCCTTCTGTATTTTTGTAAAATTTTGAGAGGTTTTTTCCCCTCCTGAGCTTTGAGCAACTTCTTGTTTGGGATTTTGAAGTTGTATCAATGCCTGTTGTAATTCTGGGGATTTCGCCTGGAGTTGCAGAAGATTTTCAGTAGTCTTTCTGTGCTGGTGTTTTTTGTACGGATGCTGCGGTATTTTCATTTTCTTCTTTCATGACTGCATCAAACCACGACAGGGGTTTTTCAGTGGGAGATTTGACAGGGAATTTTTCTTTTTCTTCTTTTGTGGGTTTTTTGGGGGCCATGGAATTTGTTTGTTGTTGTGGTGCAACAACAGGTGTATTTATTAGTGGAGGTATCTCTTCTTTTCTCTTTTGGAGCAAGGCTCCGCACATTGCATGGTAACAGTATTGTCCAGATTCTCTCATGTCCTTTATGGATATTTTTTCTCTGTAACCCGGACATTGCGGCAAAGGACAGTGATAGGACATTTCTGTGTTGTAACTGGTATTGGAAATCTGTGGATTTTTATAGGGATAATGATAGGGTATTTCTGTGCTGTAGCTGGTTTTGGAAACCTGTGGGTTTTTTTCTCATGTTTTCGGGTAAACCACTGGTTAAAATATTTTTAAAGTAAAAATTATCAGAAATTTATTTGCATAAATTATTTTTGAATGCAATTTTTGAAAATTGTAAATTATGCTTCAAAATTTTTTTGTATGCAAATGAATCAATTATTTTGATGGAACGGGTATCACAGTTTCTAGGGGACTCGGAATCCTGATTCAAAAAACTATTTCTTAATTCTCCTAGGTGACAAGAATAAGTTTTAATCAGATCGAGGTCGCTAGCTTTTGGTTTTGTCAGAAAAGGGAATTTTAAATTCTTACTATTGGAATCAAATGAGATAAAATCATTATCTACCTTATAAGGAGTGATAAGATTTATAAATGGTGTTCCTAAGATAATGGAGTTGTGAATGTCTTTTACTAAGACAAACGATGTCGCGATAGAAACTCCATTAATAATAACGAACGCATTGGTTTGGGAATTGATTTCTAGCTTTGTGTTATTGGCCGCCGCTAGAGTTTCCTGGGTATTTTCATGAAATTGATTAGGTATTAGACCTATTTTTATGCAATTCAGATCTGCACCGGTGTCAAAAAGAGCAATAGTAGTAATTCTAAAATTTCTTGAGAATTTAAGGGTTATTTGAACAAGGTATTTTTTGGATGTGATCTGTCGTAAGACAGCAAGGAATTCTTGTGGGACCTCTTCAAGAAAAGGGTTGTCAGGAGGTTCTCCTGGATCTTCAGAGTCGGAATTCTCTGACTCAAAACTGGATTCAGAATTATCCTGGGTTTTTGAAAGGACTGTTTTCAGTAGAAGAGAGTCTTGATCTTGTTTTTCTCGTAGAGCCTTGATCTCTACTTTGATTTGTTTCACGTCTCTCTGGAGTTCTAGAATTGGGGTTTCCTTGGATTCTTTCATCCCTTTACCCCTTTTCAGGATTTTAGTCAAATCATAGGTATTTTTGGAGGTGTGGCAAAATTGAATTTTTGAAATCTTTTTTCTCGTTAGTAAAAGATTTGAGGAGTTTATTCAAATAATCCTTTTGGTGTTCGACATCTATGCGTTGAACCATTTCTAACATGAACTCTTGATCCTTGGTTAGGACACACACAAGTTTTCCCTTACCCTTATCAGAATTTTCAGAAGAACTGGAAGTAATCAATTCATCAATTTGAAGGGCTTTGTTGTCTTCAGAAGACAGAGAAAAGTAGTCAGGTTCTGACTCGGCATTTGAATCGGAAGATTCAATGAGAAGATTGGAGATTTTTTGGGTGACGTCATTATCGAGCTTCAACTCTTGTAATTTTGTATTCACTTTGCAGTATTTCGATGTATGACCTTTTTTGTGACATTTGTAACACGTAAGGTCCTTGTATTTGGAATCAACTTTTTTAGTATTTGGTCTTTTGAAACGATGAGTATTTTTGTGGGGGTTTTTGTAATACTCTTCGTTGGTTTTGTTGAAATCTCTCTTTTTGTAACCTCTTGAAGTACTCTTAAGGGATTTATGAGTCTTGCTACAGTTTCCTATACAACTGGAAGAGGGTTTTGAGAAGTTTGTGTCAAACTGTTTGCAAAAGGTTCCAAGTTCGCACTTAGTTCTCTTTAGCTCCAGTTTGAGGTGTTTCTGCAATTTCAGGTCTTCACAGATCTTTAGACCTTCCTGTTGAGTTATACTGACAAGTTGTCCGTATTGTAAACTCACTATAGGGTATAATCTGTTTATTATTCCTAACCTTTTCTCCTAAAAGGGTAGGTAATCCGGCCAGGAATTTCTCTTCCCAAAATGGCTAGTTGGAATCTTCCCTGAGCATAACTCTGGTTAAGAAGGTATTTTTGTTCCATTGGAAATCACTGAGTTGTTTGCATTTGAGGTTGGAAAGTAATTCGGCATTTTTGTCTTTCAAGTGTGAAGAATCTCCTATGAAGTTTAAAGAGATTGTCAGAATCAAGGTTGCTACGGCATCTTGTAGGGGTTTACCTTGTTCGTCAAGGATTGGTAATCCTTCTTCGTCAGTTTTGATGGAATTGAGGATATCTTCCTTTTGTTGATCAGCGAGATAATTATCCCACCAACCTTTCAATTGACTAGAGAATCCTGCGATGAGTAGTTCTGCAATGGTCTTGTCTTGCGTACCATTTTGGGTTTTGTAGGCATTTGCAGCCATGGTCATTTGTTGTAGAAAACTGAGAATATTGTATTCGATCATCCCATCTATATTCCAATCATAAATGGAAGAGGCATTGAAACGGGACTAAGCTAGGGGTTTGACTATTCCTAGGTCAGGAGCAGGAATAATTTGTAATTGCTGTTGTTGGACCTGTTGTATTGGTCGTTGCCAATCCATATGGTTAACAAAAGGTTTTTTGTTTTGGAATGGTTTTGGAGTATCACTGTCGTCAGAGTCGTGTGTGAGAGCAGTGATTTTATTGAAGGATTGTGGAGTATCTGGAACAACGTGTTCTGTATTAGAACTATTGGAGGTCCCAATCCTACTCAATTGATCCTGGATAGCCTGAATAAATTCAGACTTATTTTGCTGGATATTCTTGACGCCATCTTTGGACACCTGAAAGGGTTTAAAGATAGGTTTTTGGCTTTTCGGTTTCATATCCTTAGTCGCATCTGTGGAATCTATGGTGACTAAAGGGTTGGATTTTATATGTTTTTCTACCCTATCGAGTTGTTTTCCTAGGGTATTCAAAATGATATTGGTGAAATTGTTTTGAGCGAGGCTATTCTTGGTATTTATTTTTTCATCCTCTGCAGGATTCTTAAGAGGAATCGCGTCTACAGGGTAGCCATGAATAGTAAGCTTGATGCCTTGTAAAGGAGGGTGGTTGGACTGAATTTTCCTAGAATCAGCTAGGGTTTCTCACTCCGGTGTTTTGTTCCTAGTCGTAACGGGATTTACCATTTTACAAAAGGGATAATCAATGGAATTTTGGGAGGAATAATAATCGAACCAGTCAAAGAAAAGGATGTTTATCCTATGTTCATTAACAAACTCGTAGATTTTTTCCTGTATTTGTGTCCTAGTTTTTGAAAAGGTTTTGAAGAACCAAATTCATTTTTCTAGGTTGTATTTTTCATAAAAATCATTTTGAAGGAATTTTTTGTCAACTTTGAAATCCTTTTGTAAAACACCAAGTTCGTTTACTAGGTTCTCTGTGATCGAGGAAAAAGTCAGACTAGTAGGTTCCTGGTCCTCTATCTTTTCTCTAACAGTAGGATTTTCATAAACGGGTCTAGGTATTTTGTTGGAGTAGTCTACGTTTCGTAGATTGGGTATGTCAGACGTAGAACATCTGGGATTTGCTTTGTAAGGAGTATTGATGATTGAAGGAATTTGTGAAACTCTTCCTAAGTCGAGAGTTTCTATGGAACTGGTATCATCGTATCTACTACTCGTAGATTTTCTATGGAACGCTATACTGACTCTACCATCCTGGTATTGGGTTATTTCTCTGAGACGAGTATTTGGTTGGGAAGTCTCAAGAGGTTCAGGCTTGACAACACCTTCTAAGATCCATTCGTCTGGTAAGGAAATATCCTTCCATCTCATAGTCTTGGTATAACGGTGTTAGATCTGGAAAGATCGGTTTGTAAAAGAAGGGTTTCACCTTTCTTACTATGGTATCTGACTTTTGTCGCAAAAGCTGAAGTCATAGCTTTGTAATGGATTCGGTAAATTATAGCTACGGGAATCGATCCTTCAAGCATTTGGTAATTGTGAGTCTTGATTTGTAAGACTAGGGATTTTTGGATGTTTTTGTCATTTAAAGAGACTGAGAAATTTGGGTAACAGTCAAAAGATATTAGTCCTGTGCAGAGACTAGACTCAACTGAACTCAATAAGGAATCTTCGAAATTTGTGAATCTGGCATCACGTAAGACAGCAAGGATTGAGGTGTTTAATCCTTCCTTCGTGAGGGGTTTTATCCCTATTTGGACTAATCCAATATGGATGTATTTGTAATTTCTTTCTCGGTGTCTTTTCAAGAAACTTTGAGAAAGTAATTGGATGGTTTCAAAAGGTTGAGATAATTGGATATCTCTTTCCTCAGTTTTGATTGTGAAATCGGTTTTGAATAACTGGTATTCGAATATTTGTAAATCTGGTCACGATTTACTCTCGGTATTTCCCAATTATCGATAGATTTGTCAAAATCTTGTATCAAGATTTCTTCGGAGTTTATTATCTTCTTTGAATCAATGTAAGAAGATGAACCAAAATCACGCGAAGTAGATCTGTTGAGAAACGGATCCATGTTATGGAATTCCTATTAACAGAGCGTCCGAACTTTCTTCGTCGCTTAGGCCTTTCCGTGGGTATAACTGTCTGCGTCCGTTGAGGACTTACCGACCCTTGACTATCCTAACTCGGAAGTCTCTGTAACCTCTAATAAGGAATTCAACATCTGGTCTGGACAATAAATATATAAATAATAATAAATAAGAAGAATAAATGAGTTCTTTTTTATTCTGCATCTTCACGTGACTCAATAGGAGAGATTGACATATTTCATACTTCTTCAATTAGATAAGATTCAGGTTCTAAGGAATGATTAAAACTATTTATCTTTCAAAATTAATTCGAAAGTTCTGGTAATATTTGATTGATCACAATTCTATATATTCCCTTGACTATAGAAGTCCCCAAGGAATTCATTAGAGGAATGTTTCCGATAAAGTTTTTGCATATCCCTACTGTTTTTCCAAATTAATCCCATGGATACATATAATTCAGAAGAATATGCGAGTGATTCATACACAACATCTCTTTCCTTTATCAAGGGTTCTACCAATTGATATGTTTTCACAAATAATTGAAATTTAATTTCTTGATTTGTATCTTCAATTTTTGGAAACTTATAAAGTTCTTCCGTCTAACCTTGATCAGTGAACCTACAAAATTCTTCAAATTTTATCTGATTAAATCCAGGTATTGTAGATATTTCCTCATTTCCATCCCCGAGCACTTTTAATTTCCCATTTATAAAAAAATTCCATTATTGGTTCATTCTTCATCTAATTAGATAGATTAGATAAGTGATCTAGCAATGATGGCATTTCTATTTTGTTTACCGAATCACATGAAATTTTACCCAACTCCACATCTGGAAGGTATGAAATACGTATGAATGGAGGAAGAAAGAGAATTTTCTAGTTAAATTGAATTGAATTGGAGTTTATTAGAATTTTCAACAGATACAAATGGGAAAAAATTCATAAAACATCCCTAGGAACAGACTTCTGCTACTTAGATTTATTAATTAAGTTCTAGGATTTTGTATAGAATATCAAAACAAAAATGAATCAATTTCTACTATTATTATGATAATACATATACCAACGTGCTGGAATACCAAAAAAATAAATGGATTGAACATTTGATCTTTTCGCTGAGATAAAGGCATAAAAATCAGAAAGAATATATAGAATTAGAATCGGGGTTTTATCCTTTAACCTCCCTTTATGTTATGGAGTTCGTTGTTCAAAAAATAGTTCACAGATTATTGAGAGATTTTGTGTACGGATTTTTTTAGTAGAATACGATTGTGAAGTGTATAAGAAAAGAAGATTTGTATGGATTAAACACATGTGGACATATCTATAATATACGTCTTTCTTCTCTTTTATTATTTTATTGTCGTTTTATATTCTATTCGGGGCAACACAGGTTGTGCTCTATATAAACATAATTTAAATTTTTAATTCAATTCAAAATTCAAATTGAAGTATGATACTTTTCTGATATCTGATAATTTTCTATCGGGAACATATATAAATAATATATATTCGTCTAATAATTTCTCTTGGGGGGTTTACATATACTCATAATTATTGTTATAATTAATAATTAAAATTGAGAAGGATTTTTTGATTGAAAAAATCCATACAGCTTAGTTATATATCAAGTTGTATTTTCTTATGTCATTACGAAAACAAAATTTGGAGATTCAAATCCAAGAATCATTCATGCATTCTAAGTCAATAGTTAATGGTTCCTATTTTCAGAAAGTTGAATTTTAGATTTTGCGATTGAAAATCCACATTTGATTTTTCAATAGAAAGGTAAGAGAAAGTTTTGAACATTATGAATTTTGAGATAGACTCAATTGAAATTGAAAGGATGAATCAAACTCAATCACAAGGGAAGAAGGATTAGGATTTGACTTTTAGGAAAAATTTTAGGAAAACAGAATTGAAAGTGCAAGTACAATAAAAAAGTAATTCGATAATCCAGGAAAATTTTCATCTATTTTGTATTTGTAGCATTTTGGCGACATGACCGAGTGGTAAGGCAGAGGACTGTAAATCATTTCCCCTGGTTCAAATCCGGGTGTCGCCTAATCAACAAAAAACTCAAAATCTCTTCTTTTCATCTGTTGATAAAACCCGCAGAATGATTCCCCAACAGAAGCAGAGAAAACAGACTGTTGATATTTGTTTGATTCTAAACATCTGGTCTGGAGGTTTTTCTAAAAAATTGTAAATATCACTGCATTAAATAGTTGTTGAAAGGGGCGGAAGGTACTTTATTATATATGAGGAACTCAAAAAAATCTCTGAGTGCTCAAGCATCTAATCAATTGAAAGAAGGGTCAACAAAAAAAGAATAGGACCTATTATTCCTACATGTTCCATTAGTAACATTCCCTTGAGATGTTACTGCGGATTTTGCTTGTGTTTAATCTTTCCCGATTAGAAATCAAATAGGAATTTCTTCTAAAATGAGCGAATTTATTGGATTGGTTTATTAATAGTCTTTGTTCTTTCTGATTTTGCATCATTGATTCCACTATTATTAGTGAGGAATAATGGAAAAATTCCTTTATATTTATAGAGATAGGGGACATAATTCATATGGATATAGTAAGTCTTGCTTGGGCTGCTTTAATGGCAGTCTTTACTTTTTTCCTTTCACTCGTAGTGTGGGGAAGGAGTGGACTCTAGGGGTCCTACTAATTGAGTTAAGGAAACAGACTGTATCAATATCAATTGCTTTCTAGATCATTCTACAACACGTTTTGAACAAAATAAAATTTGAAATTCCATTGGACTCGACAGGAGTAATGTATTATAAGAATCATCTTCTTTCAATCAAAGAGCTATTTCAACGATTTCCATGTTTGTAGTTCGAAAGGAAGAGGATCCCAGGAAATTTATTCAACCTAATTCTTCCAAATTTTTCTATTCTAATAAATGGCCTCATATTGAGGAGGGTCGAACCTTTTTTTTATTTGTTTCTCTTTACTAGGGGTGGGCGTATATCGGTTCATATCGGTTTTGTATCCGAAAAATATGAACCGAATAAAAATCAATTTTTTAAAAAACCGAATCCAACTTTAAAAAAAAAACCCTGATATGTTCGGTTTATATCGCCGAACGTATCGGATTATATCGGTTTTTTCTAGTGAGCCGGGGCGGGGCGGGTCGGGTCAGGGATTTTTAAAAAAATTTGAATTTCCAACACTGAAATTCGCATTCACACCTACATTACCACGAAATTTCGACATTGGAAAGTATTGTATATCGTGAGATGTTTACTAAAGAAAAAGGAAAATTAGAAGCCGATTTGGGGGAAAACACAAATTGATTAGGAAAACGGACTTGTTTGTAAAAATTGGTGGCACCAAACCAATGGTTTGCCCAGCCCCGTCTAAAAAAATACGCAAAATAAAAAAAAAGAGGGTAAAACGGACATCTGAGCGCAGAGTTATGACCATTTAAAGTTTGACCAATTTACAACTACTTTCTCTCCCTGCATTTTATGTCAATGCTTCCGTGATATGTTAATCAAGTTCATGCCGTATTCGACATCCATAAAAGTTTCATAGATTGATTCAATGGCTATGATTCAAGAGATAGTAGTAGCCTAAAATAAAAAATAAGATTAATTACATATTTAATTCAGTTTTTCGGTTCGATTCGTATCCAAAATTAAAAAACAGAACTGAATCACTAAATCCTAATTCGGTTCGGTTTGTCAAAAAATTGTTTTTTTTAAACCGAATAAAAATCAAACCGAACAGCCGGTTCGGTTTTTTCGGTTGTCCGGATTTTTTGCCCACCTCTACTCTTTACTGTTCAAAGAAGAAGTGGGTTTATTAAGTGTATACAAACTTTATATGAGAAATAAAGGATATAAAAATAGTGGTTGTCTAACGAGATACTATGCAGAATAAGATCGTCAGGTGAGTCATATATTGCTCATTTAACGCTTTCAAATTTTTAAAATTGAATTTATACTTTATCGATTTATTTCATATCATGGTTCAGGCGTTAAAAAATAAGTGAGGTTTACTCTTCATTTTCGATGCCCGTGGAACTAATGTCAATGGTTTACTCAATTACTTCTTGGGAATGTTAAAAAAAATTACTAGGTGATTTTTTTAGTGTGCCTATATCTATCGCCTTTCCTTCATTGATTTAATTCTTTCAATAGATACCGAGATTCAGATTAGAAATAAAAAAATATAGTAATTCAAACTATAAGACATAAGAGTAATTCAGATTGATCAGAACAAATAGATATAACAAATAAATGGAATTCGATGCTATGTCAATCCCATATATGGAATTGATATTCACATATATCAAGATAATATTGTAGATTGATCTATAGATCCATATCAAATGCATCCTTTATCTTTATTTTATTTCAGGGGGCACTACAATCTAACAAATAAATAGTATTGTAGAATATTGTTGATTCTAGTCCACTCATTTCATTTAAGACATGAAATTGGATTTTTTTTCATTTTATTTCGTCAATTTTGGCTAAGAACTCATAAGTCAAGTTTCATTCAAATTAGTTAATCATTAATCGTTTTGACTGACTTTTCTTTATGTAAATGACAAGTAGAAAAGCGGTAGGAACTAGAATAAATAGTGCAGTAGCAATAAATGCAAGAATATTTACTTTCATAATCTCATCGATTTTTTACTTTGCAATAACTCGGGATTTAATCCCATAGAGATGATAAATCTTTGGCCTGTAAATTCACTGAATGAATACTACCTCTCGATGATCTTGAATCAAATCAATATCATGAATAACAATATCTGAACTATCAAATCAATTCGTCGTCGAGAATTGAATAGTATAACATACGAAGTTCTTTTATCCATACCGCCCCAAACTTGGATTCCTGATCCAATCCAAAATTCCTTTATTTATTTATCATTTTTTATCATCTGTTCTTTCTTTCTCTCTAATCTATCTAGTTCCTTCTTGTACAATCGGATGAATTCTCATCAAATAGATCTTCCACTTCCAGTGGTCACATAGTTACAAACCCAAACAAACAATAAAAGCTAAATGGAAAAAGAAAGGAGTTTAGAACGAAACTATTTTTGACTTAGAAGACAAAGAAGTGTGATAAACATGAGATCGTATAAAATGAATATTCATCAAATTTACTATTTTCCGATTTGTTCTTTCGTCAATGGGGCCTTAAAACAAAATGAAAAATCGGAAAAATGATTCATTCCCCTTTCTAAGAGGAGTAGGATATTTGGTTGATCTTTCCTTCCCCCTCATTCCTTCGTAGATTATTAGCCTCGGGACACCTATACCAAAAGCTCAGTGTGCAATTTGCATGAAATCTATTTTTCAACTTAAAACTAGTAAGTGAGGTTCCATAAATCCGTAGCCAGAAAAATAATTTTTTTTCTGGAAAGTATTTTCTTATATTCAATTTTTTATTGGGCAAGAAATGAATTCCCTTTGTGTATGCGTGCCTAAAAAAGGTATAGTACTCGATTCCATTACATGCATCAGGGGCAATCGAAAAATCCAGCATTTCTTGGAATACTGACTATAATGCTACCAATAATTGTACTAATCCAACTACATATGTCTTTCTCCTACCAAAAGGAAAGAAAAAAAGAACTAAGGATTTTCCCTTTGCTTTGACAATGAAATTCTGCCCCCGGTCCCCTTCATAAAGATGGAGAGATTTATTGATATATTTATTGGATCCGTTGGGACTGACGGGGCTCGAACCCGTAGCTTCCACCTTGACAGGGCGGTGCTCTAACCAATTGAACTATAATCTCAGGGAAATACGGGATCTAGTAGAAAATTATTCTTTTTTATCTCCGAATCAGGTATTTCTGAAGTACAAAGGGGGTTATATCATCTTATGGCGGATTGGCGAATTATTGGGCCGAGCTGGATTTGAACCAGTGTAGACATATTGCCAACGAATTTATAGTCCATCCCCATTAGCCGCTCGGGCATCGACCCAGGAAGAATCAATTTTAGACTTATTGGTAATCCATGATCAACTTCCTTTTGTAGTACCCTACCCTAGAGGAATTCGAATCCCCGCTGCCTCCTTGAAACTGAGATGTCCTAAGCCACTAGACGATGGGGGCCTGCTTGACTAACGACCATCATACTATGATCAATTTTTTGAAATTGTCAATATAATTGAACGATTCTATCCGAGGTATCTTTCCCCCTTTCAAAATTGCATAGAATTATTTTTTATTCATAATTGAGGAATTATTCATTAAAATCGCCATTAGAAATCTAGTCATAGTATTTTTTTATTTTTAAATTATTTCAATTGAATTTATTTCGATTATTTTAGTTTAGATTATTTAGTATTTCGAATTTTATTTAGAATTTATTTTTTTATTTAGAAATTTGTAAATAAAAAGTAATAAATACAAAAAATAGAAATAATAAGGAAGAGTAAGATTTTTTTCAGGGAATGATTGGTCCGTCAGAAAAGGAAAAAGGTGTGAAATTTGATTTTTTCCCTTTTCATTTGATTCATTGAGACGAGATACCCTTATCTCCCTCCCACCAAGACAAGAACTTAACAAACGTGAAATCTAGTAAGCGGGATCAAGCAGAAAATTCTTTTTTCTCCAAGAACTTAGTTCAGGAGACAAGTAGAATCTCTTCATTCCATGATTCGATGAAATATCTTAAATTTTATGTTGAATTTCTAGGTGTATGTACATGTATCAATCAAGTGAATTTTGTTCTGGTGGGATCAATTCAATAAAAGAAAAAAAATCAATTTGAGTGGGTCTTGAAACAATTCATTGCATTTTCTCCTAGACTTCCTAGGTAAATCCACTTTATTATTTAACAATGAGCCACTAGACACTATGTATCTAGTGCACATACTTAAGCATATATACTTATGTTTATTATATGTACATATATTTATTTTATCCACATAGTGAATAATTTTGGAATTAAATAAAAAGGGCCCTTTTAACTCAGTGGTAGAGTAACACCATGGTAAGGCGTAAGTCATCAGTTCAAATCTGATAAGGGGCTTTGTAAAACTCCAATCTAGTATTCATATTTGAGGGGAGAATTGTATTTTTATTTGTAATAAAAAAAAGTAACTAACTGGATAATACATTATTATTATATCTAATCATTATACTTAGTTATAAAGTTGAATATTTGTTTAGTAAATTTTCATTATTATGAATTTCTGAATAATGAAAAGTCACTTCTTGAATCATTGAATATTCCTATTTTCCATTATACCAATCAAATCCATTCGAAAGGTTATAAATCAACAAAAGAAAAAGTATGTGGATCTGACCTATTGAATCATGACTATATCAGCCATTTTGATATTAAAATTTGATACAGATGAAATTGGAGCAGTTGTTTTTTTTTTGAATTGCATTTTTTTGTTTTAGACTCCACAAGTCCTCTACAGAGAAACCTTTCTTCCAAGTCACACCATAAAAACCATTTATTATCTTTCATTGATTCCAAATCAAAGATGATTTCATCTATATTATATATTAATTTCTATCTAAATTATATATCTATATTATATTAAGTAGATTGTATATTTCGATGTATATCTATCATGTCGTGGCTTCATGTACCAAATATTTTAATATCGTTGCATTTGGTATTTTTGTTCCAATAGTGTGATGAAGAGTAGATCCGAGAAGAGACTTTCATTTTCAGTCTCCTATTTATTTATTTTTATTGAATTTGAGATTTTCTAAAAGGAAAAATAGTAGATTATCTCTTTTTCTAACAGATAAAAGAATCTAAAAATAAATATTCGATCGAACTGCCTTTTTTTCTTTGGTCCGTGAAAAGATATACCTTGGGGTTTAGATTTATTTTTACAAATTATGAAGGAAATGGACCATTTGGTCCTTGAATAGTTCTTTCAAAACAAGGGATTGATTGAATTATCTTATTAGGACAATTCAGGGTTCATATGCTTAGTCAGAAGGAATAATCCAATAAAGTTCATGGATTTACCTAGGTCAGCTTATGGGATAATCAATAAAGGATTTTTATCTTCGAAACCCATTGGAAAGGGCAGTGCAAGAGAAATCATAAAAAAATAATAGAATATTCGGACGCCCTGAAAAAGATATGAGGTACTCAGAAATGGTCGAAGTAGTTGAATAGGAGGATCAATATGACTATAGCCCTTGGTAAGTTTACCAAAGACGAAAATTATTTATTTGATATTATGGATTACTAGTTACGGAGGGACCATTTCGTTTTTGTAGGCTGGTCCGGTCTATTGCTTTTTCCTTGTGCCTATTTTGCTGTAGGGGGTTGGTTCACATGTACAACCTTTGTAACTTTATGGTATACCCATGGATTGACCAATTCATATTTGTAAGGCTGTAATTTATTAACTGTCGTAGTTTCGACTCCTGCTAATAGTTTAGCATATTCTTTGTTGTTACTATGGGGTCCTGAAGCACAATGAGATTTTACTCGTTGGTGTCAATTGGGGGGGGGGATCTATGGACTTTTGTTGCTCTCTATGGAGCTTTTGGCCTAATAGGTTTCATGTTATGTCAATTCGAGCTTACTCGATCTGTTCAATTGAGACCTTATAATGCAATCACATTTTCTGGTCAAATTGCTATTTTTATTTCTGCATTTCTTATTTATCCACTAGGTCAGTATGGTTGGTTCTTTTCACCTAGTTTTGGTATAGCAACTATATTTCCATTCATCCTATTTTTCAAGGGATTCATAATTGGACATTGAACCCCTTTCATATGATGAGAGTTGCCGGTGTTTTGGGCGCTGCTTTGCTATGCGCCATTCATGGTGCTACCGTGGAAAATACTTTATTTGAAGACGGTAATGGTGTAAATACATTCCGTGCTTTTAACCAAACTCAAGTCGATGAAACTTATTCAATGGTCACCATTAACCGCTTTTGGTCCCAAATCTTTGGAGTTGTTTTTTCCAATAAATATTGGTTACATTTCTTTATATTATTTGTATCAATAACCGGTTTATGGATGAGTGCTCTTGGAGTAGTTGGTCTATCCCTGAACCTACGTGCCTATGACTTCATTTCTCAGGAAATTCGCGCAACGGAAGATCATGAATTTGAGACTTTCTACACCAAAAATAATCTCTTAAACGAAGGTATTCGCGTTTGGATGATGGCTCAAGATCAGCCTCATGAAAACCTTATATTTCTTGAGGAGGTTCTACCACGTGGAAACGCTCTTTAATGGAACTTTAGACTTAGCTGTTTGTGACCAAGAAACCACCAGTTTCGCTTGGTGGGCCGCGAATGTCCGACTTATCAATTATTTGGTAAACTACTAGGGCTCATGTAGCTCATGCTGGATTAATCGTATTCTGGGCCAGAGCAATGAACCTATTTGAAGTGGCCCATTTCATACAAGAGAAGCCTATGTATGAACAATGATTGATTTTACTTCCCCACCTAGCTATTCTAGGTTGGGGGTAGGCCTTGGGGGAGAAGTTATAGACACATTTCCATATTTGTATATGGAGTACTTCATTTAATTTTTCTGCAGTATTGGGCTTTGGCGGCATTTATCATGCACTTCTGGGACCTGAGACACTTGAAGAATCTTTTCCCTTCTTTGGTTATGTTTGGAAAGATCAAAATAAAATGACTACAATTTTAGGTATTCACTTAGTCTTGTTAGGTATAGGTGCTTTTCTTCTAGTATTCAAGGCTCTTTATTTTGGTGGCGTATATGATACCTAGGCTTCAGGAGGGGGAGATGTAAGAAAAATTACCAACTTGACCCTTAGCCCGAGTATCATATTTGGTTATTTACTAAAGTCCCCTTTTGGAGGGGAAGGCTGGATTGTTAGTGTAGATGATTTAGAAGATATAATTGGAGGACATGTATGGTTAGGTTCTATTTGTATACTTGGTGGAATCTGGCATATCTTAACCAAACCCTTCGCATGGGCTCGACGTGCACTTGTATGGTCCGGAGAGGCTTACTTATCTTATAGTTTAGGGGATTTAGCCGTCTTTGGTTTCATTGCTTATTGTTTTGTCTAGTTCAATAATACCGCTTATCCTAGTGAATTTTATGGACCTACTTTACTAGAAGCTTCTCAAGCTCAAGCATTTACTTTTCTAGTTAGAGATCAATATCTTGGGGCTAACGTAGGATCCTCTCAAGGACATACTGGTTTAGGTAAATATCTAATGCGTTCCCTGACCGGAGAAGTCATTTTTGGAGGAGAAACTATGCGTTTTTTGGATCTGCGTGCTGCATGGTTAGAGCCTCTAAGGGGTTCAAATGGGTTAGACTTGAGTAGGTTGAAAAAAGACATACAACCTTGGCAGGAACAGCGTTCCGCGGAATATATGACTCATGCTCCTTTAGTATCTTTCAATTCCGTGGGTGGTGTAGCTACCGAGATCAATACAGTCAATTATGTCTCTCCTAGAAGTTCGTTAGCTACCTCTCATTTTGTTCTAGGATTCTTCTTCTTTGTAGGTCATTTGTGGCATGCGAGAAGGGCTCGTGCAGCTGGAACATGATTTGAAAAAGGAATTAATCATGACTTTGAACCTGTTCTTTCCATGACCCCTCTTAATTGAAATGAGACAGGAGATCCAATGCTTGAATGAAGTACAAATCACTTTAATTTAATCATACATCTTGGAATCAACTTAAGTATTCTCTTTTTCTTTTTCAACTCATTTTATCTAATCTATTTTTCTGGCTTGGCTAGGTGGGATAGCCGAGCCATTCCCTTTTCTTTCGGATAGCAGATTGGGCAAAACCACTAAAGAAAAAAATCTATTCAATTAGCCAAAAAGGAGAGAGAGGGATTCGAGCCCTCGATAGTTCTTTGTTCAAAACTATATCAGTTTTCAAGATCGGGGCTATCAACCACTCAACCATCTCTCCGAAAGACTATTTTTCTTTTATTCCCCCGAATAGAAGATTGCCATAGGGGTGGATACCCCCACTATCTGTAGAAAGATCTCAGGGGTGAATCCACCGGTCTATCTATCTATCTGTATATAGATATATGATCTAGCATGCCTATTTGTGAAATAAAAAATAAAATTCCATTTCCTCCCACCCCACTCATAAAGTGCGAAAGGGGGAGTAGTAATAAGTCATATAGAATCAATGAATTCATGATAAAGTAAAATCCCTCGATGACATATTCTATCACATTTAATATTTTTTGGTTGATAGAGGGATCAAATGGTATATAGTTCATTTGTTGGTACCTTGGAGGATTAAAAGCATGACTCTTGCTTTCCAATTGGCTGTTTTTGCATTAATTTCTACTTCATTGATCTTATTGATTAGCGTACCCATTGTATTTGCTTCTCCTGATGGTTGGTCAAGTAACAAAAATGTTGTATTTTCTTGTAATCCCAGAAATAGTGGAATATTTATAAAAAAAATGATGGGTTTTCCTTTATATTTAAGCGTACCCGATTTTTGATTATTTTATTTTAGATTATTTAGTATTTTGAATTTACCAGAAAATATGTACCCATACATATTTTACCGACACCATGCATGTTCGTCATGAAGGGTATAATGAACATACCCTGTCTCCATATTGGATCAAGAACATGATCAAAAGGATAAAAAATAACTAGTTCATACAGAGCCATCGAACCGGCCCAACCAGCAACCAGAGCTGTATGCATTATATGAATAGAAAGCAACTGACCGGGATCATTCAATACAACGGTATGAACACGATACCAAGGCAAACCCATGGAAATACCCCTTATATCAAATATAAATGGACACTACATAACTTTATTGTATTGGAAAAGACTATAATAGGACTATCATATGGACCACTCTTGTTCATTAGATTATTTCCGAACAAGGGTGTTCTATTCTATTGATAATAATGGAACAATTCTGTTAGTAGGAACAAAGAGAAGCAGATTTATTCATACTCGATAAGTACCAATACATAATGGGGGAGTTGATCCCATTTTCTATGAGCGAATGAGTCCATACTTTTATCATTAGAAAGACCTATTCGTAATAATTTGAGTTTATTCATTGTCTTTCTTTATGAATTTTTAGAATCTATGGATAAAATAAATATGATAAAAACTAATATGAATATTATAAAGACAATAAAAAAATTGTTACGTTTCCACCTCAAAGTAAAATAGAGTATTTTAGTTCTTTCTTTCATTTAATGCCTATTGGTGTTCCCAAAGTTCCTTTCCGAAGTCATGGAGAGGAAGATGCATCTTGGGTTGACGTATAGTGCGACTTGTCAAATATATTGGGTCATATGGTATTTCCCCGTTCTCTCCCCCGATCAAGATATCCCCCATTTCGCCCAAGAAAGATAAATTGAATCATAAAAAAATTGGAGCGTGAAGTGCAATTTGATCCATTTTTGAGGGGATTCATATTACTATTATCATTTAGAATAATTTATGGTTGGCTTGGTTGGACTAAAAAAATGAAGTATCCAGGCTCCGTTTAGAAAAAAACCAATTGGATTGGTAAGATATCTATGATTGTTATTCCTATTTTTTCTTTGTAAAGAGATCCTAATTGTGAAGAAAAGTTATCTCAACTCTAATAAATACTTGTATAAAATGAATTGAAAAAAAAAGAAATACAAAAAGAAATGGTAAATGGAAGCATTTGTCCTATACGTACAAATCCAAATTGGGCGGATCTTTACCCGGAGTAGAGCATAAACCTAAAAAGATGAAACACACCCATTCAGGAACAAGAAAATACCATCGCGGTTTGGATTAAATATCGATGAAAGAATACATCAATGAGAAGTTAATTCGATAAGTGTAATGACTCTTTCTTATAACTTAGAATTTTATAATCGAAAATATAAAAAATGAGTCAAAACTCATCTTTATTGAAAAATCGAAGAAATGCCCTTTCGTTAGAAGTAAGAAAGAACCTTTTTAGAAAAAAAGAAAGAGGACTGGAATCTATACATTGATTCACACTTTTTTTGAACCGTATGCATCAAAAGGCGCATGTACGGTTCGTAAGGGATACAATTTTACCGAGAAAGATTACCTTTTAGGCCAATGGATTAATAGTGAGATTTCAGATCAACTTATTGGTCTTATGGTATATCTCTATATCGAGGATGAGACCAAAGAGATGTATTTGTTTATAAACTCTCCTAGGGGCTGGGTAATACATGAGATAGCTATTTATGATACTATGCAATTTGTGCGACCAGATGTCCATACAATATGCATGGGATTAGCCGCTTCAATGGGATCTTTTATCATGGTCGGAGGAAAAATTACCAAACGTCTAGCATTCCCTCACACTTGGCAGGATGTCCCTGCATAACTTCTTGAAGGATTTTCCATACAATCAGTTTTTTTCTCGAATTTCACTCTTAGCAACTCCTATGTTCGAACCAAGATGTCTAATTAGACCACGAATTACAATGTATGGAGAAGTTCTATTGCTATTTCACGAGGCAATCCACATCGATGTAATGAAAGTGAAGGACCCACGACAATGACAGAACATCATGAATAATCGACTTGTTTGCCAAGCAGAGTCTCACAAAATCTTTCCTCTTTGCCTTCAATTACATCATAAAATGACTTGTAAACTTTATTATGATCGTCCCTCATTGGTTGTCCCCGGATTCTTTTATCAAGAAGTGTATCCATGGCTTCTTGTACTAATTTCTCCTGACACATTACTAATTATCCTGGCATAGATCTACTTGTTGTTAATAGATCGGTAAGGGTATTGTTCCGATAGATAACTCTTCTATAGAGTTCATTAATATTTGAGCTCATTAATTTACCCCTATCTAATTGAATGATATATCTCAACTCAGGAGGAAGAACTGGTAATAGACACAAAACCATCCATTCTGGCTCTATATTTGTTCGAATAAAATGCTTAGCCAATTTCACGCGTCTAACCAAAATGTCCTTTCTTCTTCCAACTTTTAAATCTTCCCATTCTTTCCCTGTGTGTCCTTCTTCCCCTAATTCTTCCCATTCTACCAATGAATTCTCTATAATAATTCATAAATCTAGATCGACTAATTGTTCTCGAATAGCACCTGCGCCAGTAGAGATTTCTCGATTGCGAAATGTATCAAAACCCTGAGTAGTAAAAAAAGTGTGATGTTGTATTTCCAATATTGGATTTAATATTCGAATAAACCTCGTAATCGTAAGAAAGTGGGGTTTTTAGTTATGGGCCTAGCAAAAAAAAATTGGGATAGGATTATATAGGATCCCCCCTTCAAAATCGGACGTGAAAGTTTCCTTTCACCCGGCTCAAGTAGGTACACCAAATAAGGAAAGGCGTTCTCGTTTTCAAACTCTAGAAAATCCCAAAATAAAAAGGTCTACTCATGTAACATCCCATACTTTCGGGTTACGGTTTAAATAGTTGAGCGTTTATAAAATTGTGAGGCATGTGTAAATTAGTCCGAGCGTTGGGAAACATTTATGTTATATTTATGCATGTTAATAAAGATATTTGTATGTAAAAAGGATTAAACCCCAAAATAATTTTAGACGTAAGAAGTATGACGACGGAAGCCAAAAATAAATTTGGCACGTGCATAAAGAGGTTATGGACGAGTGTCATATTACAAATTATGACATTGAATATATAGAGGTTTTATAAGTTATTAAGATTTACGTGAATTGGGATCACGGAATTAATTATGTGTGTGATTGATAAATTTTTGCGGAGGCAAGTGACCTGCATGTGAAGGCTCGGTGGCATCAAATTGAGGCTCCCACCGCTAAGAATTGGCTGGTGGGAGACCGAATCATTACTGCCATTTAAGGCTAATGAAACATTCCTTTCAAAGCAATTTTGTTGACAAACTTAGGAAGGCAATTCGTTTGATGTAGGTTAGGAAATAGGGGAATCATTTTGTTTTTCCTTGGTTCATTTAGGAAAGGAGGTAACGACTAGTGAGGGTTCTGGAAAACAGAAAACCTTGTGCAATTGTTGCAAAGTAGCGATTCCAGCAACGAACAGTATTAAGTGAAATCGAGGTATGTTAAGGCAAATTATTTCTTCTTTAGGCATCTTCTATGTAACAAAATAAAACTGTGACATTGCTCCATAATTTATTCTACTCCTAGTAGTTAAGAATATTCATGTTATTGATTCCTATGTTGAAAACATGTCTAAATATATTTCTAAGTCCTTATTGAGGCATACGAAAGATGTGTTGATATTCACAGTGTTAGCCAAAGGTGCAAGGATATTATGTCGCTCGGGGTATTTTATTGTCATTCATACATTTTCATTTGCATTGTATTCATTTATTACCCTGGACCACTGGTGCTATGCACACTACTATATGGTAAATATTATATATGTAGGGGATATGGGGAAAGATAAAGGCGTTATATACGCACACCACCTGCAGCTGGTACAGACTATCACAAAAGAGCCTGAAGAGGCCAAAATGATGTGATGATGTGATGTGATACCTGTATGGATTATTGGGACGGGTTGCACGATCAGCAACACTAACATATATTGGGACGGGTTGCACGATCCACAACACTGGCATATATATATACATATACCGCACTTGCACCATGCATACGTTAATTAACCATTACATGGTATGATGCCCACAGAGGCTGTCATGGTAAGGAAATTGCCTGATGAGGCCAATAAATATGGACACTGCATTGTACATAACATGTAGCCAAGTGTATTAGGGCCCTCAAAGGCAGTTCCTGTTGGTCAGTTGTTTATGTTTCAGTTATCAGTATATTCCTGTTATGCTGTTATTTATGCCTGACATACTCAGTACATTAGTCGTACTGACATCCCTTTTGTCGGGGTATGTTGCATTTCATGCCCGCAGGTTCGCATAGGCAAGGCAACGACCCACGTGAATAGATTGCAGTTTTCAGTGGATTTTGGAAGCACTCCTCTCTTTTCGGGGTGTCGATCTTATTTTGGTATGATACAATTTTGCGTGTCTATTTGGGTATGGCGGGGCCTTGTCCCGACCTTTAATGTTTCTACTCTTAGAGGCTTGTAGACATGTGTCCTATGCGTAGTAGTCTTGCATGGCCTTGTCGGCCTTGGTACTTGTATATATATAAGTTGGCTACCTGGTTGTTCATAATTTTCTTTCGGCTTAGTCCGTAATTAATTATGATTAGATGTTCAGGGTAAGCATGGCGGTACCCGGCGGGTGGGATCTGGGTGCCCATCACAGCCCTACGGTTTGGGTTGTGACAACTCCTTACTCAAGTTCCCAGTGAAGACGAAACAAGATTTCAGTGATTCCGTCTTCTATTAATTCTTTAATCAAATTCAATTCCAACAAACAAAATAGAAAATTCTTGAGTAGTTTACTTCCCTTTGAATGATAAATCCCTGAAATCTTACTAATTAAAGGAATACCTTGGAACCCATAAGGGATTTACTTGTCTATATATTGTTCCATTCGATCTTTTAGGTCATGACTTCACCTCGATGGTTAGGCCACCACGCCCTTAAAGTCTATACGTGATAGATAGATTCCTGGAACTATGACATATTTGCTTACTTGAACATAATTTCTTTCCCCGAAAAGAAAGGAAATGGTTCATTCCACAAAATAAAAAATTTTTTTACGAGGTACAAATAGAAATTCCTCTTTATTTTATTTGTTACGAAATCGACCATAGATCAATTCCCTTTTTATTTGGGAGTATTGACTACACCCCAATTTTGAGCTTCATGTTACTCTTTCCAAGTGACATGTCAGGTCCAGGGCATCCCAATTGGATTGACTGGGACGACACACCCGAGGGTTTTTTTCGAGCGTGGAAACCCTAGAACCTGAAGTAGTAGGATTGATTCTCATAATAATAAAACAAATAAATATGTCGAGATGTTTTTTTCAAAAATTATAGAATTAAAAATAAATGTCCGCTAGCACGTCGATCGGTAACACTCAATTTCGTTGGCACCATGCAATTGAACCAATTCAATTGTTTACTTATTCAATGAGACTGAGTGAATTTTCACGCTCAACCAACCTATTTTAATTTAAAAATCTCAATTGGATGAATTACAATCCTGAGAAAGTCTTTCATTTGTCTATCATTATAGACAATCCCATCCATATTATCTGTTCTATGGAATTCAAACCTGAACTTTATTTTCTATTTTTATTACAATTCATTATTTGTATCTAATATGCCCCTCTTCTTATTTATTTTTGTTTCAATTTCAGCATATCGGTTTATGCCTAGCCTATTCTTTTCTTTGCATTTTTCTTTCTTTTTATACCTTTGATTGATTCATAGAGGAATTCCATATATTTTCATATCTAGGATTTACATATACAACATATACCATTGTCAAGGGGGAGTTCTTATTATTTAGATTAGTTAGGTATTTCCATTTTAAAAAAAGGTAAAAATAAAAATTGGGTTGCGTTATATATATGAAAGAGTATACAATAATGATGTATTTAGAAAATCAAATACCATGGTCTAATAATCAACCATTCTGATTAGTTGATAATATTAGTATTAGTTAGAAATTTTGTGAAAGATTCTTGTGAAAAGTTTCATTAACGCGGAATTCGTGTCGAGTAGACCTTGTTGTTGTGAGAATTCTTAATTCATGAGTTGTAGGGAGGGATTTATGTCACCACAAACGGAGACTAAAGAAAGTGTTGTATTCAAAGCTAGTGTTAAAGAGTACAAATTGACTTATTATATTCCTGAGTACCAAACCAAGGATACTGATATATTGCTAGTATTCCGAGTAACTCCTCAACGTGGATTTCCACCTAAATAAGCAGGGGCTGCGGTAGCTGCCGAATCTTCTACTGGTACATGGACAACTATATGGATCGATGGACTTACAAGCCTTGATCGTTACAAAGGGCGATGCTACTGCATCGAGTGTGTTGTTGGAGAAAAAGATCAATATATTGCTTATGTCGCTTACCCTTTATACCTTTTTGAAGAAGGTTATGTTACCAACATGTTTACTTCCATTGTAGGTAATGCATTTGGGTTCAAAGCCTTGCGCGCTCTAAGTTTGAAAGATCTGTGAAACCCTCCTGCTTATGTTAAAACTTTCCAAGGTCCACCTCATGGGATCCAAGTTGAAAGAGATAAATTAAACAAGTATGGTCTTCCCCTGTTGGGATGTACTATTAAACCTAAATTGGGGTTATCTACTAAAAACTATAGTAGAGTTGTTTATGAATGTCTTCACGGTGGACTTGATTTTACCAAAGATGATGAGAATGTGAACTCACAATCATTTATGAGTTGGAGAGATCGTTTCTTATTTTGTACCGAAGAAATTTATAAAGCACAGACTGAAACACGTGAAATCAAAGGGCATTACATGAAATCTACTGCATGTACGTACAAAGAAATGATCAAAAGAGCTATATTTTCTAAAGATTTGGGTGTTCTAATCATAATGCATGACTACTTAACAGGGGGATTCACCGCAAATACTAGTTTGTCTCATTATTGCCGAGATTATGGTCTACTTCTTCACATCCACCATGCAAAGCATGCGGTTATTGATAGACAGAAGAATCATGGTATCCACTTCCGGGTATTAGCAAAAACATTACGTATTTCTGGTGGAGATCATATTCACTCTAGTACCGTAGTAGGTAAGCTTGAAGGTGAAAAAGACATAACTTTGGGCTTTGTTGATTTACTGCGTGATGATTTTGTTGAACAAGATTGAAGTCGCGGTATTTATTTCACTCAAGATTGGGTCTCTTTACCAGGTGTTCTACCCATGGCTTCATGAGGTATTCACATTTGGCATATGCCTGCTCTGACTGAGATCTTTGGGGATGATTCCGTACTACAGTTCGGTGGAGGAAATTTATGACACCCTTGGGGTAATGATCCAGGTGCCATAGCTAACCGAGTAGCTCTAAAAGCATGTGTAAAAGCTTGTAAGAAAGGACGTGATCTTGCTCATGAAGGTAATGAGATTATTCGCGAGGCTTGCAAATGGAGCCCGGAACTAGCTACTGCTTGTGAGGTATGGAAAGAGATTGTATTTAAGTTCGCAGTTGTGGACGTTTTGGATAAGTAAAAATAGTTGACATTAGCAGATAAATTAGCAGGAAATAAAGAAGGATAAGGAGAAAGAACTCAAATAATTATCCTTTGTTCTCTTAATTGAATTGCAATTAAACTCGGCCCAATCTTTTACTAAAAAGTTTGAGCCGAATATAACAAAGATTCTATTGCATATATTTTGACTAAGTATATACTTACCTAGATATACAAGATTTAAAATACAAAATATAGAAAACTAAATCAAAATCTAAGACTCAAATCGTTCTATTGTTGTCTTGGATCCACAATTAATCCTACGGATCCTTAGGAGTGGTATATTCTTTTCTATCCTGTAGTTTGGAGTTTCCATGAATCAAGCCAAGTATCACAACTCTTTCTACCCATCCTGTATATTGTCCCCTTTGTTCCGCGTTGAAATAGAACCTTAATTTATTACTTATTATTAGATTTTATATTGTTAGATTAGTTAGTGATTAGATATTAGTATTAGACGAGATTTTATGAAAAAAATTATTTTTTGATTTCTTTATAGGAGAGGACAAATCTATTTTTTCGATGCGAATTTGACATGACATAGGAGAAGCCTCCCTTTATAAAAATTATATTATTATATTATTTTTAATAATAAAAGGGGGTTCCAACATATTAATATATAGTGAAGTGTTCCCCCAGATTCAGAACTTTTTTCAATACTAACAATCCTTATTAGTTAATATTTCTAGTGATTGGATTTCTATGCTTAGTCTGATAGGAAATAAGATATTCAAATAAATAGTTTTATAGTGAATGACTATTCATCTAATGTATTTTCATGCAAACAGGGGGCAAGAAAACTCTATGGAAAGATGGTGGTTTAATTCGATGTTGTTTAAGAAGGAGTTCGAACACAGGTGTGGGCTAAATAAATCAATGGGCAGTCTTGGTCCTATTGAAAATACCAGTGAAGATCCTAATTGAAAAGTGAACAATATTCATAGTTGAAGTAATGTTGATTTTTTATTCGGCGTTAAAGACATTCAGAATTTCATCTCTGATGACACTTTTTTAGTTAGTGATAGGAATGGAGACAATTATTCCATCTATTTTGTTATTGAAAATCAAATTTTTGGGATTGACAATAATCATTCTTTTCTGAGTGAACTAGAAAGTTCTTTTTATAATTATTGAAACTTGAGTTATCTGAATAATTGATTTCGGGGCGAAGATCCCTACTATAATTCTTAAATGTATGATACTCAATATAGTTGGAATAATCACATTAATAGTTGCATTGATAATTATCTTCAGTCTTAAATCTGTATAGATACTTCCATTATAAGTGGTAGCGAGAATTATGGTGACAATTACATATATATGACCATTTGTGGTGGTGAAAGTAGAAATAGTAGTGAAAATGAGGGTTCTAGTAGATGAACTCGCACGAAGGACAGTGATTTAACTATAAGAGAAAGTTATAATGATCTCGAGGTAACTAAAAAATATAGGCATTTGTGGGTTCAATGCGAATTTAAAAAAAAAAAATTATAAGAAAATTTTGAAATCCAAAATGAATTTTTCTAAACAATGTGGATATCATTTGAAAATGAGTAGTTCAAATAGAATTGAACTTTTGATTGATCCGGGTACTTGGGATCCTATGGATGAAGACATGGTCTCTCTAGATCCAATTGAATTTCATTCAGAGAAGGAGCCTTATAAATATCGTATTGATTCTTACCAAAGAAAGACAGGATTAAATGAGGATGTTCAAACCGGCATAAGCCAACTAAACAGAATTCCCGTAGCAATTGGGGTTAAGGATTTTCCGTTTATGGTGGGTAGTATGGGATCCGTAGTCGGAGAGAAAATCACCCGTTTGATTGAACACGCTGCCAATCAAATTTTACCTCTTATTATAGTGTGTGCTTCTGGGGGGGGCATGCAGGAAGAAAGTTTGAGCTTGATGCAAATGGCTAAAATATCATTTGCTTTATATGATTATCAATTAAATCAAATATTATTTTATGTATCAATCCTTACATCTCCAACAACTGGTGGAGTGATAGCTAGTTTTGGTATGTTGGGGGATATCATTATCGCCGAACCTAATGCCTACATTGCATTTGCAGGTAAAAGAGTAATTGAACAAACATTGAATCAAACAGTACCCGAAGGTTCACAAGAAGTTTAATACTTATTCCAAAAGGGTTTATTCGATCAAATTGTACCACGTAATCTTTTAAAAAGTGTTCTGAGTGAATTATATAAGCTCCACGACTTTTTTCCTTTGAATCAAATAGTTAAGCAAAATCAAGTAGAGCACTAAGTTCAATTATTTTATTTGTGTTTGTAACAAAAAAGTAGTTAGTTTATCAGAATCAAAGTAGATAAGATAATAATGACGTTTTCTTTAGTGATAGAAGATCTAATTGTAGAAAGAATCAAAACTAAAGTTGAGGATAACTCTTTTTTTATTTATATTCCCGATTACGAATCAAAAAGCCTTTATCAACAAGAGTGAGTTCTTCCTTTCGTGAAATTAGGAAAAGAAAATGAATTTCTTCTTTTCTTAGGTATATAATTGGAAATTTAAATATAGATAATAGAGTTTTGTATCTTTCTCTATCTCCCAAAAAATACCATTGTCGGGAGAAGCATTAGAGAGATGTTTTGGAAGTGCAAAATCGTATGGATACGATTCTCATTTTGTATCTTGATTAATTGGATCGTTTCTTTATGGATTCCTATCTCAAACTCTTTGAGACGTGTTTCCGAGTGTTCCTTGATCATTTCTTCCAAGAAGAGGAGTTCCTCTAATTCTATAAAAAAATTTAGAAGACTATTTTCTGGAATATTATTCAAAAAAATTTCGGATTGCCCAGTATTCCACCAATTAGTAACCCAAGATTCCATACATTTATTAACTGAGAGAGAAATCCACCAGGGAAAAAATACTATAGATGCAAGATAGAAAAGAGGAGTGAATGCTTTCTTTTTTCCATTTTTTCATCTGTGAATTGTTAATCAACTCATTCGTACACTCTATGCGATCAAATATTTCTTACACACATGAGTTTTGTACAAGGTATCAAACTTATGAATCTATTTTCTTTTGGATTTTGTGGTTAGTCTTTGAATCTAGAAAGAATACAAAAATAGGCTAAGAATTTACTTCGAATGAAGATATTCAGAATATTATTTTCTGATATCTCAATTGGTCAAATTAGAAATCAAGTGTCTCCGTTCGATGAATGATTGAAATAACCACTTTAAGTAATGAATACTATTCAGATTTTGAGACGAAAGAACTCCTTTGCTATCGAAATATCCAATATTTTGAAAACAATTCACTGATTACCCATAGTCAGGAATAGAATAATTGAGGGAAAGATATTATGATGATAAACAAAATGATTGGAAAAATACAAATTGGCGAGTTCCCATTATTTAATTAAGAAATCCAATTGTTGGTCATTAAAGAATACAAAAGAAAGAATTTCAAATTTACAAGATACGATCTATCTGGATCTAAAGTGTCAATTCCAACAAATATTGAACTAAAAACAATTTCTTGATTTCAAAATGGTTTGCCATATGAGATGAATCTATTATTTCGATTTGTTATTTGTTATTGAATTGTGTGGGTTTGCATACGCATAAAGACCATAAAAAGAGTTTCGTTTTATGGCTCTTTCATATTTATGATTCTTTCATATACATTTTCTTTAATGGAATGAACGTTCTGATTCTAAATTTCTCAAAATACTTCAATTGGTACACACAAGAAATAGGCTAATTCAGCAGCCTTTTGTTCAATTTCTCGTGGAGTCAAATTCTCATCAGTACGGGTCAAGGAAATGGACCCCTGGCCTCAGATGTCCATATAAAGAACATGGCGAGCATAAATACCCTCTTTAACTTCTATTCTAATGGACTGCATATCTTTTATAAGGAATCAGAGGAATATGCAAAGATTTGTTTCCCAAAAATCCCCAACGCAAAATACAGACTATTTCTTCTTTTCTATCGAATCGATCATAACCACTACCTACATTCAAGGAAACTGTGCACATCAAATAAGAGCTAATAAAGAGACCCGCAATTCCGTAGAAAGACATCACAATTCCTTGTGGAAAAAAATGAATTCCTGAGGCGGAAAAAAAGATATCAAATTTCTACCAAGATAAGTGGAAGTTCCAACTAATAAGAAGCCTAATGAACCTAAAAAAATGATAAAGGCCCAGTAGAAATTACTTATTTTTCAAGACCCCATTATAAATTCTATCTATATATGTTCTGATCACCAAGTCATACTTTATCCGATTGCATTTTATTGGAATTGAAATAATACCCAGAGAAATTTGACTTTACTCTTTTGTTTCTGAAGTAACTCTTATTAACTAGCACTAGTTTGAGGTGAACTAGCACTAGTTTGATGTCAACATTTAGGAGTAATTCATCAAATTGGTTAAATTTAAATTAATAACACTCTTTATTTAATACGATCCCACTATACATAGAGATATACATAGAGATTCACAGACAACATTTTAGCCATCCAGTGATCCTGGTCTATTTGAAAATTCCTAGAATTGATATATCCATATATCATGTTTCTGCAGGCATAGGAGTTTTTTCCTTTATGTTCGGTGGAAATCACATGTAAAAATAGTATGTGGAATTAATTAGGATCAGTGATCACGAGTTCCAACGAATTAGAAAATTTATCTAGATTAAGCCCGTCTAATTTAGGGAATTATCGATAGGCTACCAAAAAAAGACAATTAGGGATTAATTGAAATTCTCACATTTTTTGGAAGATACTTATTTCGGATGGGTCACACCAATAGGATGAACCAAATGAGTTCTGCCTCATGAACTTTGTACTGCGCACATTACTTACACGGGTTCTAGAAAGGCATATAGGAAGGAATGGAGAAATCCAGAATGAAGAAATCGAATATGAAAGAAAAGATAAAGAAATGAGAGAATATCAGATTTTATTTCTTTGGATATGAGCTGAATCTTGTCTATTTCAACCCCCAAGATTCGAATTCGATTTTTGAGCCTTTCAACAATTAATCCATTTTACCTTTTGAATATGTATTACGTATTCAAATTCGTTTGAACGAGAGGAGAAAAAAAAGAGTAGATAGAATCCAATTTTTAGATACTTTATCTAAGAAATTCCCCATCTAGAACATAAATGGGGTATATCTCGCCAAACTGGATAAAACTATTATTCTAAACTAGACTCTAAAAGAATATGTATGTTGATTCATATCAATTAATTCAAAACTAATTCTAGGTAAGAGAGACCCATACAAATTAATCATGTGCCAGGAACCAGATTTGAACTGGTGACACGAGGATTTTCAGTCCTCTACTCTACCAACTGAGTTATCCCGGCTATTCCCAATGTAGCATCCTCATTTTATTAGAGAATTGGGGTCTATGTCAATTAAAAAGACAAAATTAGATTAATTTTTTTATCAAAGCCGGGGAATTTCTTCGATCTTTAAAAAGATGACTTTGTAAGTTTTAGTATAAGTAATGATATTGTATTGATCGGGAATCATTCAACTTGGGATTCCTTGCTCAAAGATGTTCATATCTATGTGTATCATATATATCACAAGACTTGTGATAAGAGAAAGTCATTTATGCTCAAATCCATTTCTAAAAGAATAGAGTGAATGAGAAAGATAAGGAGTTTGGAACCGCTAAGGAAATGGGGTCGGATAAATAGTTGGGGAGTTGAATAGTCTTTTTGGGGATAGAGGGACTTGAACCCTCGCAATTTTTAAAGTCGACGGATTTTCCTCTTACTATAAATATCATTGTTTCCGGTACTGGCATGTAGAATGGGACTCTATCTTTATTCTCGTCCGATTAATCAGTTTTTCAAAAAATCTATCAGACTATGAAGTGAATGATTTGATCAATGAATGTTCGATTCTTTCTTCAATGTAGAATCGATTCACACCAATTCTTCTATTTTTAATAGAAAAAATATGGATTCGGGGTCGTCATTACTCATTTGATATAGTATTCAATACGTATGTATATATGTTTATCCTTCACTTCATTATTTTTCTTTCTGAAGTTTCGATGTAAAGATTCCTCTACCAACGCATTTACCTCAATTTGTTAGAATAACGTCCATTGAGTCTCTACACCTATCCTTTTTTTTTCCTGAACCTTTGTTTGTTTTCAGAAAACAAGATTTGGCTCAAGATTGCCCAGTTTTGTTCATTAAAGGGTTTCTCTAAATTTGAAAGTGATCACTTACTTTAGATAAAGGGTATAAAGGAACATAAAGGAAGGGTATATCTCAAAAATTCTTTTTAGCACTTACCCTTTATCTAATCCTTTATAATATGCAAGATAAATATTCCATGATCGAGTCCCGTATGAATACTGCATCGAACATCAAACTTGTGATTGGTAGTAAAACACTGATTCACTCGTTGAGACATAAATCGATCTTCATAGAGTTCTCGAGATATTTTCTTATGAAGTTTTGTTATAGCATCCATAACCGCTTCCGATTTAGGTGGGCAACCTGGCAAATAGACATCTACACGAATTAGCTTATCGACTCCCCAAATAGTACTATAAGAACCAATACTGAACACCCCGCTTGTAATTGTACAAGCTCCCATAACAATCACATATTTTGATTCAGACATTTACTCATATAATATCACCAAAGAGGGGGTCATTTTCATTGCTACTGTTCCGACTATTAAAATTAAGTCCGCTAGTCTAGGACTCGATCTTGGTACTAGTCCATAACGATCAAAGTCAAAGCGTCAGCCTATTAGTGAAGCAAATTCAATGAAGCAACAACTGGTACCATAGAGAAACGACCATAAACTAGAGAGTCTTGACCAATTTGAAAGATCATTTAATCTAGTTGAAATAACTGAATTTTGGGTTGTTCGATCAAGTAAAGGAAACTGAATGGAATTCATAACTGTCTCAATCTTATTTTTTCCGTTTTTCTTTTTATTTTCTGAATATTCAGGAGCTAAGACCATTCCATTGCCCCCTTTCGTCATGCATAAACTAAACCAATAATTAAGATCAACACGAAAATGAAAGCTTCTATAAATATAGATACACCCAATATGTCGAAACTCATTGCCCATGGATAAAGAAAAATTGTTTCAACATCAAAAACAACAAAAAATAGAGCAAACATATAATAACAGATTCTTAATTGTAACCAAGCATCGCCTGTTGGTTCTATACCCGTCCCATAAGTAAAAAGTTTCTCTGGGCCTTTGCTAATCGGGGCTAACACTCCGAAAATGAAAAATGCCAAAATAGGAACAAGGATTGATATTATTAGAAATGCCAAAAAAGTAATATTCATAAAGCAGAAACATAAATGCACTCCTATGAACGTGGAAAATTTACTGGATTCGATTGGCCGATTCGAATTGGAATTGTCAAGTGATGCATAAGTATTTATTCAAAACAAGAATTCATTTTGATTGAACTACCTAGTTTGCTTTGTTTATTAGTTTATTGTAGGGCATATCTCATTGCAAGATCCATCGACTGGAATTTGATTTTATTTCCATTATACTTATTTACATTTTATTTAGTTAGTAGAACTTTCTAACTATATATTACTCTTATACAAATTCTCTTGTTTCTCTTATTTTTTTCTCTAAAGACGGGGAATTCTAAATTAATTACTTATCTTATTTCTTATTTAATTAGAAATACATAGCATTAGGTCTTCATCAAGTCGGCTTAACTCAATCCATGTGTGGTAAGGTCTAACATGAGAGTTAGGGTTTGAGTTAACTTGGGATTCTTCCTCTTCAATGCGGCTTTAGTTTTCTTGTAGGACTGCGAAGTATCTTAAAAAGTGCGGCAAGAAATATTGCAGTCTTGTACGCAAGTCCTTACCATAAACACAAATTTTACTTGTGGTAGGACTCTAAGTAGGAACACGTTCTTGGACCTGGTTCAAGCATATGTTCCATTCAACTCTATCTCACATATGTGTCTAATATGGAACATGATTATTGTCTTAGTAGGCATTTTGACATGCAATTTTATCTCATGATTTCATTTCATGACACGAAATCAGTGTTTGGACATGCGATTTCATCTCACAAGATGAAATTATTATCTGGACATGCGATTTCATCTCACAAGATGAAATTATTATCTGGACATGCGATTTCATCTCATGAGATGAAATTCCAAATCATTCAAAAAGGCATGATTTGGGATTTCAAATCATGATTCAAAGTTTTTTAAATGTAAAAGTTGACCCATAAGTTTATATTTTGTAAAAATAGATCTATAAGTTGGTAGATATATTTACAAACCATATTTACCAACTATTTATATCAAATATGAAAAGATCTACAAGTTGTTAGTATATTTATAACAAATTTACTTTTACCAACCATGTAGGATGATTATATTAAAGAGTAATTACACTACAACTCGTGTTCAATTTTTCATTTTATTGAATTAAAGTTTGATCAATTGATGTTTTATATTTTAGAAAGGTCTTGTAGTAGCATATTAATTTTGTTATAAATTACGACTTGCTCATTCAGTAAGATTGTATGAAAAATGGGAAAGGTTTGACGGTTGTTGGGGTTTTTATGTTTATAAGAAAAAATACAACTTAAGAAATTCAAATTGCATGTCCAAACAAAACTTCAACTTCAAATCATCATGATCACATCTCATGATTTCAAATCATGTCCAAACGGCTCCTTAGTTCATTCACTTCTGTTATGTATCTGATTCGTTCAACTCTATACTGCATTTGTCTCTTGGAGAGATCAAGTCTACAAACCTGGTTCATTCGCTTTGTTCATTCACTTTGTCAATCATCAAAACCTATACTTGTCATTATTGTTAATGCCAACACTAGGTATATGTATATCTGGTGATGCAACAAAAGTCTAAAATTACCATATTAATGGTCGACATGAATCCTAGGCTAAAGGGATAGGTGTAAACTAAGGTTGTCCAGCGACCCGACCCGACCCGATACCCGCCCCGTCCGATCCCCAAAAAAAAAATCAATGTCGAGGTTCGAACTCGGGACGGACCTAGGCTCGTCCCTCCAGTCCTGATCCCGATCCGACCTGCCCCAACCCGACCCCATCCCGCCCCGCCATCCCCCTCACTTTTTGCAAAAATAACCGTTGCAACAACAGCTAAATTTTGATTTTGGTCGTTCTGCAACGGCTATAGTGGCCAGTTTTGGCCCCCTACCTCCTTAATATTTATTTTTAACTCCTAAGTTAATATATTTACACTTTAACCCTATTTTTCAACTATAAATACCTCATTTTCTTCTTCATTATCCTCACAAATCTTCCTACTATCTCTCTAATCTCTCAATTTATCTCTTTACAATTCTACATTGCCTACTTAATATTATATATTTTTTGCTCATTTGTATCAAAGTTCAAAAATTGGGAGTGAAGTTGGCAACTAGCTTGAGGATCATCCATCGAGCAAAGCTTCAATTTTCAACCTCGATTACACGTCGACGTTACGTCGACGTTTGGTACCTTCGTTCATTCTTTAAATTATTATTATTACTTAATTTTAATTATCACACTTAATTTCATTTACTTTAATTATTTATTTGCATAACTATAATAGAACGCTTTGGACGTATGATTAAGGGTAAGGATAATGGTGCTTCTTCTAGTAGGGGTAACAAGGGTAAGGGTACTTCTTCTAGTAATCCAATTTCTAGTCCCGATGATTTGATTGATTTCACTCATATAGATGAAATTGCTTTTTTTAATGATATACCATTAGATGATGAGGTATATTCTGCATCTGAACCAGACTTTAATTTTGACGATAATGTAGATGACACACCCACTAGTGCACCTCAACCTCAACCTCAACCTCAGACTGAGTCTCAGCCTCAAACTGAAATGCCTCATATTCCCCCCTAGTATCAGTCGAGGACCACACAAAGAAAATTAAAATCAGTTGCATGAGATTTTTTTGATAGGACCAAGAGAATCAAGTAGTTAGATGTAAAATTTGTAAAAATATTTATAAATTTAAAACTAGAAAAGGTCAAGGTGGGATGAGAAGTTTATTGAGACATGTACAAGGCGAGCACATAGCCACGTGGAATCAATACCAGGCTAAAACAACCGAGTGTGTCAATTCCATCTGAGTCAGGACAAGGTTAACATAATGTCCTTGACCAAGTACATGATCAAATTAACCCAACGACGGGTGGAATTTTTGGTCCTAAATATGATAAAAATAAAGATAGGGAAAATATGGCAAAATTAGTTGCGGTGGAGGGTTTGACTTTTTTATTTCCTTCATCTCCTTGTTTTATTCATTACATTCGAGAAACATATAATCTTGCTTTTAATGATTTTCCTAGATCAACTGTTAGAAGAGACGTTTTTAAATTTGTAAGTGAATATCAACAATATTTACGTTAGACATTGAATCATTTTAATGGCAAAGTGACTATCACTTCTGACATAGGTCGTAGTACTAACGGTAATGATTATTTAACTGTAACATGTCATTGGATAGATCATAATTGGTCTATGAAAAAATATATTTTAGCATATAGATATATTATGATAGGCACACTGGAGCTTTTATTGCACAAAATATTCATAAAATTTGTGATTATTGTGGAATAATTGATAAAATTATGACTATTACATTAGATAATGCTACTTCTAATGATTATGTTATAAGACTTTTAAAAGTTCGATTAACTCCATCTTTTTCTGATCATTTTCATATAAAATGTGCGTGCCATATTTATAACTTAGTTGTAAAAGATGGACTAAAACTTTTTGAAAACATTATTCATAAAATATAATTTTCTATAAACTTTGTTTTTAAAGGTTTTAAAAAAATTCAAAGATGCAAAGAGTATAAAAAAACTTGTCACAATTGTGGATTACCTTATAGAAAAATTTCCGAAGAAGTAGCGACTAGGTGTAATTCTCTATATGAACAACTACTTGTTGTTTATGATTATAGAAGACCTATAACTTTATTATTTAACGCCCATAATAAAAATTCAAGGGATATGCTTGTAGATAATGATTGGAATTTTTTTTAGAACTTATTGGATTTTTATAGAAATTTTTTCAAACTACTAAAGAATTTTCTGGTATTTATTATCCTACTATTTCAAATATGTTATTTTAGCTCTAATATTTTTGTTACTTAATGAATATATAGAAAAACAAACTTATAAGGCATCTATTGAAAAAGTGTTTAAAAATTTAAAAAATATTTGTTTCCTATTCCCAATATTTATATTATTGGAGCTGTATTAAATTCGATTATTAAAGTAGACGGTTGTAAAACACTTGTTGAAATGATTTATGATTGTATATTAGTACTTCCACCTCCAAGTCCAAATGAAGAACCAACTCATGAACCAACTAAAGAAGAAGTTACGTCTAGCATACACACCAGGCCTTAGAAATAAAATGTTTAGTGGCTATTTATAGTCTAGGACTAAATTTTTACACAACAGACCCAAAAGTGACACTCTTGAATTGAGAAAATAGACAAAACATTGAGCTTTCATAGTCTGTTATTCATCTGCGAATCCATACACTTTTGTAGCATTATCTACGATTCGCAGCTCATGTTATTCTGCACTTTCTGGGCTGTCACACTCCGCATTTGAAATGTAGCTCGCAGACTTAGCTTGTGACACCATGTGCGATTCGCATGTGATGTCTTCTTCACCATTTCTCGCCTATTCACCTTCCAGTGCAATCATAAACACTTTAAAACCCTAGGTTGGCTCCAAAGTGAACTCAAAAACGTCTCTCTTCATAAACAACTCTTGTTATTTTCTGGTGAAATCGGTTCTAACCAGAAATAGAATTAAAGATTTGTATTTTAGGGTTTAAAGATAAGTGAGTTGTATCCGATAAGCAGAATCCCTCAATGAATTCAGTATTGCGTGTTTAAAGGTATCAGTAAACAGGTAAATAAATATGAACAAGAAAGCTTTTATCTAGAACAAGTAATGGAAAATAATGAACAAGTGCTTCTTTTCATATATTGCCTTGAGAGAAAAATGAGCTAGGTTACAAGTGTGGGCAAGAGAATACAAGATGTGGTTCCTTCCCTTCTAAGTCTTACATATATAAGCCAAAACCTAGACAGCTCTTCCCCTCTAAAGTTATGACAACGTGAGCGTGCTGATGACACCTACCCATGCGTGTCGCGACGCTCTGATCTAAGAAGGATGATGTGACGGAAGTTGTTGGGAGTGGAAGATAGCTATGGGATACCTCATAGCCGTTTGAATCTCCGGACTCACTAATCTACGTGAAGACGTTCTAACCCAATACAGATAGTCTCCCACTTTTTGATCCCTTCATTGCATGAGCCCGGTAAGTGGAAAAGTCACCTTTTTTAAAACTTTACACATGAATCAAAATGTCGCCTCTTTTCCCACGATCAGACATTTTGTTAGGTTGGCATTCAATGTGTTTAATCGCTCACTCGACGACGCCCTTTCAGTGATACTGATTGACACTTACTAATATAACACACCGCTTCCTTTTCCAAGGGTAATGATTACCTAGCCAGTTAAATAACCCGATGACCCTGATCATATTTTTCAATCGTCACTCTCATTTCTTTCACTTTTCCTTAACTAATTCCATCTTCCCTATCTATTTAGTGGCTCCGATGGTGCCAAAACCCGAGCCTAACATCTTTGCATGGGTGATGGGCTTGCTTCGTGCCTCTGGAAGTAGTGAGCGGACCTGGAGAGGCATTGTTTTACCAATAAGTGGAAGGGGAAGAGTCATGGTGAGTTCTCTATTGTCATCTTCATATCTTATGATCATATCTTAGGATGTCATTCTAACTTCATTTTTCCTTTGTAAGGTCTCCTTGATTGAGGGGGCTCAGCCAAGAAAGTGCCTTCCAGGGATGAGGCCCAGGCTTGTATGGCTAAGACTGCCACGGAAGCAAAGAAAAGCAGGAAGCGTGCTCTTCCAGATGAGGACGAGGCATCCTCATCCTGAATCAATTCACGTGTAATGTATTGCTGATTTAATGAGAACTGAAGAGAGGATATGCAGAGGGTGGTCCATGTGGAGGATAATGAATGAGAGTTCGTAGAGTCTGGGGGTGTGAGGGTCGCTTCCACTGAAGCTGTCGAGGAGCCGGGAGTTAGTGAAGGGCAAGCCGGGAGCATAAGGGGTGGTGATGCAGGTGTTGGCCCTTAGGTTCCCTTGACTCCTACCACTAGCTCAGAACCAACGCCTAATACTTCACTAGGAGGCTAATCAGCGGAGGGCCACCTTGCTTCAGGACTATACTATCATCCAGACCTGATATGAGGTCTTACAAGGCATGGAGAAGGGGCGGATTGATGTCTCATTGGCATCTACTGGTTCCTCAGGTGGCGAAGGTACTCCCCCTCCCCTATCTTAACTTTGTATGTATTGAGCCTCTGGTGATTGGTTTGGAGGCCTTCCAAGGGTCCGTTCATGGGGCGATGATCAACAATAATACCGGTGGTTGGTGCTAGTTTTTTGTTTGTTTGATGGATTTGTGATAGGCCTGCATGCCAATTGATGAATGTTTTGTGATGGGCATGCGTTCCCTTTGATGAATGTTTTGTGATAGGTCTGCATGCCCTTTGATGAATGTCTTTTGCTAATATCCTGACCTATGTACCATTTTTTGTGTTTGACGGATACTACTAGGCCCATGCACCCTTTTCAACTTTAGTTTTGAGCCTTCGTGCTTCTTTTTTGTGGGTTATCTAGGGCCCGCGTGTCCTTAAAAATGTTCTTGTATGAGCGTTTATGCTCTCTTTGCTTCTTGCTTTATTGACAATTATCAATTTGCCTTAAATCTTATCTTCATACGCTTCATTTTTGCCACAATCGTGATTATAAAATGGCCTTTTGGCTTTTTTAATTTGCACTTAATCGTCGAGGTATGACCACTATGCATGTCTACCGGAACTATGTTAATATTTGAGCATTTGTTGTTTAAGTTGAGGCATAGTAACAGGTGCATGCTTAAGTTGTTTCTACGTATTGTGTTTGTGGTCATCATCCCTAACCCAATCCAGAAATGTCACCTCCGGGAATGCTTTCGCGATATTGGGGATCAAAACATCCAATTCACAATAAGGAAAGGCCCTCAATTTTCGGTGTTGATGGAGAAGACATCTTAACCCTATTTAATGGCACAAAAGTTCATGGAAGCTACATGCTTGGATGCTCTATTGTCGTGTTGTGTGTTAGAAGCAGTTTGCAGGGTCGTATGGCTTTCTAGTCTGGTGCTGCCCCGAATATTTTTATTTTAGTGTTAAGCGAAGGGTGCCTTGCTAACAACTAACAAATCAATTGAAAATAAGTGAAGATTCTTATTTCATTATTGAGATTATGAGGGACAACTTGTCCTGTGAATACATGGTCCCCTTTTGTTTTTTTACAAAATAACAAAAAGAAATTGGGCGAGTGTAGCCAGCAATCCCAGTCCGTACGAGTTCGTCCTCAGAAAAATCTTATGTTTTGAATGCGTGGATCCACTCTTCTCCCCCCGATACTAGGGTGCGAGGTCTCGAGGAGCCGAGTTTTAGGATACAGCCTGGTATGGAATGCCCAGTATGTTTTTGAGTTATCGCCTCGTTAAAAACTTGCCAGGAAAATCCAATTGGGAAAAAACCTTTGCCAAGGAAAAGAGTGCAACATGTGTTTGTACCTTTCTCGCCAGGTGATAGGGAGGTCTCAACTTCAGGGGCAGTCCCTGTCAGGGAGAGAAAGTCGGTTATCCAAACAATGTACAACTCTCTAAAAATAAGAGACGTATTTGTCGTTCCTTCAAAGATAGAATATCTTCAAGTGGCTGACGTTCCAGTTATTATTTAGTTATTTTCCGAATTTGTCTTTGATCCAGTAGGATCCTTTTCCTGCAACTCCTACTACCTGATACGGCCCTTCCCAGTTTTCTCTTACTTGCTCGGGCGTGGATCCCTAGTTGCAAGAGTGACCTTCCGAAGGACATAATCCCCACTTTTAAAATGCCTTAAATTGTCTTCCTGTTAAATTACCTTTCAACTATTTTTTTGTCCTGCCAAATTTATAAGGGCAGCTCTATGCGGTCCTCCAATAATTCTAGCCCTACTGCCATGGCCTCGTTGTTGGATTCTTCAGTGGCCTAAGTGTGCCAAAAGTTGGGTTCCCCCACTTCCACGAGTATTAGAGCCTCACATTCGTATACTAAGAAAAATGGGGTTTCCCCGGTACTTGTCTTGATTGTGGTACTATAGGCCCACAACACCCACGACAACTCTTCTGACCATTTACCTTTCACATCTTCTAACTTTTTCTTAATGCTTTGAATTATAGTTTTGTTGGTCGATTCTGCTTTCCCATTTGCGCACGGATGATAAGGTGACAAAGTGACTCTTTTGATATTCAGCCCCTCCAAGAACTCACTGACCATTTTCCCCACGAATTGTCGACCGTTGTCGCAGGCAATCTCCTCAATTATCCCAAATCGGTATGTGATCCCAAATGAAGTCTATAACCTACTTCTCCCAAACCTTTTTATATGCTTTAGCTTTCACCCATTTTGATAAATAATCCATCAGGATCAACAGGAACCTAACCTTTCCCACAACTTCTGATAATGGCCCCATGATGTCCATCCCTCATTTTAGGAACGGCCATGGGGCCACCACCGAGTGGAGTGGTTCAATGGGCTGATGTATCAGAGGGGAGTGCCGCTGACATTTCTCACACTTTTGAACATAGGTCTTGGCATCATCTTCCATCCGAGACCAATAATATCCAGCCCTCACTATCTTTTTCACCAATGAGTTATATCCAGAGTGATTCCCATAATTGCCTTCATGTATTTCTTTCATTACGTACTCAACCTCTGTTCGCCCCAAACACTTAGCCAGGGGATAAATGTAAGATCTTATGTATAGTTCACCCTCATGCATGTAATACCTTAGAGGGAAAGTCGTGATCACACATATGAGGTGACATTGAAAGTATGGCCTTAGTTTGAGGGAAGCTACTACCAGGGCCAAAGCTAATTTTTTGAGATGGGGATAACAAATTTCAGCCTCAATCAAGGCCTTGCTAGTATAATAAACAGGGGATTGCATACATTTTTCTTCTAGGACGAACACAACACTTACCGCGAGGTCTGGAGACAGCATGATAAATCAACAAAGGTTTTCCCACCTCTGGTCTTGCGAGCAGGGGTGGCTTTGTCAGATATATTTTCAGGTCCTTCAGCGCCTATTGGCACTCCGTGGTCCATTTGAAGTCTCTCTGCTTCCTCAGCATGCCAAAGAACTTTTGACATCATTCTGATGACCTCGATATGAACCTCCCAAATGCGGTTATTCTCCCAGTCAACCGTTGTATTTCTCAAGCACTATTGACCGTATCCGGTATTTGTTCGATCGCTCGGATATGATTTGGATTGGCCTCGATGCCCCTATTAGATACTATGAAACCCAGGAACTTCCCCGAGCCTACTTCGAATGCGCATTTCTCTAGGTTTTGCTTAAGGTTGTAGCTTTTGATAATATTGAATATTTCTTGCAAATGTCTAATGTGTTCCTCTATTTCTAGGTACATAATGATTATGTCATCTAAATAAACCTCCATGCTTCGACCAAACTGAAGTTGAAACATCCGTTGAGTCAATTAATGAAAGGTGATCCCTACGTTCTTTAAACTGAATAACATGACATTATAACCGTAAGTCTCAAGCTCCTTTATGAATGAAGTCTTTTAATGGTATACCGGGTCCAATCGTATTTGATCGAACCCTGAGATATCCAGGAAATTGAGCAACTCGTGCCCGGCCATCGTGTTGATAATGTTGTCAAGACGGGCCATGGGGTACGAGTTCCTTAAGCATGCTTTGTTTAAGTCTGTTAAATTTGTGAACATTTGAAAAGTATCAGGTTGCTTAGGGAGCACTACCACGTTCGTTTGCCAGTCTGGGTATTTTACCTATCGAACTGCTCCCGATCTGACAAACTGAGCCATTTCTTTTTTGACAAACTGGCTCCGTTCTGCTGACACCAGACATCTTTTTCTGTTTGACAGGCTTACAGTCCGAGTTGACACTCAACTTATGAATGGCTAACTCCAGGGGCACACCTGTAACATCTGACCCCAACCAAGTGAAGTTGCTCATGTTATTAGTTAAAAATTTGACTAATATTTCTCAAAATTTGAGATACCCAAGCCCAAGTATACCTGTTCTTTGGGGTGGTCCGGAGATAGGAAGTCAACTTGAGATTTTCAATTGTGGATATGTCTACATCTGATTCCTCTGGCGTGACAACGACTTGGGGTATTCGATCCATCAGATCCTCTAGATAGAAGCTTTCCGCTGGTTCCTCTTTATGCTCGACTTCCGGATGTTGTCCCAAAGTCGGGCGCCTATTATTGCTAGTTGTTGGTCTCAATTAGCCCATCTTTCCCAGCAACTAGAGTTACTTCCGCTCGATCAGGTTTCGCATCTCCCTGTACTTTGGCTATTCTCCATGGTGTTGGGAATTTCATGACCTGGTGAAAGGTAGATGGGACTGCCTTCATGGCATGTAACCAAGGTCTCCCTGTACTTCGGCTATTCCCTACACACTTAACGTTAAATTGAAATATTTGGATAAATATTACCATTCCTCGATGCTTTTCCCTTCTATTGCGCTGAATGTGATAGGGTCTTTGGGCTCATCCCTTGTCCTTTTTTTGGATGGGGATAACTCTTCATTCTGTTGCTTTTGGGACACTACCCCAATTGTTTCTCCTTTAGTGATCATGTTGACCATCCCTGGATGTGTCGGGCACTCTTGCGAAGTCCCAGTTCCTTTTTCTTGAGCATGCTTTGATTGACTACTGAAAAACTCTTTCAAGTACCCCTCCTTAGCAGACCGGCTACCTCATACCGGAAGTGCTTGCAGTCCTCTGTCGAGTACCCTGAAATCTCATGAAATTCATACTGAAGCTTCAAGATCGTACCCCATTTACTCGGGTTAGACCGTGTTGCCACCTGGAATCAAGCTTCCTTCATATTTTTCATTGCCATAACCAATTATACAACCTCTACCTTAAAATTTTAATATGCCACACTAGTGGTCTCGAATCATTTGTGGGATTTTTCTGTGACGTCTCCCTATAAATTCTGGGTTGGCCCTGATCATATCTCGATCTATTTAATCTCCCTTCATTTCCCGATGGTCGTTGGGTCGAATAAGGTTCGTACCAACCCCTAGGGTCCTTCTGTCTGTATGATCGAATGTTATGAGGTCTTCTCTGCGGCCCCCCGACTTCTGTTCAAGCATCGGCCCAGTGATCGGCCTCTATCATCATCTTTGTAGTGTATTTGTTGTTTACTTCGTTCCAGGATTTAGCTGAAAACTCCATCAAACTTCTTTTTAACTTCCTCGAGGCATCCGAACTATTGACGTTTAGGCTATCGATAAATGCTGGGGCAGCCCAATCCGGAATAGCAAATATCAGCATTCTCTCCTGCTGAATCGCTCCACGAAACTACGTAGCAACTCATCTTTCCTTTATATCCGCCTTATGACTTTCGACCCCTCGGGCCCCTGCATGTGCCTTCATGAACACATCTGCAAGAGCATCAAAATAATCACTAGAATTTTTAAGTAAAAGAGTATACCATGAGAGTGCTCCATTTGTGAGCGTTTGGCTTAATTTCTTCAGTATGACTGATTCAATCTGGTGCTGCTGTAAGTCATGTCCGGTGATAGCTGCCTCGAAGGTCAAAATGTACTCATATGGATCTATTATATCGTCATACTTAGGTATGTCATGCATTTTGAACTTCTCCGGGATGAGCTCAGAAGTCACATCTCCTTTATAAGGTATTTTCTCATATTTTCTCACCCGACCCCTTTTAGCACAGGGAGCTTTTGGTAACTGACTCATTCGATCGTGGAGCTCCTTCTCTAGTGCTGTGAGCCTTGCCAAATCTTCTTCTGATACTACATGCTCCATATTCGCCACATCTATTGCTGACGTCCCCGGTGCCTCGACGACCTCTGGATTATCTGCAGGGCGACTTCCCAGCGCTTCCTCGGATAACAAGTGCAAAAATGTTTCCATGTGCTCCATCATGGAGTTGTTTCATGCCTTAGAATGCAAGTGTATTTTCCTCTTTTTAGGGTAACACTCTTTAGGTCGTACCTCGTTGCTTTCAGCCGAGTGGTTTAGCTCGTCCTCTCCAACCAAGGGTTTGTTGAAGACCTCTTCTGGGGGTGCTATTACCTCCTCCCTTTATTTTAGAGCCTCCAGCTCTGGGTGGCTTTCCCGATCAGAGCTTCATAAATTCGTTGGTCGCATCTTTTGCTTGTCCTTGATTTCAGACGGGACGCTGATTCCCGATGTGCTGCTAGTTTGGTTAGCCATAATCGATATTTTTCATGATAAATTGATTTTGTTCTTGCGTCTGAGAGTTTCGAGCAATAAATTAGGACAACACCACAACTTTCTATCCCTGCAGATGGGGCCAAACTATTTTTCGGTGAAATCGGTTCTAACAAAAAACACAGTTAAAGATTTGTATTTAAGGGTTTAAAGACAAGTAAGTTGTATTCGATCCGGAGAACCCCTCAATGAATTTGGTATTGTGTGTTTAAAGGTAAATAAGTAAACAAGCAAATAAATATGAACAATAAGTTTTTATCTAGAACAAGTAATGGAAAACAATGAACAAATGCGTCTTTTCGTATATTGCCTTGAGAGAAAAATGAGCTTAGGTTACAACTGTGGGCAATAGAATACAAGATGTGGTTCCTTCCCTTCTAAGTCTTACATATATAAGCCAAAACCTAGACAGTTGTTCCCCTCTAAAGTTATGACGACGTAAGCGTGATGATGTCACCGTACCCACATGGCCGCGACACTCTGATCTAGGAATGCTGATGTGATGAGAGTTGTTAGAAGTGGAAGACAGTTGTGGGATATCTCATAGCCGTTTGAATCTCCAGACTCACTAATCTATCCGGAGATGTTCTTACCCAATACACTTGTATTACTTGGAGTTCACAAGCTTGACTCATTGTGAAAGGTTTTGAGGCAACTTGGGATGTATCATGAGATATTCGAGAACAATTTGGTAATACCTACCAGTATAATGACGTACCCAATGTGCGGATTGTAGGGTTTTGTTGGGTACAAAGCACATAAGTAAGGTACATCGAAATTTTAAAATTTTGTCTCTTACTTACCCCAACAACATTTCTGGCATGGTTACACAACAATTAAACTTGTAACATAAAGCATAAACTTACAAGTTATAGTTTCTGGAATCTTTGTCTACTATAAGGTGCACACGCGGTTGCCCTTCCGATTGCAAGCTCCAAGCTTCAATGTATTTCTCATTCGGAAAGCTAGAAAATCTGGCAGAGGTTCGAGAGGGTATTTGATTCTAAGTCTCTAAGGCTTAGAATGATTTTCAAAAAATTGGTGTGTGAAGAATGAGGGGAATGCCTCTATTTATAGTTGAAAATTAGGTCAAAATCGGATTAGGGTTTGACTTTGGGCCTGGCCCAAAAATTGATGCAGAGGCGCCGCGGCGTTCGACGTGCTCCAACACTACGCCGCGGCGCTCGACGTGCTCTTGCACTGTCTCGATTTATTTTCCGTGCATTCTTAATTAAATCCAAAATCTAATTTTGACTTAATTAAAATAATCATTATTCATTTAAATATCTCGATTCCAAATCGAACATTTAATTTACTCTCTCAATACATCCTTAGATCGAAATGGACAATCGACATAGTGTGACCCTACAGGCCTTCTCATATCGACATTAATCAAATTAAGGTCTACGCGGAACTCCTAGACGGCGCCGAAAGACAAACTCAATATGTGAAGTACGTTTACGCGAATCCAGTAAACTTAACATTTATGTGATAAGATAAAATCTTTTCATTCACGACACACCCGATAAAGCTTAGGATTTGTCAAGTGTCTATCCAAATGGCTTAATCATTGTATCTCATCTATATTAGTTGACAACTAGACCATATTCTAAATATGTCTATTGCATTGGCCAACGACTTAGTTAACCTAATATCACTGAGAATCCGAGTGTTCTCTCGAATATACATTCGAGGAATGATCCTAATCTTGGATCAACTACCACCTTTAATCCACATCGTAATGTACCCAATACAAGCCGTATCTCAACCTATAAGGCATTTAAGCTTAGGACGAGATCAAAGTACATTACTTTGTAGACAAGGCGCGTATTGACCTCAAGTCTAAGGACTTCTATCTCCCACACGCTGATCATACTTTAGACAAGTATAACAAACAGTATATCAGCAGGGTATACCAATACTTTCAAAGTATCCATGTGTCCATCACGAGTAGCCATTACTCGTAGCAAGTGAGACATACTACATCCTCTAAGGATGTGATGCAGACCACATGTCGACTTATCATATATCATCGATATCCCATTCTCGATGATCATTAGTTGAGGCTATTTTAAGAGTCACGCTCTATCATCAATATCTCACTCTATTAATGAGAACGTAAGCTCAAGGGATGCACATTAATGAATAATTATAAACAATCAAATAATAATTCAATAATCGTAAATGCCATAAATATTAATCTTATTAATAATACGAATGTGTTCAAGTACATTTGTCCCTAATAGTGATTGTCTCTAGGACATACATACTTTCAATCTCCCACTTGGCCTAGAGCCAATCTCCGATGTATCTAATACCCATGTTTTCAAAATGACCATTATGCTTAACTAAGCTTAATGATTTAGTAAACGGGTCAACTAGATTATCATCTGTTGGAACATAGTCTAATCTAATCTTTTCAGTCTCCACCATCTCCGTGATTGTGTGGTACTTCCTTGGTACATGCTTATTTTTGTTGGTTGATCTTGGTTCCTTAGCTTGCGCAATAGTACCAGTGTTGTCATAATAAATCGTTATTGGACAAGTGGCAATTGGAACAACCCCTAGTTCCTTCAGGAAGTCAGATATCGCTACAACTTCTTTACCAGCTTCCGATCCAGTAATGTACTCAGCTTCTGTTGTCGAATCAGCAGTTGTAGCTTGCTTGGAACTCTTCCAACTCACTATTCCGTCATTGAAAATGAAGGCATATCCAGACTGATATTTGAAGTCATCAAGATCTGTCTGGAAGCTAGCATCAGTGTACCCAGTACATACTAGCTTCTCTTGTCCACCATAGACTAAGAAATATTCTTTAGTTCATCTAAGATACTTAAGAATACTCTTGACTACTTTCCAGTGTTCTTCCTCAGGATTCTGCTGGAATTTGCAAGTCATACTAAGTACATGGGCCACATCTGGCCTCGTACAGGTCATGGCTTACATGATAGATCATATAGCTGAAGCATATGGGATTCTTTTCATGCGTTCAAGTTCTGCAATAGTAGAAGGACTATCCTTCTTTGATAACTTGATCCCTTGACCCATTAAAAGATTTCCCTTCTTGGAGTTTTCCATAGAGAATCGTCTTAGCACTTTGTCTATGTATGTGGATTGTGACAGCCCTAACAATATTTTAGGTCTATCTCTATAGATCCTAATTCCAAGAATGTAGAAGGCTTCACCCAAGTCCTTCATCATGAAGGTGCTGGATAACCATTCCTTGGCTGATTGCGTGAGAGTCTTATTATCTCCCATTATTAATATGTCATCTACATATATAACAATGAAGACAATACTCCATTCCTTGAGCTTACTATAAATGCAGGGATCTTCTTTGCTTCTAACAAAGTCAAATGATTTGACTGCTTTGTCAAAGCAAATATTCCAACTCCTTAAAGCTTGTGTAAGCCCATAAATGGAATTTTGTAGCTTGCATACAACATTTGGTTTGGACTCAAGTGAAAAACCCTCAGGCTGTTTCATACACACCTCCTCAACTAGATTACCATTGAGGAAAATAGTTTTGACGTCCATCTGTCAAATGTCATAGTCATAATATGCAGTTATTGCAAGCAAAATCTGAATGGACTTAATCTTAGCAACATGTGAAAAGGTTTCATCATAATCGACCCCAGGCCGTTGATTATAACCTTGAGCCACCAGTCTTGCTTTATAAGTCTGTACCTTGCCATATGCATCAATCTTCTTCTTGAGACCCATTTACATCATGTGGGTCTAACCCCTGTTGGCAAATCAACCAAGTTCCAAACTTGATTTATGTACATCGAGTCCATCTCAAATTTCATGGCTTCTTGTCATCTCTACGAATCAATGTCCAACATAGCTTCGCTATAGGTTGTAGGTTCATCGTCATCAGGAATATCTATCTCATTGTGTGTTTCAACAAGGAGATTAAGTCTTTCAGGCAGACGATGAGTCCTAGTGGTCCTATGGAGTTGATTATTCTGCGTTTCAGTATTTGTTGCATTCTGATTGTGAGAATGTCTTTGTGTGTTGGACAATCCATCACCTTGAGAGCTTTCAGGAATGTCATTTTCATGTATTTCCTTAATGGAATGATGTACAACTATTGTATCATCTTCCATTGGTTGTGTATGAGAGCCTTGCATTTCTGCACTATCTCTCACAACACTCCCACTGGCTGAAGGGCGTACTCTAAGCACCCAATCTTCATCAGATACTCCCACAGAATCCTTGTTTAGGTCATTCGACAAGGGTTCAACTTCTGTGTTATCTTGTGGTTCTTGAATTTCTTCAAGTTCTATCTCTGTGCAGTTATGTTCCTTGTAGACATATTCTTTTTCAAGGAAAGTTGCATTTCTGGAAACAATGACCTTATGTTCTCCAGTAAGATAGAAGTAGTATCCCTTAGTTTCCTTTGGATACCCCACAAAATAATATTTCTCACTTTTAGATTCCAACATGTCAGTAAGCATCTTTTTTACATATGCAGGGCACCCCAGGGTCGCATGTGTTTAAGTGCTGGCTTCTTGCCGTTCCATATCTCATATGGAGTTTTCTCTACTGACTTTGAAGGAACTGTGTTCAGAATATAAATTGAGTTTTGCAATGCATAGCCCCAAAGGTATGCCAGTAGAGCTGAGAAACTCATCATGGATCTAACCATACCTAATAGGGCTCGATTTCTCCTTTCAACTGTGACGTTCCAGGAGGTGTCTATTGTGATTGGACTCTATGAAGCTTCAAATAATCCAAAAATTCTTTACTTAAGTATTTATCTCCTCGATCTGATCGAAGTGTCTTAATACTTGTTTCAAGTCGCTTCTCTACTTCTGACTTCTACTCCTTGAATTTCTCAAAGGCTTCGGACTTATGTTTCATAAGATACACATACCCAAACCTTCTGAAATCGTCTGTAAAAGTGATGAAGTAAGGGAAGCGCCCCTTAGCTTGAGTTGAAAATGGCCCACATACATCAGTATGGACCAACGCAAGTACCTCTTTGGCTCATACCCCTTTCCCAGAAAGTGGTTTGTTGGTCATCTTTCCTCTCAAGCAAGATTCACAGTTACCATAGGACTCCAAGTCAAATGGTTCCAAGTAGTTTAACTTTCTTAATCTTGCTATCCTTGATTCGTTGATGTGACCAAGTCTACAGTGCCATAAGTAGGTGGGGTTTCTTGGATTACTTATCTTAGCTCGTTTATTTTGCACATTGAAAATTTCACGACTACAGTTTAAAATATACAATCTATCCACAAGAGGAGCATTTCCACAAATAAAACCATTAAAATACAGTACATAACTGTCATTGGCAATGAATGAGGAAAACCCCTCAATGTTTAACATTGGGATAGAAATGATATTCCTCATTAATGAGAGAACAAAATAACAATTATTTAGTTCTAAACAAAATCCTGAAGGTAAATCTAGTCTATAAGTTCCCACGCGTTCAACATCTACTCGTGCTCCATTTCCAACGCGCAGGTCTACCTCCCAAGGTCCAACCTTTCTGCTATTAATTAGTCTCTGCACATTACTACAAATGTGTGAGCCACAAGCGGTATCCAATACCCAGCAGTGGGAGTTACTTGTAGACATATTTATTTCAATGACAAATATACCTTGTCCAGTAGAGGTAGAAGCACCTAGTGTTTTGCCTCCTCTTGAAACTGTGTAGTCCTTCTTTAGAACATGCGCTGTCATTTGTCCCCTTTCGTTCAGCTTACATTTGAAAGGGTCTCTTAACAGTTCATACTTCATTGTTTGAAACTGTTTTTCATAAAGACTCTTCAAGTGTTTTAGCATTTTGTTGGGGCCCATGTTTTCATGTTGTCTCTGTAACTCCACGGTCATGGCATACTCATCAGAGTTTTAATTTACTCTCTTAATACATCCTTAGATCGAAACAGACAATCGACATAGTGTGACCCTACATGTCTTCTTATATCGACATTAATCAAATTAAGGTCTATGCGAAACTCCTAGACAGCGCCGGAAAATGAACTCAATATGTGAAGTACGTTTACGCGAATCCAGTAAACTTAACCTTTATGTGGTAAGATAAAATCCTTTCATTCACAACACACCCGATCAAGCTTAGGATTTGTCAAGTGTCTATACAAATGGCTTAATCATTGTTTCTCATCTATATTAGTTGACAACTAGACCATATTCTAAATATGTCTATTGCGTTGGCCAACGACTTAGTCAACCTAATATCACTGAAAATTCAAGTGTTCTCTCGAATATACATTCGAGGAATGAATCCTAATCTTGGCTCAACTACCACCTTCAATCCACATCGTAATGTACCCAATACAAGTTGTATCTCAACCTATAAGGCATTTGAGCTTAGGATAGGATCAAAGTACATTACTTTGTAGATAAGACGCGTATTGAACTCAAGTCTAAGGACTTCTATCTCCCACACGCTGATCATACTTTAGACAAGTATAACAAACAGTATATCAGCAGGGTATACCAATACTTCCAAAGTATACATGTGTCCATCACGAGTAGCCATTACTCATAGCAGGTGAGACATACTACATCCTCTAAGGATGTGATTCAAATCACATGTCGACTTATCACATATCGTCGATATCACATTCTCGATGATCATTAGTCGAGGCTATTTTAAGAGTCACGCTCTATCATCAATAACTTACTCTATTAATGACAACGTAAGCTCAAGGGATGCATATTAATAATAATTATAAACAATCAAATAATAATTCAATAATCGCAAATGCATAAATATTAATCTTATTAATAATACGAATGTGTTCAAGTACATTTGTCTCTAATTGTGATTTTCTCTAGGACATACATACTTTCACGGATAATGATCATTATGGATAGCTTAATACATGCGGAACTTTACCTAGGATTAGTTTAGAAAAGAATTCTCATTCCCTCACTTGAATCCCATATGATTTTCATGACTACTACTGTAAAAACTCTCAAATTATAACAAGCAAACATTCTCTTCTCCAATCAAGTAGTCTGGTAGTCCGATCGAAAACATCTAAATAAGAATACTCTTACACTTATGACTGCTTTATTTCTTACTGATTTACTGCTCTTTTTCATTTATCTTGTATTCATAGACGAATTCACAACATTTAGTAGTTGATTACGATCATTATAATCTACTTATATGTACCCTAATAACAAATTCAATTGCTTAATCTTTAATCCAGATTTTAAGTTAAACAAATATAGTTCATTCCATGAAACAGAGCTTTTAGATGGCAAATGTCTTCATAAAAAAAGCTTCATATCATAGAGTTGTTGGGTACAAAGGTGCAGGAAACAGAAATTATAAGTAACTGCCAAGTAATACAAGAACTGAAATTACAATTCAACAACAAACTGAAATTACAATGATCTTGAACAAAAAACTGGAACTGTTTTTGTGTATGCTGAGTCGAGTGTCTGCACTCTATATTTAAGACAATATTGCCCCGTATGTATCCTTTATACGTCCTGGATAATTGTTTCCCAAGATAAAATAGCAAAGGAACAATTGAGCAAAGGAAACTCAAGTGCTACCGTGAAGAATTTTGAGTAATGAAATGATGCTTGGAAGATGAATTCGTTTATGTTTTTCGTTAAGTGTAAAGTGTAGCTCAACAATGGTGACAAAGGGGTTCTTAAATAGTTGAAGGAGAGGCTGATGAACTGCCTCCATAATTGCCATTACTGGCCAAGTAATGGCAATTATGGAGGCAGTAATTCCTCCAAAATAAATGGTGAAGATGTGCAACGGATTGGCCATTTAGTAAGAGTAATTCAGCCAAAATAAATGGCTGAATTGAGTGTTGATGGACGTTTCTTTCTGCTCTCTGCCCGATTCTGACTTTCTTAAAACTTTAGGGACCAAACTGTACATCTTGAAACTTCATGGACCAAACTGTACATATAAAAGAATTTTGGTCCAAACTATACATATGAAACTTCAGTGATCAAACTGTATATATGGCTAACTTTTCTGGTCCAAAAAGATAATATCAGAAGAAGCACAGCCCACAGCCCACGACCCGTGAACCCGGACCCGGACCGGACGGGCGGGCGGCGGCGGCGCGCGTGTGGGCTTTCCTTGAACCGAAGCACATCTAGGTCCTCCCTCCTTTAAACACATAGGATACCCCTTGGGGTCCCAAACCCCAAGCCAACTTTGAGACTTATAAACAAAACAGTTCTTTCTTCCTCCACCGATAAGGGAGAATTGATCCCATACCACACTTTTCCATGCTTCAAACACCTCACTTTGTGGACCAATATCTCTTTCATTTCTCAATGAAATTTGACGATCCTTGGCCCTACGGTTATCTACTTACTTAGTAGATCATGCACGTGTGAAGAACCGGATTCTCCAACATGCGTAACACTAGTGTTTAAGCCGTTAAAGTTGGTCGGACGCAACTCCCGCCAAAGGCAAATTTCCAACAACACCCTCTTGAAAGATATTTTGGCATACTCACATGGTGCCTTTTCATTTCCAGCAATATTTCAGCGGATCGATGTTGCATAAGGAGAGGTAGCTTCAGCTTTGAACCTTCCATAGTTAAATACCATCGGACTTACTTACTGCGCGGTGAACGTGATGTCTTGAACCGTCAGTGTTTAGTGTAAGCCAAGTCAATAGTACCAACACAACAAATTCCCTTACTATCTTCTTTGTAATGTTTTGTCCGTTGTGGCCATGGACAACTTCTTGGATTCTTAAGTGCGTTCATTTGAGGCGGCCCGTCCTCGCACTTAAATAGGTGGTCTCCTACAAGGTATCCTGCTATACCCCACTTCACAAGTGTTAGAAACCATTAAAATTTTCCCAAAACCTAACCTCAACTGTTGAGGATCATTAAAGGTTTTGAAAACTTAACCTTTACCCATACTGCAGATAGCACTTAACGTCTATCGCGGGAACGACTTTGGATTTGGTGTTTCTTTACAGAAATCACTATTCGAAGTGCTCATGCTTCCACTGATGCGATCAACTGAACCTTTACAGCTTAGTTTTCCCATTGAACCAAATTACTGGGATCTCCAGTTAGTAAGGTTGGGTTACCACTGTATTGGTCCTTATATTTTGGGTTTTAAGCCCATTTCCCTAGACATGCAAGCCATCTGATCCTTGGGTAAGCCCTTTGTCAATGGGTCTGCTATATTATCCTTTGACTTAATATAATCAATGGATATTATACCCGTGGTGATCAGTTGCCTAACGGTCTTATGCCTCCGTCGAAACCGTTGTACATAGCATTCCGTGCCCTTCCTAGAGCCGTCTGGCTGACGCAGTGGATCATTACCGAAGGTACGGGTTTGTTCCAACATGGAACATCCTCTAAGAAGTCATGAAGCCACTCAGCTTCTTCTCCTGCTTTGTCTAAAGCGATAAACTCCGATTCCATTGTGGATCGGGCGATACAAGTTTGCTTAGAGAATTTCCAAGACACAGCCCCACCACCAATTGTAAATACATACCCACTGGTGGACTTGGTGTTCTCTATATCAGATATCCAGTTTGCATCACTGTACCCCTCTAGTACAGTAGGATATCTCGAATAGTGTGACCCGAAAGTTAATGTGTATTTCAGGTATTGTAATACCCGATTCAACGCCTTCCAGTGATTATCACTCGGATTACAGGTGAACCTAGACAACTTATTGACTGCATAAGCAATATCAGGTCGGGTGCAGTTTGTTATATACATCAAACTACCGATCACCTGTGCATATCGCTCCTGGTATACATGTGCACCAAGATTTTTATCAAGCTTTTGATTTGTATCCATTGGTGACTTTATCGGTGAACTGTCTAACACCTCAAACTTTCTCAAAACATCCTCGATGTAGTGAGACTGAGATAAGACCAGTCCGTCAGACGTCTTAGAGATTTTAATCCCTAAGATGACATCTGCGATACTCATATCCTTCATATCGAAGCATTGTTTCAACATGTTCTTAGTCTCTAGGATTACTCTAGGACTGCTTCATGTGATCAACATGTCGTCTACATACAATCATTTCATAACAAATGAGTCAGAGTTACTTTTCGTGTAGACACATTTATCACACTCATTAATGGCGAAACCCTTCGATAGTAGAGTACTATCAATTTTTTGTGCCATTGCTTCGGGGCTTGTTTTAGCCTGTATATAGATTTGACAAGCCGACAGACTTTCTTCTCTTGCCCTTGAACCACATACCCCTCGGGTTGGTCCATATAAACTTCTTCTTCCAAATCACCATTTAGGAAGGCTGTCTTGACATCCATTTGATGTATCTCAAGGTCACGCAAAGCTGCGATCGCAATGAATACCCGTATGGATGTCATCCGGGATACCGGGGAGTATGTGTCAAAGTAGTCAAAACCTTCTGTCTACCGATAGCCCTTGACTACCAACCTGGCCTTGTACTTGTCTATAGACTCATCTGCTTTGTATTTCCGTTTGAGTATCCATTTACAACCCAACGGTTTATTTCCCTGAGGAAGATCAACCAACTCCCAAGTATGGTTATGCAAAATGGAGCCTATTTCACTCTCAATAGCTTCTTTCCAGAGCGGTGCTTCTAGAGTTGACAACGCCTTAGCAATTGTCCTTGGTTCATCATTAACCATATAAGCTACAAAGTCAGGACTGGAGAATTTATCCTTCCTGGCCCTTTTACTTCGCCTTAGATCCATCTCTGGAGTCTCCAAGTTCTGAGAATCTGGAACACTAGATTCTGGATGTTCAGCCACCTCGAGATCCGCTAGATCTGAATCATCTAGATCCGGGCCATCAACGACTCCCGGTTCTTGAGAGCTTTGTGCATAACTTCGTTTGCGAGAGGTTATGTCTTTTTCCTTTCTTGAAAAGGTACCTTAAAAGAATAGAGCATTCCTTGATTCCATGATTGTACCCTGGTGGATATCTGGAATATCTGACTTATGCACTAAGAAGCGATAAGCACTACTGTTATTTGCATATCCGATGAATATGCAATCTACAGTCTTAGGCCCAATCTTGACCTGCTTTGGCTTGGGTACTTCAACATTTTCCAAACAACCACACACCTTAAAATATTTGTAGGTGGGTTTCTTTCCCTTCCATGATTCATATGGAGTTTTGTCCTTACCCTTATATGAGACTCTGTTAAGAATCGTATTAGCGGTAAGGACGGCTTCTCCCCACATGTTTTTTGGAAGACCGGAATTGACAAGCAAGGCATTCATCATTTCCTTCAATATGCAGTTCTTACGTTCCGCCACACCGTTCGATTGAGGTGAGTATGGAGCCGTCGTTTGATGAACAATGCCTTCTTGGCAACAGTATACCTCAAATGGCGCTGCGTATTCTCCCCCTCTATCTTTACGAATGGATTTAATTCGTAGGCTTAGTTGGTTTTCAACTTCTGCTTTGTAACGTCAGAACGCTTCAAAGGCTTCATCCTTACATTTCAACAAGTAAAGGTAACAATACCTTGTGTTATCATCAATGAATGTCACAAAGTACTTGTTCCCCCCTCTAGTTTGTGCGAACTTCAAATCACATATATCTGTTTGAATAAGTTCTAGAGGAGCGGTATTCCTTTCGACGGATCAAAAAAGAAGCTTGGTGAGTTTTGCCTCTATGCACACCTCACACTTATGTTGAGGGTTTACGTCGATAGATGGCAATAACTCCATCTTTACTAGCCTTTAGATAGACTTATAGTTAACGTGTCCTAATCTATGATGCCATAAATTAGAAGACTCAAGCAAATAAGAAGAAGGTTCAACTTTATTACTTGGACGCATTACAGACATGACATTCACTTTGAAGAGGCCTTCACAGATGAAGCCTCTCCCCACAAAAGTGTCATTCTTAGTGAGTACAAACTTATTGGATTCAAACACTAGCCTAAAACCAGCATTAACCAATAAATGTCCAGAAATTAAATTTCTTCTAATCTCTGGGACGTGCATCACTTTCTTCAGAGTGAGCTCCTTACCGGAAGTCATCTTCAGGACCACCTTTCCTACCCCCAGCACGTCAGACGAAGCGTTATTGCCCATGAACAACTTCTTGTCAATGACTGGTGTGTACGTGGAGAAGGCATCTATGTTGGAACAGATGTGTCTGGTAGCACCTGTGTCTATCCACCACTGAATCAGATTCTCAACTAGGTTGGCTTCTAGCACCACTGCTGAGAATTCCTCAATCATGTCATCCAGGAGCGTGTCCTTGACGACGTTAGCATGCGCCTTGCCTTTAGACTTGACTTTCTGTTGTTGCTCAGTCTTGAGATTATGGCATTCCTTGATCCTATGACCAGGTTTCCCACAGTGGTGACAGTTACCTCTGAACATCTCCGCTGCGTGGGCCTTGCCGTCTTTCTGGAACTTCCACTTCTTGCTTGAGTTTCCTTTGGCCTCAGCCAGATTCGCCTTTGCCTCAGCAGGTTGTCTACCCCTAGGCAATGTCTTCTTATTATCTTTCTGGATTTGGAGTTTGATAATAAGCTCTTCAAAGGTCATCTCCTTTGTCTTGAGTTTTAAGTAACTCATAAACTCATTCCACGAAGGAGGTAACTTTTCAATCAGCAATGCAACCAAAAACTTCTCATTTGGTTTCATTCCTTCCAAATCCAGGTGATGTAAAATCATTTGGAATTCCTGGACTTGGGACATCACTGTCTTACTATCCACTATTTGGAATTTTAGAAATTTTTCAACGATGAACTTCTTAGTACCTGTATCTTGTGCGTTGTACTTGTTTTGCAGTTTTTCCCACAGCTCTTTGGCAGTGCCAACGGTGCAATAAATCGTGTAGAGAGGGTCTTTCAAGCAGTTCAGTATGTAATTCTTACACATGAAATCGCTATGATTCCATGCATCAAGAACCATCTTCATGCCGTTAACGACATGGATACCAAGGCCCCCTTCACCCGTTTCATTAGGCGAAGAGTCTATTTCATCTCCAGCTTGTGGAGGATCTTCCGTTAGGAACCGGGCCATGCCCATAACAGTTAAGTAGAACAACATATTTTTCTGCCATCTCTTAAATTCTTATCCCAAGATAAAACAGCAAAGGAACAATTGAGCAAAGGAAACAAGTGCTACCGTGAAGAATTTTGAGTAATGAAATGATGCTTGGAAGATTGTAGGAAGATGAATTCGTTTATGTTTTTCGTTAAGTGTAAAGTGTAGCTCAACAATGGTGACAAAAGGGTTCTTAAATAGTTGAAGGAGAGGCTGATGAACTGCCTCCGTAAGTGTCATTACTGGCCAAGTAATGACAATTATGGAGGTAGTAATTCCTCCAAAATAAATGGTGAAGATGTGCAACGGATTGGCCATTTAATAAGAGTAATTCATCCAAAATAAATGGTTGAATCGAGTGTTGATGGACGTTTCTGCTCTCTGCCCAATTTTGACTTTCTTGAAACTTCAGGGACCAAACTGTACATCTTGAAACTTCAGGGATCAAACTGTACATATGAAAGAATTCTGGTCCAAACTGTATATATGAAACTTTAGGGATCAAACTGTACATATTGCAAAGTTCTATGGTCCAAAAAGATAATATCAGAAGAAGCACAGCCCACGACCAGGAACGGACGGGCGGCGGCGGCGCGCGTGTGGGCTTTTCTTGAACCGAAGCACATCTAGGTCCTCCCTCCTTTAAACACATGGGATACCCCTTAGGGTCCCAAACCCCAAGCCAACTTTGAGACTTATAAACAAAACAATTCCTTCTTCCTCCACCGATGAGGGAGAATTGATCACATACCACACTTTTCCATGCTTCAAACACCTCATTTCGTGGATCAATATCTCTTTCATTTCTCAACGAAATTTGACGATCTTTGGCCCTACGATTATCTACTTACTTAGTAGATCATGCACGTGTGAAGAACCGGATTCTCCAACATGCGTAACACTAGTGTTTAAGCCATTAAAGTTGGTCGAACGCAACTCACGCCAAAAGCAAATTTCCAACCAGAGCTTACTAATATCATTGAGTTCGCATGATTTGAGCAACGAAGAAGGTACATCAAAAGGGATATATTTTATTTATGCAAATAAATTAGCGGGAAGGACATCAGCTTTTGGAGATGTCCTTGTCATCTTTTTAGGATTAATGTTAGTTTAGATAAAAATAATCTTGGATTCCAAGATAACTTGTACCCACTAAGCAAGATATTTTCTTTTATTAAGGGCCACTTATTCACAATCAAGATAACGTTGATGTACTAATTAATGTTAAAGAAGATAATTAATCCTAAGACAAAATCAATTATCTTTTGTCAATTTGTGGTTGTCGTCAATGGACTCTAGAGAGCATGCTTACAACTTTTATATGCCAAAAATGCACAACCATAAAAGTTACAAATAACTCTATTAAAAGAAAATAACACAAAAAGGAAATTAATTGGAAAAAAAAGTTATGGATGCATTTCAAGATGAAGTGACATGGCAATCACATATTTGTTGGCTACTATGTTAAACAAAACGATACCCAAATGAACTATTCTCAAATTTTGAAAAGGAAAATTTCAAACTCCTCATGGTCATTAGGAAATATTCTTAGACAGAAAAGTAAAAGAACAAAAGACGAAGTTCTTAGTGCATTATTTTCAAGAAGTGACAGAGCAATCATCTATTAGTGTTATTGTTTGATGAGATAAATTAAATTATTTGATTGAGAAAATTCAAACCAATTAATTGACGGTACACAATTTTTTGCCAGTTAACTAATACTTACGAAGCTAATGTCAATCACCAACTACCTGAAATTTCACCTTCTTCTTGGTAAGGGTTGGAATCCCCATATTATAATTCCCTCCATATTTCCCCTTTCTCTACCACCTATATAATATATATTTTTCGGAAAAGGGCCTAAATATCCTTGAACTATGAGATTTGATACAAAAATGTCTTCCGTTTACCTTTTCACTCTAAAATACCCATGTTGTCAATCTATTGGACCTAAATTATCCTTATTTATTACGTCCACGACAGGAGCATTTTAGATCACAAAGGTAAACGAAGCGCATTTTTGTACCAAATCTCATAGTTCGAGGGCATTCTAGGCCCTTTTCCGTTTTAAAAAAAATGCACTCTCTCTCTCTACACTCACCAGCCCACCCATCCCCCTTTGACCCATTCGCTTCTCTCTTCCATTTTAGTCTACTTCCTCCCATCAAACCCTCCCTCCTCCAATATTTTCTCCAATTACTTATTTGTTTGCTCATTTTTTTAAAGTAAACAGTTTAATTATGCAAAATTGTTTTGATTATGATCAAATTAATTAAATTAGTTTGAGTTTGAATCTGATCCTAAGTTTTTATCATTTACTTAATTATCTAATCTTCTTTGTTTAACGGAGCAAACTAACAACAACATACACAATGAAATTTCACAACGTGGGGTCTGGAGAGGGTAGAGTGTACGCAAACCTTACATCTACCTTGGTAAGTAGAGAGGATGTTTCCGAAAGAACTCCGGCTCAAGAAAAATCATAAGCACAAGCAAAAGCAAGAGAAACAGTCAGACCCAGACAAAAAATTTAAAGCAGCATGAAAATGAGCATAACAAAAGCGAAATGGCCATGATAAAGCATTCTTGAAAAGAAGAAGAAACAGTAACTAACGCATGTAAATAAGATAAATAAAGTACACGAAAGAACATACAACAACAAAAATTGAAGGACGGAGAACTATAAAACAATAATGCGCTTACTAGTATGATAGGTTAAGCAAGACTACAATATTACCACTACAACTACCAATATGTAAGCGTAAGTAGGACCACTCTCAACTACCTACTACCCTTCTACCCTAATCCGTGTCCTCCATAACCCCATATCTAAGGTCATGTCCTAAGTAAGTTGCACGCCATATCCCGTCTAATCACCTCTCTCCAGTACTTCTTCAGCCTACCTATACCCCTTCTAAACTCGTCCATAGCCAACCTCTCACACCTCCGCACTGGGGCATTTGTTCCTCTCCTATGCACATGCCCGAACCATCTCAACCTTGCTTCCCACATCTTATCCTCCACCGAGGCCACTCCCACTCTGTCCCGGATATCATCATTTCTAATCATATCCCTTCTTGTATGCCCACACATCCATCTCAGCATTTCTCATCTTCATAATTTTCATATTTTGGATGTGTGAAGTCTTGACTGGCCAACATTCCGCCCCATACAATATAGTCAGTCTAACCACCACCCTATAGAACTTGCCTTTAAATTTTGATGGTACCTTTATATCGTATAAGAATCTAGATGCGAGCATCTATTTCATCCACCCTGCACCAATACGATGTGTGACATAATCATAAATCTCTCTATTTCCTTATATAATAGACCCGGGATACTTGAAACTTCCTTTATTTGGAATGACCTGAGTACCAAGCCTCACCTTCAGGCCTATCTTATGGTCGCTCCTGTTACTGAACTTGCACTCCAAGTATTTTGTCTTGATCCTACTCAGCCTGAACCCTATAGACTCCAGAGTCTATCTCGAAACCTCCAGCTTAGCATTCACTCCACTGCGAGTCTTCTCAATCAGGACTATGTCATATACGAATAACATACACCATGGCACCTCCCTTTAAATTTGTCGCGTCAGTTCATCCATTACCAAGGCAAATAAGAATGGGCTAAGAGCTGATCCTTGGTGTAACCCCATCATTATTGGAAAGTGCTCCGAGTATCCTCCTACTATATGTACCCTGGTCTTGGCTCCATCATAGATATCCTTGATCGCCCTAGTGTATGCCACAGGTACACCTCTAACCTCCAAACATCTCCATAGAACCTCCCTAGTGACTTTGTCGTATGGCTTCTTGAGGTCGATGGAAACCATATGTAAGTCCCTCTTTCTCTCCCTATATTGATCCCCCAACCTCCTAATAAGATGAATGACTTCTGTAGTCGAATGCCCCTGCATGAATCCAAATTGGTTCTCGAAAATAGCCACGCCTCTTCTCATTCTCATCTCCACGACCATTTCCCAAACTTTCATAGTGTGGCTTAGCAGTTTGATACCCCTATACTTGTTGCAATTCTGGATGTCACATTTGTTCTTGTACAAAGGAATTATTGTACTCCACCTCCATTATTCAGGCATTCTTGTAGTAATAAAAATGACATTAAACAACTCAGTCAGCCACTCCAAACCTGCTCTGCCTGTGCTATTTCAAAATTCAACTAGGATCTCATCAGGCCCGGTCGCTCGTCCCCTACACATCTTGTGAATAGCACCATTAACCTTGTCAACCTTAATACTTTTACAATATCCAAAATCTCGGTACCTTCCGAATTGCTCCAGATCTCCCAGCATAATGTCTTTATCTCCTTCTTCGTTCAAGAGTTTATGGAAGTAAGACTGCCACCTCCGTCTAATAAGTGTGTCCTCCACCAGTACTTTGTCGTCGTCGTCCTTGATGCACCTCGCGTGATCCAAGTCACGGGTCCTCCTCTCCCCCGCTTTGTCTAGTCTGTACAACTTCATTTCATCGTCTTTTCTTCTAATTCCACATACAGGTGTTCAAAAGTCGTTTTCACCACCATAACCACTAGTTTTGCGTCATTCCTCGCCATCTTATATAATTCCCTTAACGGAGTAAACTAGTATTTATTAATTATAAGTTAGCTTTTATAATTAATTAATTGTTTTCACTATTTAATCTTTAAAAATTCTGATAAATGTCTTTAAAATCATAATAATTAAAAAATATATACATTGTATATTGTCATGTATATACAATTCACACGATATATACCTTCAAGTTATATAATTCACATATTATAAAAAATAATGTGTTAATGTCATGACCCAATTTACGGATTGTGAGGGCACCCACACTACTCCCCTGGTGGGTGAACCCTTCCCTTAAATTGAAACATTTAAACATGTGGAAATATAAGTCAATTATAGTTAAATCATTAGCATAATATAGAAATCAACATAAGTGCGGAATACTAAGTTCTACACCACAAGAGTTAAATCATAATTATTATGATTTTAAAGGCATTTAGCGAAATTTTTAAAGATTAAATAGTGAAAGTAATTCTTTAATTAATTGCATAAGCTAACTTATAATTAATAAATAATATTTTACTCCGTTAAATCAAGAAGCTTAGATAATTACGTAAATGATAAAAACTTAGGATCAGATTCAAACTCAAACTAATTCAATTATTTTGGTCAAAATTAAAATAATTTTACATAATTAAACGGTTTACTTTTAAAAAATGAGCAAACAAATAAGTAATTGAAGAATATATTGGAGGAGGGAGGGGTTAATGAAAGGAAGAAGACTAAAATGCAAGAGAGAAGAGAATGGATCAAAGGGGGTTGGGTGGGCTGGTGAGTGTAGAGAGAGATCGTTTTTTTTAAAACGGAAAAGGGCCTAAAATACCCTCGAACTATGAGATTTGGTATAAAATGATCTCCGTTTACCTTTGCACTTTTAAATGGACCTACCGTCAAGGGGCCATTAAAAATAAGGGTAATTTAGGCCCAATAGGTTGACGACAGGGACATTTTAGAGCGAAAAGGTAAATGGATGACATTTTTATATCAAATCCAATAGTTCAGGGGCATTTTAGGCCTTAGGAATCTAGTAGCTCAGTTGGTTGGTCACCTGAACGTTTACCTTGTTGGTGAGAGTTCGTATCTCACCGGTAATTCCCTTCTCATTTTCCCCTTCCCTACCCCCGATGTAATAAAAAAAATTTAAAAAATAATAATCACCAACTACTTGCTCTCTGTCAGCAATTTACATTTCAATGTTCAAAAGGTTATTCAAGTTTAATTATTTTACATTTGTCGGTAACTATAACATTTTTTTCTTTATTCCATTTTGAAATCGACCTTGTGAACTTGACTTTGAAATATAAGTATTTTTAAATTAAAAATATTTTTTATTTTGGAGAAGTAAAGTTTTTGGTCAAGTTTTTGAAATAAAAAGTAATTCAAGTTAGTGGCAAGAAAATAGCGAGGAAAAGGCAAAAAATTATAGATTTCCTTTAAAGTTAAAGTAGAAGTGGAAATTATCTATATTAGAAAAAAGGTACTCTTCTAAGAGAATTAATATTTACATAAATTAAATGTTCCTCCTTAGTTTTACTCACATGTCTCTCATTACAAATACAATTATATAAGATATGCATTTAATAAACTATCTCCGCTTAACATATAGTGCATATATATATAAATGTTTTTTGTGATTTCCTTTTACATTTTAGATAGACAAAATTGACAAACTTAACAAAAGTTTTCATATTAAATATTTAGAATCATTGATAATTTAGATATTAACGTCTATAAGTGGATCTTTAGATGTCCTTTTGTAATTCTATGCGATTTTTTTTAAAGTACAGTGGTCAAAAAGTGCACACACCCAGTGCGTGCCTAGACAAATGGTCTCATGGTCTAATTCAAAGAAGGTGTCCTAGTTAACTCAAATAAGCTTTACAGGACGATACCCTAGTTTGTTGTCCAGCCTATAGCTCAATCTTCACTCGATCGAATCAGAGCATTCATCTCGAGGCAATGCTGCACACGAGTCACGCCCTAGCATTCTTAGTCTCATCTCCATCTCCAACACTACTTTTGATCAAGTATAAAGGGATAAGACACACGTCGAACAACCAACTCCACAACAACCGACACGAGATTAAATGAGAAGACATAGGCCCCAACAACTAATTCAGTTTGAAAGGCTAACCGAAGACCCAAGTCAGAATTGGACAACAACGACTAGGTCCTCTATAAATATAGTACAAAGAACAAGTGACAATGGAGTCAACCAACGGTGCCTAATAGAATATTTCTCAATACTCTTTCATTAATTGTATTAATTATATATCTACAATTTTAGTTAGAATTATAATTCTTTTATAATTAGGTTAATTAGTTACCTAGTTTGTATCAAAGTAAATATTCTTGTAACCTTATATATATTGTAAATCATTCATCAATAAAATCAAGGGGAACATATTCCTTCATGGTATCAGAGCCTAATACTACAAACCCTACCCTAGCCGCCGATACACCTTCTCGGTCGCCACCTTTTTTCCATGTCGACACCTAGCCCACGTCGAAACCCTAACCGTCGACCTCTCTCTCCCCCCCCCCCTCTTTTCCCCATGACGAAACCCTAGGTTTTCCGGCCATTCTCCCTCCCCCTTCCTCCTAAATTTCATCTTCCATGGCTGACAAAACCAAATTTCATCCGACACTTGCCGTAAACAACATTAAAAACTTCATCCCTGTGACTCTTGAGATGGAAAAGGGTCAATACTCCTCGTAGGCGGAGCTTTTTAAGATCCATTGTCGTGTTTATGAAGTTATCGACCACATCATCCCTCCCACGCCGAACTCCACAGACATAACATCAGCTTTGACTTCTAATGATGCACTCTGGTCTCATTTGGACGCAGCCGTCCTCCAGTGGATATACATAATGATATCTAATGATTTGTTGTACACCATCATTGAGACTGATGTCATTGTCCGCCAAATGTGGGAACGTTTGGACAGTATTTTCCATGACAATAAAACTCAACGAGCTTTATACCTTGCAAATCAGTTCAAGAATATTCATCAAGACGATTTCCCAAATGTGTTTGTCTATTTTCAAGAACTCAAGATGCTTGTCGACTAACTCTCCAACGTCAGTGCACTAGTCAGTAATCAGCGATTAGTCATATAACTTATTGTAGGTTTGAACGAATCCTATGACGGCGTTGCCACCATCCTTCAGTAATGCACGTCGTTGCCTCCGTTTTATGAGGTCCATTCGAATCTCATCCTTGAGAAAACCCAGAAAATCAAGCGCAACACCACTCGGGCTAGCATAGCCGATGCCGCCCTCACCACCATCGTCGGACCCTTCATCGACGGCAGGGCCTCCCGGTCCGGCAACCAGAACCGTCAGCTAGAGGACCCGCAATAGTCCGCTTCCTCCCGTAACAACCGCCAGAGCAGGTAGAGCAGGCAGTCCGGCAAGGTCGCGGCGGAAGAAATTCCGACAACAACGGCTGAAGATGAAGCGATCCCGCCCGGCCAAAAATAGCCAACAAAGAATCGGCGATGGCGGCGCAGCCTTCGCCGCGGTCGCCTACCCACCGTGGGCTGCGTGGGCCCCACCGTCATGGGCCTTCACTCTTTGCCCGTATATGAAATTCTTGTGGACTCCATCTCTGAACCGATAGGCCCAACCAGTCATAAGTGGCTCACCTCCACAACAGTCCTACACAACACAGGCCCAGCCGCCATTGACTTATGCACCAACTGACATTGAGGCAGCTATGAACATAATGTCACTCAACACTCCAAACGAAAATTGGTATATGAACACAGGCATCACATCTCACATGACGGCATCACAAGGTACTCTCTCGTCTTATTCTAATTTGAAAACTTTAATCGGAATATTATTGGTTGTAGTGAACAAGGTATTCCCATCCGTTATTATGGTCATTCCTCTCTATCTTCACCACATCCATCACTAATATTAAAAAATGTCCTTCATGCCCCTAAACTCATTAAGAATCTAATCTTTGTGCGACGTTTCACAACTGACAATTGGGTTTCCCTTGACTTTAATCCTTTTGGTTTTACTGTAAAGGATTTTACGACAGGGAGACGAATAATGAGATGTGACAGCACCAGAGATTTCTACCCTATTTCAAACACCGTCAGTAATCCAACCTCAGTTCCCTCAACCTTTGCTGATTTTTGTCTTCCTTATGGCATTCTAGATTAGGATATCGGGGAGACTCTGTTTTACACTCCCTTAGAAAAAATAATTTTATTAATTGCAATCGTATTTCTAGAACTACTATATGTGAATCTTGCATTTTTGGGAAACATGTCAAATTACCATTTTCTACATCCACAAATTGTACTTTAATGCGTTTCGATATCATACATAGTGATTTGTGGACATCCCCTATATTGAGTATGGCTGGCCATCGATATTATGTGTTATTTTTGGACGATTATTCCAACTTTCTATGGACTTTTCCAATTGGAAATAAATCCCAAGTCTACCCCATTTTTTCTCCATTTAGTGTTTTCGTAGAAATACAATTTGAAAAGAGCATTAAATATTTTCAATGTGACAATGGCAGGGAATTTGATAATAACCAATTCAAACAGTTTTGCTCCAAAAATTGTCTTACCTTTCGTTTTTCCCGCCCTCGGACATCCTCCCAAAATGGTAAAGCCGAACGGAAAATCCAAATCATAAACAACCTCTTTCGTGCCCTACTTGCTCACGCCTCAATTCCCCATCAATTTTGGCATTACACTCTCTCCATGTCCACCTATCTCCTAAACATAATCACAAACAAGTCTATAGCTCAACAGTCGTCCACCCAAGTTTTATTTCGTAGGAATCCCTCCTACCAATCCTTGCGTATTTTTAGATGTCTTTGTTACCCTCTCCATCCGACCACTCACAAACTCCAACCCGGGTCTTCCCCGTGTGTGTTTTTGGATTACCCTGCTAATCATCGTGGTTACACATGCTATGACTTGTCATGCCGTAAAATTATTATTTCACATTATGTCATATTTGATGAGTCTCAATTCCCCTTTGCCTCTCTACACTCGCCACCTCGACATTCCTACGACTTCCAAGATGATGGCCTAAATCCTCTTCTAATTCACCATTTACATAGTCCGTCGTCCCAGACCACAGCACCCGCCACCACCTCGACCAGTTTGGGACTAGCTGGCCACCCGGTTCTGCCGACGGTGGCCCAAAATAGCCCGCTTAACTGTGATTCAGCAGCCACCTCTCAGCAAACTGAGGTTTGGTCAGCCAGTATCGTCACCCCTGCCCTTCCTCATCTGCCTAGTAATCCCGCGACAAACTCCCATCCCATCACGCGTCCCGAGAACACTCTCAGACCATGGAACCCAATGCCATACACATAATTCATAAATCTAAACAGTTGTTTAACCTTTCCATTTTAGTTGTCCCTTCCCCTGTCCCTCATAACCCGAAGGATGCCTTGTCCAACCCTAATTGGAAAGCCGTAATGATTGATGAATATAATGCTCTTATTGATAATAAGATGTGAGACCTAGTACCCCGTACACCTGATGCTAACATTATTAATTTTATGTGGATTTTTAGACAATTTCCAATTCGGGTCATATAATGCAGACACTGGGTTACGTGGTAGTGGGGATTTAGGGACATTAGAATTGAGATTAAAATATCATTTTGGTTTTAAAATACCCCTTTGGCTATGAGTAACAGGCCCTTGACTCGAGGTAGAATTGAGTGGATTTTCATAAATATGCGGGAGGGTGACAGACCGGCCAGCAGGCAGTAGGCGTGCTTGCCCAATGCGGGAAATAGGAGCTGTAGGCGACATGGGCTGGTGAGGCAGATCTGAAGCAGTTATGGGTTGGTCTTGCGGAACAATACCCAGATTGGGACTGGGCCGTGATCTTTGGTCCACCGGATGCACTCCGTAGGTCCACGGTATCGGTGTTTATAGGCGATGGCGGTGGGCCCTCTTGGCGTGATTTGGTCACGGGACAAGTCAGAAAAATGGTGGATAATATATGGCGAGACCTCGTTATCTAATACGAACTAGGTTAGGGATGACACACTTTAGCAAACGGAAATTGGGTTTCATAAAAAATAACATGGCGACTCATTATGATTTTATTAGATGACAAATCAAAACATTTATAATAACGATGATTAGACGGATAACCAAAAAACACACAAGCGGTAGAACAGACTTGAAGTTTGTTTATTGTAGTTGACGGGAAAAGTGGATAGCATAAACACCCAAAGACCCTAAGATGTGAATACGAAGGATCTTTATTATAGAGAAGTTTAAGGGGAGATTCATATGCTAATCCTTTGGTAGGAAGTATGTTAAGAAGATTAGTCATTTGTAGTGAATGATGCCAAAAAGAAGTAGGTACGAAAGCATGGGCTAATAAAGTTCGAACAATATTATTAATGGTACGAATCTTTTGTTCGGCTTTTCCATTTTGGAAGGACCTATGAGGACAATAAAAATGTAAAACTATGGCATTAGTATCACAAAATTCCCAAAACAACCTATTATCGTATTCTTTGTCATTATCACATTGAATATTTTTAATTTTCCGTTTGAATTGGATACATATGAATGCTCTAAATTTTAAAAAAGTGAAAAAAACTTGAGACTTTTTGGATAAAGGAAAAGTCCACAAAAAATTAGAATAATCATCCAAAAATAAGACATAATAACGATGACCTACAGAACTTAAAACGGTAGATGTTCATAAATCACTATGAATAATGTCAAAAGGCATCAAAGTGCAAGAAGTAGAAGCTACAAATGGTAATCTAACATATTTTTCTAACGGACAAGAAGGACAAAGTGGAGTACTATGCGTACCCTTACAGGAAATAAATTATTTTTATGCAAGGAAGAAATAATAGATGACCCCGGATAGCCCAAACGTGCATGCCACAAGGAAGGAGCAAGAGCGGCAAAAGTAGACGGCAAGGCTGGACTCGTGGAAGTGGTGGTGGTGGTGATTGGGTAAAGCTCTCTCCTACTATTGCATCTTATTAGAGGTATCCCCGTCTTCAAATCCTTCACCGAAAACCCAAAAGGATCAAAATTAACAGAAACTCAATTATCAATTGTGTATTTTCGGACGGACACCAAATTTTTAATTAAGTGGGGGGGGGGGCATGAAGGACATCTTTCAAGACTAGAGGTGGATTTGGGGAAGATAGATTTGTGTGACCATAACCACGAATTTGAATTGAATTCCCATTACCAACCATAATGCCACAATTTTTGCTCAAATTGAAATAAGACGAGAGAGTACCTTGGTCCGATGTCATATGAGAAGTGTCTCCGGTGTCCATGTACTAATTTGCGTCCGGGGGATTTAAGCCAAGTGTATGCATTGCGGCCACAATATCTATAGGTGTTGGAATCGGATTTGGGCCTGTAGCATGGAAAGCCTGCGGAGATCGAGGCCCAAGCAGGCCCCCCTGCTGCCCCGGCTCATGATTGGATCGCTGGACACTGTTGGGGACCGAAACATTAGAATACCAAGAACATCATTATTTAAGAAACTAGGGTTTACCAATGAGGTAACTTGTCTAATTCATCGTTACGTATGATACTTAAATAAGTATTAAATCATGTTAAAGAGTTGGATTTGTGATTTAAATATATTGTTGAACAAACTCTAGAAATGGGTGTTATTAGTGGAGAAGATGATGTATAATGCTCTTTGAAATTAAATTGTGAAATACAATGACCTTAATGAACCTATTAGACGATTCTTTTAGCTTGATTTAATGTGAACGATCAAGAATTCACCCAAATCGAGAATTATGAATTGTTTGAGAAATATGGGTTTGTTTGGAAAAAAATACAAGAATTTGAGTTAATACAATTTTTTGTAATGAGAAGGAGAAGCCAAAATGGAGAACACTAGATGGTTCGATTGATGAACTTATGACAATTGATGGATATTTATATATTATGTTAAGTAGTTTGATTATGTTGGAGACATGAGATGCTATTGATGGATATTTATATATTATGTAGTTTGATTATGTTGAAGACACTTAAGAGGGTGTTTGGATCGGATTATTTTAAGTATTTTTATTTATTTTTAAGATGTTTGATTAAGATAAAAGTGACTTTAGTACTGATTTTTAAGTTAAAAAAATATAAAAATAAATTAAAAATCATAAAATCAACTTATAACTTTTAACTTTTAACTTTTAACTTTTAGCTTATAAATCAATTTTAAAAAAACAAATTCAAACACCCTCTTAATCATTAAGTAAACGTTTGGAGCTAACGGTTGGTTATCCAAGGGCTATATTGAGCCTGCACTTCCCTTATGAGCTTTGATTTCTCTTATGAGATTTTGGAAATTGATTTAAATGAGATTCCATGTGCATGAGAGATAAAAGTCACATGATTTGTTGCCATCCGAAGATTGAAATATATATATTTTGAAGAGCCCAGAAGCTTCCAAGGGTTATTTAGGTCTTTTCAATAAAACTAAAGTAATATAATTGGCTAAAAAGAGATGTTACTGTAGCTGTTGTACAAATATTTGTACTGTCTTGATTAAATTGCCCTTCTACTTATGTCATATTTCATCACCCATTCATTAATCACCGGGCCCCACAACTGACTTTTTCTCTCTCTCTTTGCTAAATATACACACAGACGTAGAGGTTTCAAATTAAGCCATTGACGAGTCCTCCGGGCATAGTCCAGTGGCAAAGCCTGGGCGTTATAAGACGCTCTGACATGGGACAGCGTGAGTTCGATTCCCCGCAAGCACGAAGAAACTCTGCATGTTGGGGAATTTGACCTTGTTTCATTGATCAGTTGTACGCTCCCAGAAAAATTGGCCACCGGAGCACATCCCGCGATTTACCTGGTAATAGTATTGAAGGACCGGTGCTATTACCTCCAGGACGTCTGGGTAATACCAGTGAAGTAGTCAGGCGCAAGACTGGAAACCTGGATTATCAAAAAAAAAAAAAAAATTAAGCCATTGACGCACACATTGTGCCTTTTTTTCTTTATCCATTTTTACAATTAAAATCAATCAGGAAAAAGCTAAATTAAATTAAAATAACAAAACATAATCCACGTTTAATTCTTTAAATAAAATAAACGGAACTCCGCGTCTAATTATCCAAACGGTAACAGACTATTCCAGCAATAATCCTTGCATATTAGTAGTCCTTCTATTCTAACTCTTACGTATTTGATTTCTTCTTTAATTTATTTGAAGAAAAAAAAACAACTAATTAAGATTTTTTTTAAATATACAACAACAATAATAACACACTCAGTGTAATTTCATAAGTGAGTCTGAAGAAAATAAAGTGCACACAGACTTTACTCCATATGATTATCAAAATTTTGAAGCTTGTAATATTAAATATGTTATAATATCTATGTAACAATAAAAATTGGGCATCAAAGATAAAAATAAAGTTTAAGTTTAATTACTTTTAAGTGTGTACTTATAAAAATAGGATCAAATAAATTGAAATGCGTCGTTTGTAGCATAAATTGTTGGGCCCGTGCTAGAGATGTCGTGCCAGCTTGCCGACCAAATACCGACTTATCAAGATCGACAAAATACCGACTTAGAATATTTTATCAAAAAAAATTCCTTTTATATACTGTTATTTGTATAAAAGAGTTTTATGGAAATAAAAGCTCTACATTTTAATACTATAACTTAAAACTTGAAATTTTTCGATTTATAATTATTTCAGTTGAGCACCTGAAAGTATATATATATATAGATAGATGGATAAGTGTTGAAAATCAGGAAAGACGTTTGTTTTCTTAAACTAACCACTTATAAGTTATAAGTACTTTGGTGTCTATAAAAAGTACACATATATTTTAAAGTGCTTTAAGTCAATTTGATTACTCTCTCCAGTTTTACATATTATATATTGATTTAACATGTTTATTAAAAGTTAAAATAGAATAAAAAGTTTATCATATTACTCCTAATATTATTAATTACTTAAAAATTGAAATTAATTAAAGTTAAACAAAAAATGTGCAGTCAACTAATTAAGTAATGAGTTTCAATAATTTACATATTCCCTAAAAAGATAGTGTTGGGAAAAGGAATTTAAAAAATTTAACCTATTAATTCTAAAAATAAAATAGGAAAGAAGTGACAAATAATCTCTTAATTTGTTTAAATGAATAAATAAAATTAAATAATTATTTTTAATAATACAAATAAATTGACCGGAGAGAATAATTTATAAGCTTAACCAAATACCCTTTTACAAACATTAAGAAAGGAAAAAAACAGAAATTTATAAAACGTACTTCTGGATGTTTCCAGTATCCAATGTCTTCCAGCCATGCAAATATAATTGTCACTATGCTTGGCCATTTGGAAAAGCGTGCGTTTCAGTTTCTGTTTTTCATTTTGTCTTATTTAGTTAATCCTTATCTAACTACTACTTTTACAATGATATCTGTAATATTAAATACATTCACTTGGTTCCACAAAATCTTATCTTTTCAATAAAGAAAGAAAAGGACAATACAACGTTGATAAAATAAGATATTTCTATGATGCAACTTATATAATACTTTTTGTTACTTCAAATCTTTCTTTTTAATCTATTTATATAGCTAACTAATTAGAACTTATGATTGAGGATAAAGTTATGTTGAGGTTTAAATTATATAAATCTTAACTAATATAAAGTATATTTTTATTGAATTAACATGCGAGAAAATACAATTTATATTTATCACATAAATTTTTAAATATTTTAATTTCAGTTTTTTCAAAATTAATTTAATTTAATTTAATTTAATTTTAAAAATTAATAAAATTAACTCTGGATAAATATCATATAAATCGAGAAGAATGGAATAGTAAAAATTGACCATCCTGACGTCTAGTGATTCAAAATTTATACTGTATGATAGCAATCTACAGAATGATAAAACCATCATATGCTTAGCACTTTAATTTTCTGTACCTACAGATGAAACAAGAGTCACAGCTAGTAAAAGATGATTGGCTCAACAATCGTTATTGAAAAATTATAATATCTCCCTCGTTTCAATTTAAATATTAATTCAGTTCCAATTTATGTGATATAATTTGATTAGACACAAAATTTAAGTAATAAAAAAAATTCTTTAAATTTTATAATCTAAAATAAATCAAAAATATTTGTTTGGTTATAAATCATTTCGTTAAGCGTAAAAGATAAGTTTAAAGTTAAATTGTTGTCAAGTAGAGAAATATGTCATTCTTTTTAGGACTAATTAAAAAGGAAAGGATCTCATACTCCTTCCATTTTAAAAAGATTGTTTGGTTTTAACTTACACCAAGTTTAAGAAAGTATAAAAAAACTTTTGAATTTTGTGGTATTAAATTAAAGATGCGTTGAATGTACAAAATGACATTTAATCTTATGGTTTTAAGCAAGTCATGTGAAAAGTTGGAATGAAAGAGTTGTCAAAAAAAGAAAGATGCATTCTTTTCGAAACAGATTAAAAAAGAAAATAAAACAAATATTTTAAAACGGAGAGAGTATAAATTAAGACAACATTTTGACTAAATATAAAAATTTTGAAGTAAAATTATGATTTTAAGCTAAAAATATGTCAATACACCCGAATACACTAATTCCTAACTCGTTAGTTTGACTCTTGTCAGGAGAACTAAAGGCGTGCGTTTTTTCAGATTAAATAGAAAAATCAAATCGAACTAAACCCAATTTTAATTTGGATTGGTTCTACGATTTTTTGGTTTGTTTATGATTGAGAAATTAAAATTTTTGGGATTATATATATATTAATAATAAAAATACAGTAATATGTGTCATTAACATTTATCATTTGTACTCACCATTTACCAGTTTAACCAGACTCGAAAATGAGTTTTTCGGATCGGATACAACTCACTTGTCTTCAAACCCTATAAAAACAAATCTCTAATTGATTTTCTGGTTAGGTCCATTTTCACCAGAAAACAGTTTTGGCGCCATCTGTGGGGATAGACAATTGTGGTGTTGTCATGATTCATAGTAAGATTTTCTTCAAAAACCAAGCATAATCGCGGTACTTAACTGAGCATGTCAGGGTCAAGCAATAGCTCTCATGGGTTACATAGACTCGAGAGCACTCAGGTACTTGTTAATGCATAAGGCATAGTGGATTTGGAAGAGATACCGATGTCGGAGCGTAATGAAAAATTCATACTAGAGCAGAGGAGCAACAAATACGAGTTTCCACGAAGACAACCTAGCGAGGAGTGGAGGGGGCGTTTCGCGGGTCGAGGAAGCAGAAAGGCCTCAGAGGTGCATGCTCGAAATAAAGGGCTATGCTAAATCTCATACGAGAAAACTAAGACCCGTCAAAAAAGAAGATTCTCTGACAAAGACATGGATGTGGCCACATTCAAGGAGCAGAACAAAATGATGCAGCACATGGAGAGGGTTGTGGCCAGTATAGACGACCATTCTAGGGCTGGGACTCCAGCGTTAAATCAAAACATGGAAAAGGCTTCTGAAGCACTGCAAACTAAAGAAAGAAAGGTCAATGGTGTAAATGAACGGATGAACGCATTCACGGAGTGGCTCCTCAGGGTCGAGAGGGAAATGAATAAGCGGATGAACTAAATATCGGAGGCATCGCATGTCGTAAAAGGAGCATGAGCCAAAAATACGGAGTACTGCAGTATTTAGAGGGCGCGACCCCGGTCACTATCCCAAAGAGGTTCAAAATGCCTAACATACCTAAGTATGATAGGACCATGGATCTCGAGGAGAACGTGACAACTTTTGAAGCAGCCATCACCGGGCATGACTTAAAACAACACGAGATCAAACCCATCATGCTAAATAAATTCAACCAGACACTCATAAAGGGAGTACTCTCCTAGTACACTCATTTTTCTGAAAATTCTATTGACTCTTTTGCTACTCTTGAAGATTCTTTTGTCAAGGCTCATGATGGAATCCAAGATGGTTGAAACGCATAAATAGGACGTGTTCGCCATAAAATAAAGGGGAGATGAGTTGCTGAGGGGATTCGTGGACAGATTCCAGAGGGAGAGAATGTTGCTGTCGGTTATCCTAGAAGACTGGGCCGCGACTGCTTTTGCGGATGGTTTGAATCCAAGCAGTTCAAGCACATCTAGGAAATTAAAGGAAAATCTTGAGGGAATTTTTGGCTAAAACATGGAATGAGATAAATCTCAGATAAAAGGCCAAAATCTCAGTTTGATGGCCAAAATCTTGAGGGAATTTTCAACTACAGGGTTTAAGAGTTGGCATAAAAAGAGTAGTCTTGGGACATATATTGGTCCATCAAACAACACACATAATCAATTAAAAAAGAAATATCAAGATTTATTGCGGCAAGAACAGTCTATTCAATTTGCACTTGAGAGGCAATTTACTCAATCTAAGCATGTGTATTAGGTCCGCTTAAGTGCTTCTGTTGATGTAGTTAGACTTCTTATAACTCAAGGATTGACATTTCAAGGTCATGATAAATCTAAATCATCACTTAGTAAGGATAATTTTCTTCAAATTCTCTCATGGTATGCAAAAAAAAGTGTGATAAAATTCGTGATTATGTGCTGGAACATGCTCCTAAAAATGATCAAATGACTTCTCCAATGATTCAGAAATATATTGTGACTGCATGTAAAATAGAAACAACTAAAGGTATTCTTGAGGAATTAAATGGTGACTACTTTGCCTTACTAGTTGATGAGTCTTTTGATGTGTCACTCAAGGAGTAAATGGCTATTGTCTTACGATATATTGATAGAAATGGATTTGTGATGGAGTGACTTATTAACATTGTTCATGTTCAAGATACCAGTGATTTATCTCTAAAGAAGGCAATTGTTAATTTACTTGCTCAACATTCCTTGAGTCTATCATATGTGCGTGGACAATGTGACGATGGGACAAGCCATATGCAAGGTGAGATCAGTGGCCTTAAAATGTTGATTAGGCAAGAAAGTAGATCAGCTCATTCCATTTATTGTTTTGCTCATTAACTTCAACTAACTCTTATAGCGGTCTTTAAAAAAAGTATTTAAGTGGGAAAACTTGTGGTATTGGTTTCAAATATTTTGAATGGATTGAGATCTTCTTTTAAGCGTATGGATGGATTTTGAGATTCTCAAAAAGAAAGAATTCAAGAGGCATTAGATATGGGTGAGCTTACAACCGGTAGGGGCTTGAATCAAGAACTTAATCTTTCAAGAGCTTGTGATACTCGTTCGGAATCTCATTATAAATCTTTTAATAATTTCATTCTTATGTTTGGCTCTATTCTTGATGCACGATTAGTGGATGAAAGATCCAAGGCAATGGGATATCTCGAAGCTTGTCGAACATATGAGGTTGCGTTTATGTTGCATTTGATGAGTGATTTTTTAGCAATCACAAATGAGCTTGATAAATGCTTACAAGAAAATAGCAAGATTTGGCAAACGCCATGCTACTTGTTGAAGTAGAAAAAAGAAGGTTGCAAGAGTATAGGGAATATGGATGGGATACTTTTATTGCTAAGGTATAACTATTTTGTATCAAGAATGGCATTTTGGTACCTAACTTTGTGGAGCCATATGTTAGCTCTTTAAGATCACGACGGAGACTTGGTGAAAATAAAGTCTCACATCATTATCGTGCTGAAGTGTTTTGCAATATTATTGATTGGCAACTTCAAGAACTTAAAGATCTTTTTGGCAAAGCGACGACTAATTTGCTTCGTGAAATTTCTTATTTGAATTCAATTGACTCATTTTCAAGTTTTGACATTAGAAAAATAATGGAAGTGGTTGAATTATATCCTGATGACTTTGATGAATTCAATATGGGAATTAACTTGCATGTCACATTATTGATGTTCATAATGTTGATGAAAGGTTCTCCAATCTAAATGGGCTTTGGGATCTTTCAAAAAGATTAGTTCAGACAAAAGCATTCAAATTATCCTCTTGTATTTCGCTTAGTGAAACTTGCTTTGCTTCTTCCAGTTGCAACTGCATCCATTGAAAGAGCTTTTTCGGTAATGAAATTTATCAAGAATTACTTGCGGAGTCAAATGAGTGATGATTTATTCAGCGGTTGTTTGGTGCCTTATTTAGAAAAAAGATGTATTTGATAATATTTCTAATAATGTTATTATTAAGACATTTCAAGATGTGAAACCTAGTAAAGTACAATTGTAAAGCTCCATGCTCTTGCGTGGTCTAACTAATTTCCACTCCAAAAACTTATTAGGTTTTGTTTTTTGCTTCAAAAGCTCTCATGCTTTTGCTTTTGTAATATGGCACCTTGTTAATAGGTCATTTCTGAATTAGATTTTTTTTCTTTTGGAATGATCATCATCTATAGTAGTAATGTTTTTCAGCACTTTTAGTTATTTTTCGATTTATGCGTTTGACTATTTTCCTAGTAGGTTCCTCAATCGGGGGCTGAACAGGCAAAGCTCTGAAGGGAGTCTCTTCTACAGACAGAGCAATAGCGAGCAGAGCTTCAATATCAGCTATCCCGTCCCTATCCTCTTGAAGAGCAATCCTGCGGGCACAATACATGGCATGGGCCTTTTCAAGGGCAAATTACATCTTCAAATTTTGTTTTCGGGCGTACACATCAGCTGAGCCCAGCCAGCTCTTTTCTAAGTTACATCGTAGGAAAGCATTGGTGTCAGAAATACGCTTGATGGCTTCAACCTGCTCTTTGTTCCGGGCCATTTGAGACCGAAGCCTTTTCTAAAGGAGGGCTTGGGATTCCTCTACAGTAACATTTTCTTTCACACACACCTGCAGCTCTGCTTCCAGAGTACGAGCCCTTTCAGCCAGACCGGTCTCCCTCTACAAGATGGTAGCATAATGATCCTAATGATCATGTTATTTCTTTTGCAATTCTGTGAGCTTTACATGAAATTCGGCTGCCTCTTTGTTGTGCATCCTCCTATCCTACTCTGATTGAGCTAGTTTTGCTTCCAACTCTTCCGCGGCCACCATCTGCATCTCCAAAGCCGGGAGACGCTCTTGCATCTTTTGGTATTCAACCCACTTCTCCCTCTCCTCGTCAAGCTTGCGTTAGAGACCCTCCATCATCAGAAGACTAGCCTGAGATAAGCAAAATGCCCAATATTATAAGTCAACACAACAATGGGGATGTACATTGAGGAAAGAAGAAACAATCATATACATGGGCAGCCATATGAGCACCCGTATTAAGGAGATAGTCCCCGGAGATGATGGCTTTCATTTTTATATGATTTTTCTCGATGCCCAGTGGCTTCAAATAATTTACAGTGGGAAAGTACTCTCCGATTCGCGAAAAAAGATACTGAAGACACGCCACCGTTCTCCAAACCATCGGCCCGACCTGGGCTAGGCATATGTTGTACCTCCTGCAAAACTTCACAATGATAGGGTCGATCGAATCGCTCACCATCAGCGAGAAGGGGTAGGTGTACACAAAAGAATAACCCCGCCTATGAGAGGTGATGTTTTCCCCTTCTCTTGGGATAAGTACCTCTATATTCACCCAGCCGTAGTCCTCTTTGACTTGACCTAAGCTGCAATTGCGAATGGAGGATTGCCCCAAATCGAAACTTGGTGGATCCCTACAGTTATTACCCACTCCCACCAACTCGAGTCACATCCATCAATCTCGATTAGAGGGTCGCATCATACACGAACATTGAAACGGTAGAGAGGTCACATCGCCCATACTTTATAGTTTGAAAAGTCCAACCTTGACTTATATATGAATAGCTTAAGATGGAAGGAAATATATCTTGCTCACTTTGTAACCTTAGTATTCTTTTCTCTAAACAATATACACGAATATCCATTGTTTTACACACTCTTACTCAAATCATAGTTTGCATTTTATCTTGTATTATTTTTATCATTCGTACTCACAATTTACTAGTTTAACCGGATTCGTAAAGGAGTTTCCCGGATCGGATACAACTCACTTTCCTTCAAACCCTATAAAAACAATCTCTAAAGTATTTTTACATCCCACAGCTTTGTCAGATCCTTTAGCCCCGTTCATCTTAATTTTCTGGTTAGATCCATTTTCGCCGGAAAACAATCATGCTCGTATCTTTTATATATATAGTTCTATTTGATTTAATTGAGTGTCAATATAATCAATTTTCGGAAGTAAATTAAATTTGGATCATAGTTTATTCGAAAAATATAATGCTTGATGTGCTTTTGAACTATGAGAAACCTACAACTCTTTATTATGCCAATTTCAAAAGCAAAATAAATATACGTTTAAAGATAATGTTGATGCATAAATATTAGAGCGGCTCAATAAAATAAATTGGCCTAAAACTAACTTTTAACTATACTTTAAAGTTATTTAATAATATTCTTATTTGAATCTTATTCTTCTAACCTTTAGATATAAAGAAGTTGATTATTTCTAATCAACTTTTTCTACAGTAATAGTTTCTACCTAATTGATAATCTAGGCAATCTATTTAATTTTTCTTGAGATATTATTGATCTTCGCTAAAATCTTATTAGTTTCACTTCTCAAACACATATTTGAGCTGACAGAATTGTCTACATTTTACTATGAGCAATATAAACATGTGAAAAACGAATCAAGTTTATTTATATATTTGATTTAGTATATAATTAAATTATTACTTTTTACTTGTGCAATTTCTCCTAGTATTTTCTTAAAATAAGTCTAATATATCAATAATTTAGTTCAAATTGCGAGTAATGTAAAGTAAAAATTAATTCAAGTTGAAGTGAATAATAGGAAGAAGCAGAAAGTGGTTCGTGTAAAAATGTTTTGGAAGTAAATATATGGAAGTAATTAATTATTCTAATTATGATTAGGACTTTGATTTAGTTAATTAAATTTCAATCACTAATTTTAAAATATAACATGTGTCTCCAATACAAATAAGAAGTTGAGAATAATGGAGCGAAGCGGAATTGAGAGGAGGTGGGATCCCAAGTTGAAGGGATTGTTAATGTATTAAGCTTTAAATAAAGGTGGCTACATAGCGTCATTTCTACTCCGTCCAATGATTATTATCCCGTTTCAATTTATATAATTATTTTGACTTGACATGAAATTTAAAAAATAAAAAAAGATCTTTAAATCTTATGATTTAAAATAATTTAAAGTTAAAATATTTATGTTTTATAGATTATTTTATAAAGCGTAAAAAATAAATATAAAATTAAATTATTTTCAAATAAGAAAATGTATTACTCTAAAATGGACTAAAAATGAGGGTGTATGGAATAAATGAAATAAGATGAGTAATACTGGTCATGATTTTTTGGTGTATATATAAGGAATCAAATAGGCTAAAGCTTAGTGAGTAGTGAGCTGAAAAATATCAAACACCTTCCCCTATTAGCCACCTTTATTCAAGTCTCCTATACTCCACTGTTCATTCTCTTGTAGAAAATGAAAATTTTATTCCCCATGATGATGTTAATCTCCATGATCACCAACAAAGATAACACCAACCTTATTCACAACACATGTAAGAACACCCCATATTACCAACTGTGTTTCTCCACTCTCCAATCCGACCCACGCAGCACGTCCGAAGCCGACATCGCTGTTCTTGGCCTTGTCATGGTCGACGCCGTTACGAAAAAGACGGTAGAGATTATGGATAGCATCAAAGAACTGGAGAAAACAAACCCCGAATGGATAGTCCCTCTCAGTGAATGCTCCATGTTTTACTATGCAGTTCTCAAAGCCGCTGTGCCTGAAGCTATCGCGGGATTGAAGAAAGGGGTCCCTAAGTTCGCTGAGATGGGGATGGAGGATGCTGCAGTGGAGGCTGAAACTTGTGAGTATAGTTTAAAGGAGAATGGGTTGAATTCACCACTTTCGGAGAAGAACACAGAGATAATGGACCTCTCTGCCGTCGCCAAATCCATCATCAGAATGCTTTTATGAGGAAAAATAACGGATTTCAGATTTCAGAGAGATATATGTATATGTTATATCGTGCGCTTAATTAGTTGTTTCTAAATATAGCTAGCTATTACTGAAGTATTGTTGATTAATTTTCAAGTGCTTTCTGTATATAGGACTCCAAGCTCTATCTGCGCAAAGATTAAGCCTCCCGGAAGCTCTATCATATCCAAACTCACCGAACGAGTTCAATCTAGTCAAATTAGTGATCTACATGGTTAGACGAATCCAACAATGCCCATATTACTGTACTTTATTTCAAAATCCAAAAATGGACTCAAAAAGCCAACTCCGGGCCCACAAGGATAAAACTAAAATTTTATTGCGAAATGAGTTATACCCATAGTCTAATTAGTAATAAAATCGTAAATCTTTGAAATCCATCCATAAATCGACCTTCAGTTTAATAATTTACTCGAAGACCCATTTTCATGGCAAACCCCAAATTTCAAAGCTCAAATCATGAATTCTATGATTCAATTCCGTAACTCTCCCGATTGTCTTGGGAATCGCGCCACTCATTTCCGCAAGTCATAATTATTAGAGATAAAGCTACGGAAAGGGTATTTTTGGGAAAATAAGTTCAAAATGACCAAACGGTTCGTTACATCATCTACCACTTAAACACATGTTCGTCCTAGAACAGTAAAGAAAAGTACCGAAGCTGTCGAGTAGCCAAAGAACCTTCGTCATAAACCTCATGAAAAGACTTTAGATGTAAGAATCACGCTGATAGCACTACTTTCCCACCTTACCATTCAAAACTTCCTTGGATTATATCAAAACTCAAATATTTACTTTTCCATATCAGAAACTTCTCCCACAATTTGTTTTCATATATTTGAACTGACTCCGCTCAAATTTCTTGATTTTGATCCTAATCACACCTCTGAATATAATTAATTGATTCCACAATTTTCATTATCATCACTCCAGTCCTTTAGTTGTAGCCATAACCTAGTATCAAGCTTTTACCCGTCAAATATTTCAATTTTGCGTATCTCTCTTCCACACCATCCAAGACAACTCATAAAACACATGCCATCATACACCGAGATTTCAAATCATGACACTCTCTCGCCAAGAAGAATACACTTGTTCTAAACCAATTTCAATCCTTTCCATCCAAAAGTTGACCTTGCCCAAGGTCAATTGCGCTAATTCCAAATTCGTTAATTTCGTTTTATCAAGCTGAAGCTATTGAGCTAACTCTCATCATCCAATTCCTATTAAACCTCCAAATATCATAATATGCGCATCATCCTAGTGACTATCTTGATTTTCCAAATCTGTAGAAAATCATCAGATCATGCCAAGGTTTCCCATAATCATTTGTACCTTCCCAAACCATCACAAAATACCCGCATAGACCATTAGAACTTTCCAAATAGTAGTGATCAATAAAATATCATCAAATCAACTTGAAAACTCCATGTAAATCTCGGTAACTCTGCCCTACCTCTGTCCTGAATTGTAAATCTATCAGAGCTTCTAAAATGGATTACTAGACTATCCATAAATCACGACAATTATTCATAAGCCACTTGGTATTACAAGAATGATTCTGACCCGGTGCAAAGTGCACAACTCCTCAAATGTCACCAATGGTCATCCGAACTGCTTAAATCCTTCACAAACCAATCATAGAATTCTCATCGGTCTGTGGTGACCGATCCTAATCCGTTGCTCGTGAATGTTCAATGCCACGATGGTGTCCCCGACTTCAAAAGCTAAAATATACCCGAGTTATCAACTTAGTACCGATGAACTACACCTTACAACTTAAATCTTCTTCTTCTCAATTCACAATTGATACGAAAAGCTGACAAAACTCAATAGAATCTAAATACATCAAATCGTCCTTCTAGCGCTTTCACCTAGCTCATTCACTATTCCAAATACTTCGACGCAAGGCCTGAAGCCTCATATTCCCCCTTCATAACCATTGAATCTCTGATTGTAATACTCTTACGCTTAAGCAAATCCCAAAGTATCAATTTTCGCAATACATGTGCCTTACCACACACAAATACTCTCACGCCATTATTACTTGATGTACTCAACCATGTTATCCATCCAGTAACGCTTTGACACTGTCTACTATCACGAACAATGTTTAACTTTAAAAATATACTTTAATCTTCAAACTTAAGAGATTTCAAGCTTCCCCTTATTAACCAACTCTAACGCATTCTTTCAAGAATGATATATGTTATCAACTGGTATCACACAAGTCGCCTTCCCATCAATCTTATCACGTCAGTCATCTGAAACCCGAATCTCACGATCGTCAATCATGAATTCCCATAACGCTTTGCCATAATACTTAGTCAACTCCCGTAGACTTCCTTCTTCCAACCTACTTAACAATTACACCCTATCTGAAATAACGCGAGATAATTACACCATGACTCATACTTGATTCAAGTAATCAAATTGCTTCGAATTCAAATCATTTCCTTAAGGTGTACTCTACTCCTTCCAATTCAAGATTCATCATGCCTTTACCCTAACTCTTCAATTTCCATTTTCTTTCCAAAATCACATTCATTGCTATCGACCGAAAATCACTGAACCAACTTGAGAGTATACCAAAATATCAATAAATCTTACAAAATAGCTTAGTCAACCCTGGAGATAGTGGTAAACCACAAACTCGAACAACCGAAGGTTTTTCTTACCTCACTCGAATCTCAAAACTAAATACTTTTCTAAATCACGCGCATTATATAAACAATCCTTCACGAAGCCTCCCACCAAGAAGTACTGATCAACCTCCATTACTCCAACAAGATCCATTATTGCCGATGTAATATTCCAAACCATCACTGCAGGTTCATAACCCACAAGGCAATCTCACTTACCATTCACAAAGTTCTACTAACGCTCTCATACGGTTCCATACTAGCATCATTGCCTATGATCCCTTAACTGAAGAATTCTTCTTCTACCTTGGGTTACAAGTCCATCAACCAAATATCAACACATAATGTACTATAGTGAATTCACTTTTCTTGGTTTCAACCGTTATCATTGATCCTTACTTCAATTTCTGAAATCTACTTCAAAACTCAAGTCAGCTAACATCTACCATTGATCTACTACTTTAAATATCCTTATCATATGACACCTCACTCAATGATCCTTAACCGACACTTGCCCAAAAAGGATCATCTCTCGCCTTGTCTCGTTAAATTAGAATGCCTCTAACAAATCATGTAGTTATCCTCCTCATTCCGTCAATTCTGAAAAATCGCATCACTATCATTTGTGAAAACTTGTGTAGCCCTAAGTAATAAGTAGCATGCCCACATTCCTTATCCATAATTAAATTCAACCACCGGTAACTCCTTAAGTAATACATCTTCACACTTGTCCATCGCTAGATCCATCCCCATTAGATGATCCTTGTACATCCTGATAGTCTATAACATAATCAAAATATCTATCAATCTATCTCCCATTAGCATCCACTTTATACCCTGAGTAGTCTCTTCTGTTGATATCTTAGTGATTTTTATCCCACTTATCCTGGGGCCATTCATCAATTACGTAAAGAATTCACATACCACCCGTCTTTACTTTACCATCACAATGTCATCTTGTCGCAACTCTGCTTAACCTTTCATACTCTTATAAATTAACAGACTTAGCATACATCGTGCTCCCATCAGATGACTACTTCACCATTCTAACACTTTGTCACCAAACTCAAACTATTCAAATTCTCTTCAGTACGATTCAACCCTGTAGGATGGAAAGCAAACTTTTCATAAGAACCTCATAGCAGTCTTACCACATCTGACCTCATCACCAAGGGTCACCTTTCACATCCTTTTCTTTTATCATATACTCTTCACATCCTTACTATGGTATCTGTCCTCTTATATGACCAGTCGATCCTCCCAAGTCTATGCTTGTCTTCAATATATCAACATATGTACATTTTCGTTATTGAATCATCCATTTATCATTGACACACTTGCGTCATAAGACTGTTGTAATAAATTCAGACAACATTAAAGTATTCCCACATCAATCACACCCCAAGTAAAGCATCCTCGATATGTTAAACCTCCTCAAGTGCAGTCCTTAAAGTTGTATCTCTTATTACTTAGTTACTTCATTAACCATACACATTCAAATCTCCAACTCCTTCCCCGTCACATGTTATACCATAAATACACCTCTTCGACCTCATAGTAACTAATTGTTAGAGATATGAAAATCATACAGTTCTTCGTACCATCTCTCCCATTTCGTAGGGATATCACTGAACCAAAAAGTCTGAATCACAATCCCACTCAACCGAGCTTTCAAATAATAGCTCCAATCTGAACTCAATCATGCATCCTCATCACGGTGACACATCTTGTACTATACCGTGCGATGTCACATCAGGCCACTCGTGCACAAATATGAGAACGGGTCCTCACTGTTGCTGAGAGATTAAAACAAAGAAGCTTAGGCCATAGACCGAATCACATACCCATGATAAGGAATGAAAGAATGGAAGTTTCCTAAATGTCCTATAGCCTCTCGAATATAGATACAGATCTCTTTGTACTGATCCACAAGACTCTACTAGACATCGTTTTGTGCCGTGAGGGCACCTTACCTAACCCGTAGGCGAATCCCTAACATCTAAACATCAAATATATAAGCGAATGCGTAAAAATTAGGGAAAAACATAAATCTTGTCAAATATTAGGATTTAATACATAAACCTTGAAAGAAACCCCAAAATATGGTTGTAATAAGTACAGAGCTACTAATCAAATACAAGTCTGGAACTTTAAATACAATCACTATCTGAAATATATGATAGAAAAGTAAAATAACAAGATGAAGTGTCCTAGTGCCGGGATGAAATCTACGGCTCATCCTGGACTCCAAAGATAAATCACCAAGCTCTGCGTCAAGCCCCTCCGCTGACGTCCAGCTTAGTACCTGCACATAGAGTGCAACGAGTGTAGAGTGAGTACGAGAAACATGTGTACCCAACATCATCGTTGACCGACCCTAAATATAGCGGTGGAGAGGGTTAGTACTCTCAATACTTCTCTTCTTGCTTAGTTAGTCAAATTATACCTTTTATAAGCATTACAATTATCCAACTAAGGATTCCATAACCGACCGACTGATAAAATACATTACTTTTCAAAGATCATACTAAAGTCTTCTAGCTTTACCTCAATTAGGATAAGTTTAGCAATAAGGTTTCAATCTATATCCAATCGGGAATCTAAATCCTCAAGATTACATCTTTTATCCAAATAAATAAGTTTACCATTAAAGGTTCAATCTTTTAGTTCTTATACTAAGGAACAAGTAAATATCACATCTCTATATCGTTCCTAACAATCCAAGACATAAAGATCCCATCTTTATTAGCATTTCTAGAAATCAAGGTCATAAAGATCCCATTTTTATATCATTATCATACTGTCTCATATTTCCATCTTACATCAATAATAAGCTACAAGGTGTTATTATTTCTCTCCTTAAAAGTCACATGACCATAAAGTCTACCAGAAATCAACACCGACTACACACATCATCAAATACATATCAAGAATATGAATGAATGCAATGCAATGCAGATGATATGTATGTATGTATGCCATGACCATATGTATCCGATATACACACGCTGCTATAGTAGTTGTCATGTGACCTATGTGGAGCTCATGAGATCTATATACCCATCTGATCCCATCATATACCAGCTCGGTGGCTGAAGTGTCATCAAACTCGTATCATGTACCATATACCATAATCGACTTCTCAAGCCACTCTCAGAAATATCTCAATAGTTCAATGTCAAATATAGAATGTATGAATGATATGAATATGTGTACACCATGCAATAAGCATAATCAATACAATCAGTATTTATCAATTTCTTTTCAAATATTTAGACGAGATGTGAAGTGATGAATACATGACAAGTTCAATCAAGGATATAATATCAAACATGTCTACAAGCCCAAATAATCATCAATCATACCAAACCTAAGCGTATTTATGCACCGCACTCGCGTCCCGAAGGCTAAACACATAATCTATTAGTGCTCGTCACTTCATTAATACGGGACCCCCAATTCTCCATTACTCCCATTAATTCATTAACAACATACCAACACATAAACACTATACTAAAGTCTGGTAAGTCTCAATTTTCCTTATTATGAAGTCACATAGCCCTCGAACGACTCCAAGCTTTGTCTGCGCGAAGATTAAGCCTCCTGGAAGTTCCATCATATCCATACTCACCGAACGAGTTCAAAATAGTCAAAATTGTAATCTACAGGGTTAGACAAGTCCAATGATACTCATATTACTATACTTTATTTTGGAATCCAAAAATAGATCCAAAAGGCCAACCCCAGACACACAAGGGTAAAACTGAAATTTGATTGTGAAATCGGTTTACCCATAGTCTAATTAATAAGAAAATCGAAAATCTTTGAAATTCATCCATAAATCGAACTTCAATTTAATAATATACATGAAGACTCATTTCCATGGCAAACCCCAAATTTCCAAGCTCAAATCATGAATTCTATGATTCAATTCCGTAATAATCAAAGGTAGAACGATAAAAGGAATGTTAGAAACCTACCCCGTGAAGAAATATGAAGAACACTCTTGAAATAATTCAAATCCGAGCTCCCAAACTCCTAAAAATGAAATATGAACAATGCATCAAGAAATGTTTTTTTATTCTACCCAGTAATCTCCTTCATCGCGATTGCGGATCCCATCACGTGATCGCGGGACCCTAGAAAAAATGGACCTTCGCAATCGCAGTCCAAGGCTGCGCGACCTCACTGACCAATGAGATAGAAGCTCGTGATCGCGGTCTGTACCACGCGATCGCGAAGAGCACAATGAGTAGGTGCACACCAGATTTTTCTAGTGTGTTCCAATCTGAGAACCAACCCTCGGAACCTCTCGGATACAAACCAAATGTGAATTTTAATCATAAAACACGCTCTGGACCTGCTCATGCACTCGAAATATCCAAAAAAGATTGTATGGACTCGATGTTGACCGTGATCAACTCTAATTCTAATTTTTAGCTAGTTTCTCCACCAACGACCCAAAACTCATTCGGAAACCCATAAACACCAAACAATATGCAACTTGACTGTAAAACATGCTATGAAGCTGCTCAAATCGACGAAACACCCATACGAGGTCGTTAAGACATGCTTATCCACAAAAACATCGTAACTTTTCTCAAAATGACATAAATTTCAACCAAGTACCCTAATCTCACCCGAACCCCTCGTGACCCGAATCAATGACTCGATCAAGTCGTAAATCACATTCCGGACCTAACAGAATCGATGAAACTTTGGAAATGACCTATTTATCCAAAAGTCAAGTATAAGTCAAACCTTTTCTTCCTTTTAACTTAAAACCTCAAAGCTTACTAAGATCAATTTGAAACTCGCCCGATTACCTCAGGAACCACGCCACCCATTCATGTAAGTCATAAATACCAGAGATAAAGCTACCAAAAGGATATTTGTGGGGGGGGGGGGGAAGTCCAAAAGTTCAAAACGACCAAACGAGTCATTACATCAATATTTGCTTGCTCTTTATTTTTATTTTTTTGATATTTGATTCCATCCATCCATAAAGATTACTGTTATTAGTTTATCAATTTGCTTTCCCCCTATTTCTTCCTTCGAGGGAAATACAATTTTTTTCATTATCACTACTAGGAAATCTCTATTTTTCCGCAGATTTTTCACTGAAAATTATTTAGTGGATATTTTCCACTAAATGACTGTGGAAAAAATCTAAATAGTAATTTTCACACGAAAAATTATGAAATTTCTCAGCATTTCAATGGAAACTTATTCCACCAAACATTTTTCTAGTGATCTGGTTTGATGGGATCGGAAAACATTATTTCTAGTAGTGTATACTCTTGTAATCTAATGTGACAACATGCATTTTGACTTCGGGATAAAGAGTCGGTTAGGTTGTAACTTGTTATAATCTTAAATGTTATAATGGATGTTTCAGATGAAGAAGTAAAATTTTAGAGATGGCAGTGGATCCTGAATTCGGTGGATCCAGATCCGTTTTATAGGATATGGATCTTCAAAATTTGGGCCTGACGGATCCGGATCGGACCCGGATCCTTTTCTAACGGAATGAACCTGGATCTGGATATTGTATTTGAGATCTGGATCCGGTCCAGATCCGACCCGTGGATCCGTTTTTTATTAAATACATTATACATCTATAACCTAGTGTTCTTTGCGAGTTCCTTTAGTTTTCTCGGCCAGGCCCAAGTCCATAAAGGCCCGAAGCCCAGCCCATCTGCGTGTCTTTAAGTCAACGAAAGAGGGCAAATACCTCATTTCGATTAACATCATGTAAGACTCAAACCCTAGTCGTCGTCATCGCTTGATCTGCGTAGCCCATCTGCGTGACTTTCTGCCATAAAGGACTGAAGCCCAGCACATCTGCGTGACTTTCTGCCATATATTAAACGGTGAGTTCGATTTTTATTTTTTAATTTACAATTCATCTGTTTTGGCTTGATCAGAAAACTGATAGTGTTCTTTGTGAGCCTTCAAGTTCATGTGTTGAAAACGCCAGTGATATAGTGCATGCGAGCAACGATCTAGTTATTATTGAAACTCCATCAATTGAAGTTGAAATTTTTCTTTCAGTATTCTCTTGCTAATTTGGTAAAATATGTGAATTTTGCTTTCAGTATTCTCTTGCTAATTTGGTAAAATGCAAAATTTTCATTTTTTTGCATTACTGTTGTCTTATTTTAATTGGTGCTAGAAGAGCTATTGATTTGAATTGGTACTAGAAGAGTTACTGGAAAATTTTCTTTTCTTTTTGTCAAAATTGTTGTCTTATTTATCTACTGGAAAATTTTCATTTTTGCGTTATTGTGGCCAATGTCCAGTTCATTTAAATTCACTGTTTAATTGGACTAAAATGTGCATGATACTTCTCTGTTATATGGTTAAGTAATGTATTCAAATATTTTGTTGTAGGAAATGGATGGTGAACAATCTAACAATAATGCAAATGCTACTAATAAAAGTCATGTTGTTTCTTCTAGCCCACCTCCAGTGCCTCTGCTTTGTGGAGTGGATGATTTAGAAAGGTATTCAGAAGGTTTTATTGAGGTTGGAGTAAAAGAACAAAATCAATCAAGTAAACTAACAAGCAAGAAACTCACTTCCGAGGCATGGGAATCTTTTGATAAGGTCGTAGTGAAATTTGTTACAAGAGCAAAGTGTAAATATTATACATATTTATTCTCTTATAATGATGCAAATGGAACCTCACGTCTTCTTAAACATTCTATGAAGACGTGTCCGGGAAATCATTTGCGGATTGGAGTTAGTGGTCAAACACAATTGAAGGTTAAAACGGAAGCCGATGGGTCTACTACTTTAGAACTTAAAGAAAAGGGAAAGGAAAAGGAATTTGATCAAGACTTTTCAATGAGAGAATTGGTTGGTATGGTGGTGATTCATGGGTATCCTTTATCTATTGTAGATCATATAGGTTCTAAAAGGTTCGTGAGAAATCTAAATACTTCTTTCAAGATGATTTCGAGGAACACTTTGAAGAGTTACATTTTGAAAAAGTATAATGAAGATAAAGGTTCTCTTAAGGCTTTGTTGGAGCATAATGAGGGTAGAATTCCAATAACTACCGACATGTGGACGGCTTCCAACCAAAAAATGGGCTACATGGTCGTGACATCTCACTTCATTGATCAACAATGGGTTTTACGCAATCGAACCTTGAGGTAATGAGCTTATTCTTATTTATAAATGCTGATTTTTAGGTTTATTATATGTGTTTAAGGGATGTTTTTATTTTGGTTTTGTTTTGTGCCATGTCCACATACAAAGGGGGTTATTGCAAAGATTTTGATGAATTGTTTGTCTCAATATTCTTTAGAAAACAAAATTTCATCGGTTGTAGTTGATAATTGTACCACTAATGATGCAATGATGAATGTTTTGTTGGAGAAATTGGAAAGTAGGTATCTAATGTTAAGTGGGGAGTTTTCGCATATGAGGTGTAGTGCTCATATTCTAAACTTAATTGTGAAATATGGTTTAGAAGTAATTGATCCCGCAATTGAAAAAGTTTGAGATTGCATTTTATTTTGGATGTCTACTCCTAAAGGGTTGAAAAATTTGAGGAGGCTTGTCGGCTTTTGAATATTTCGAAACCTAAAAGAGTGGTTCTTGATGTCAAAACTAGGTGGAGTTCTACTTACTTGATGCTTAATACCGCTTTGCCTTTTCAAGATGTATTTGCTAAGTTAAAACGTATGAATAAGAAGCTCAAGTTAGTTATTCATAGTGAGAATGATTGGATGATGGCAAAACTTGTTTGTGAGAAGTTGTAAATTTTCTACAAGGCCACTAGAGTGTTTTCCGGTAGAAATTTTCCTACTTCTAATTTGTTTTTTCGAAAAGTGTGTGAGATAAGACTTGCTTTGAGGCAGTGGGTGGAGAGTGATGTTGAGACCATTAGAATGATGGCTAAAAATATGATTGACAAGTTTGACAAATATTGACATAATATTAATGAGATGTTGGCGGTTGCTTCAATTTTAGATCCAAAAAATAAAATGGATTGTGTGGAGTATTATTCTAAGAGATTGTACAAAGATGATGTTGATAATGAAGTGGCAAAAAGTTAGGAAAAATCTTGATAAACTTATGGTTGAATATCAAATGAGAAGTGAGGGAAATAAAAGCCAAGAACCTTTTTCAAGAAATGTTGGAAAACGAGGAATTTCAGAGTTTTGTGATAATAATGAGGATGAATATGCTCAAGCTAAAAGAACAAAGAAAAGAAAGATGAATGTGAGGGGTGAGGTGGAGCATTACTTGGAGGATGCTCCTATACCCGAGAATGATGATTTTGATGTACTTAATTGGTGGAAAAGGGATCAAATGTATCTTACTTTACATAAAATTGCTAAGGACATCCTTGCAATTCATGTCTCTTCTGTGGCTTCGGAAAGTGCCTTTAGTATGGGTGGAAGGGTGATTAGTTCGCATCGTTCTAGGCTTCACTCTAAAACGGTAGAGGCATTAATGTGCTTGCAAAATTGGATGATCGAAGACATTAAATGTATCTATTATTTATGTATTGATTATTCCCATATACGTTAATATCAATTTTTTTTCCTAACATGAACCTTCTATTTATTGTTCAATTTCTTTCAAATAAAGGTACTTTGGAGGGCATACATGCTTGTTCGACAGTTACTGAAGATTCTGAAGAAGAAGATTCTGAAGAAGAAGATTCTGAAGAAGAAGAAGAAGAAGAAGAAGAAGAAGAGGAAGAGGAAGAGGAAGAGGAAGAGGAAGAGGAAGAAGAAGAAGAAGAAGAAGGGGAGGAAGAAGAAGAAGAAGAAGAAGAAGAAGGGGAAGTAGTTGGATATATTGATATGGTAAATGATATATTTAATCATAAATGTTTATTGAGATGCATTTTTTTAGTTATCTCTTTTTAATATGATTGTTTCTTTGTTATTTTAGGATGACTTCGAAGACTGTTTATGAAGTTTGGCAGAAGGTTATAGAAGATGTTGCTTGCATTTTAAAGAACATTGTTGTAGAATTTAATTTCAAGACATTTGTAATTGCATCGTTTGTGTAGGTTGATTGAATGAACATTTAGAATGGTGTTATTGTTGTAGAATGGTGTCATTCTTATGACGCTAAAACTTCAACCAGTGGCAATGTGACCCTTCCAGCCATATTGAGAAAAAGAACTTTCCAGTTTGCTAGCTTATTTCTCATTCTGTCAATGATGAATCGGTTATCACTATTATGGTTCACTTCGCTTTATATATATACAAGTGTGGTGATCTAGAATTTTTTTCACGTGTGGATCTAGATCCGATCCGTGGACCTGGTGTATCCGATGGATCTGAATTTGAATATGATTTTTATGGACCCGATGGATCTGGATCCGTATCTGGATCTAGGTATGAAAAACGAATCTGGATATGGATCTATAGGATCCGGTCCAGATCCTATCCGTTGCCATCCTGTAAAATTCACAGGAAATCATGGTGAAAATTCCAACAATACGACAAAAAAGGCCGGTAGAAAGAAGTAGGTGTTGGGTTTTCTGGTGTTAGGCTTGGGCAATGAGCCGAGCGCCGCTCGGGGCACACTCCGGCTTGCCTATATTTAGTTCGGCTCTGTGTCGGTTAAAATTTAGCTTGGTTCGACTCGGTTCAACTTGATTAAAGTTCAAGTTTGATTCAACTCAGTTGGCTCACTTTAATCATCTAATAATTATGTTTAAATTAAAATTCATCCATTAATCTTCATTAAGTTAACAATATATATCAATTCAATAATTATTATTGATTCTAAAATATTTATAATTTTGTACTTCTTTTATTAATTTTTTTTATAAACATTGTTACGTAAGACTATACATCTTTTTTTTTTAATTTATTGTTGCTCTGTTTATTTTTATTTTTATTTTTTAGCTAAAAGTTCTATTCTATGTTCAATATTAAGTTAACGTCATTTGAATTCTAATTTAGACTAATAATGTATATAAATCGATTACGCTCAAATGAAATTACGTATTTAAACTATTAATGCTTAATTTTTTTTATAATCAACCAATTTACTGTAAATTTCATTTTTCTAGTGGCGTAGCTACGCGAAACTAAACATTAAAGAGTCGACTCATGCTCGGCTCGACTCGACTCAGTATTGTAAAAGGTTCGATTGAGCTCGACTCAATTCGACGCCCAGACCTATCTGGCGTAAATGGTGTCTGATTCCATGACTTTTGGGTTAGCTATTGAGTGGGAAATTAAGGGATTTTGTCCCATATTGAAATAAGAAAAGAAATTTATTGGGTATAAATAGAAAACACATTTACACTCTAGCTTAAGGAGTTGAGAAGATGACATTGCCCTCGTTTCATCGTCGTATGGCTCGGTTTCTGATTGATTGATACATTTTTTTGGCTAAAACTTATTGTTCTTTTACTTTTAATTTTTGCACTGGTTTCTCGCGTAAAAAAAAAGCAACGGTATTAATTTCGAAAACAGACATTTGCTTGTATGTTTCGGAAAAACACTTTGTTAGTTCCTGAAAAGGCATTTTCTCACCTTTTATTTTATCAGTGTGAGTGTGATTTGTTTCATTCTTTGAGTTCGCCATAATTTTATTTTTTTGAAGTGTCACTATTACAAAATTGTTTGTTCTGTTTTATTTTGGGAGGAATTAACTAAACATTTTGGTCAACAATGAGGAATAAATTTCATAAATACACACTATAAGAAGAAAGACATTTGTCAATAACATTTTTGTTGTCATATGTTGGATGTTATTGCCGAAAGTACTTTTTTGCAACAACAAAAATTGTTGCATACCGTTGCAATAACTTCCAATGCGAAAAGTTTTCGCAATAGAAAGTTATTTTTTTGTTGTCATTTATATTTTTTAGCAACAATATATTAAATTTTTATTGTCATTTACGTTTTTAGCAACAATATATTTATTGGTGTTAAAGTTTTGTTGCGAATTCTATATTTTTTTTGTGTGGCAGTGTAATATATGGGTTCAAAATTAATTTGACATAACTGTTTAAATTAGAGACTCTATTAAGAATACAGTATCCTACGATTGTTATACTGATCCTTGTTCCATTTTCGTCAAATACCGCAAAGCTCTTCGTTTCTTCAACTATTTGTCCCAATTCGAAGACTAGGATCTATAATTTGACTATTCTTTTACTGAAACTATGACATGTTACAATATAAACTTTAAAAATCAGGAGATTGAAGAAAAAGGAAAATTGGAGTCATTACTTTATATAAAGATGAATGGCAACTGTAATCCATTAAGTCATCAAAGAGACGAGAACTACCCAAAGGAATAAAAGATGGATTTCTTTTTCTCATTATATTGTTTGGACTCGCACAGGTGCGTTATTTTTCATCTTGCTAATGGAACTATCTTTATTTCAACGGAAAAGGGTCACAACATCCTTAAACTATATGAAATTAAATAAAAATATTCTTTATTAATAATTTGGTCCAAAAATATCTCTGCCACTAATAGTTTGGTCTAAATGTGTAATCATTGTTACTTAATTGGGTAAAAAAAATGCTCTTTTCCAAATTATTGAGTTGTCATAATATTTCTCAAACTATTCCTCACTCCATGGCATAACATTTTTTCAATTACACATTCCGTTTCAATAGTTTCTTCAGAATGATTTGCATAGAATTAGTGTAGTGGGTCATTCTATAATGAAGCCCAAGCACTACCAGCTTTTTAATGGAATAATGACCGATCAATACCTGTTAAACAGAGCAATATACACGTGATATACACCCAATGTACAGCAGTGTATATCACAAGTATATTGCTCTATTTCTGAAAGGCTTTTCAAAGCCGATGGCGATGGGCTGGCCCATCACGGGCAGATTTCAAACAATCCACAAGATTGTAATCTTGTATATATGGTATATATATTTGGTGTATATTGTAGTGTATTTGTTACCTAAATTAGGATTATACACTTATCATAATTGTAGAGTTAGAATTATGGTAGAATAAGATTTTAGGAATAGAATAGGAATAGGATTCTCCTATTTTGTAACTTGTATATATACCTTCTCAATTAATGAAAATAATCAAGGGGATTATTTCTTTCATGGTATCAAGAGACTAGGTCTTACAAAAAAAATTCTCTCCCAAATTTTGTTAATTCTCGGCCGAAACCCCCCCCCCTCGGGTTTTCTCTTCCGAAATTAGTCTTCCGCTCTCAAAATCTCTCTTACTTTTCCCAAATTTCCCCTCCTTCTTTGTTCTTTCAATATGTCTAAGAACAATTATCATCCTGCCCTCATGATTTCTAACGTCAAGAACAGTATCCCTATTGTACTTGAGATGGAAAACGTCCAATATGCGACGTGGGCAGAATTGTTTAAAATTCACGCTATCTCCCATCAAGTTATTCATCACATCATTCCTCCCGCTACACCTCTTCCCGCGGAGGATCCTCAGTTATGGATTACTCTTGATGCTACCGTTCTCCAGTGGATCTATTCCACTATTTTGGTTGACCTTCTACAGATGATTATTGAGCCGGATACCACGGCTATGGCTGCCTGGAATAGATTGCGTGACATATTCCAAGATAACCAACATTCACGTGTCATCACACTCGAGCAGGAATTTTCTCTAGTTCGCATGGAAGAATTTCCAAACGTCTCTGCATATTGCAAGAAACTCAAGGAGTTGGCGGATCAACTCCGTAATGTTGGCGCACCTGTAACAAATAATCGTCTAGTTCTACAATTGGTTGTCGGCCTTTCGGAGGCCTATAATGGTGTTGGAACTCTCCTTCGTCAAAGCAACCCTCTTCCCGCCTTTTATCAAGCCCGTTTCATGCTTACTTTGGAATAAGCCAGTTTGGCTAAAAAGGCGGCTACCGGAGTAAGCCCCGTCGTCATGATGGCGTCCTCCCCAAGTTCTTCGGGTTTTGTTAATAATTCGGGCAAAAACCATAATCATGGTGGCGGCAAAAATAATCGTAAGAATAATAACAAAAACCGCGGGGGCAAACGCGGCGGTTCCGGTGGTGGTTCCGGTGGTCAGCAAGCGTGCGATGGGCCGGATTCGGTGAAACGATGGCCCACCAGCGGTCCCAAAGATTGGGGCCCATGGAAGTGGGGCTGGGGTAGTGGGCGGCCTCACATTCGGCCGAATCCCGGCAGCCTGGTGGTGCCACCTTTAGGCCCAATAACCAGTAGTGGCGGCCCACTGGCTAGTGGCCCAGCAGCGCCAGTTCCAGCAGCTACGGCCCAGGTCAGTCCCATCCTGGAATACTTGGGCCCAGACCTCCGTAAGCCTATCACGCAGCAGGCCATACTCAGATCGATATCGAGGTCGCGAGGCACACATTGGGTTTGACTCAACCGAACCCAAATTGGTATATGGACACCGGTGCCACTACTCACATGACTTCCGATTCAGGTACTCCCTCATCTTATTCCTATTTGAGAAACCCTCGGGGTATAATTGTTGGTAATGGCAACTCTATTCCAATTCAGGGTTATGGTCAGAAAACATTGTCTCCCCCCAATCCACCCCTTATCTTGAAAAATACTTTACATGCCCCCAAATTGATTAAAAACTTAGTGTCTGTCCGAAAGTTCACCACTGACAATTCCGTTTCTGTTGAATTTGATCCTTTTGGTTTCTCTGTGAAGGATTTCAAGACGGAGAGTCATCTCATGAGGTGTGATAGTAGGGGGGATCTGTATCCTATCATGCCCCATTTCAGTCCATCGAGTCAAGCCTTGCCGTCAGCTTTTGTAGCCATTTCTCCTTCCTTGTGGCATGCTCGCCTTGGTCATCCGGGATCTTCTATTTTATCAGTTTTAGATAAAAATAACTTTATTTCTTGTAAGGGTACGAGTCGTACTCAAATTTGTCAATCTTGTTCATTAGAAAAAATTGTTAAGTTGTCATTTGTGGACTCAAATTCTCATACTTCAAAGCCATTTGATATTATTCATAGCGACCTATGGACGTCTCCTATTCTAAGTTCGTTAGGTCATCGATATTATGTTCTTTTTTTGGATGATTATTCTAAATTTTTGTGGACATTTCCAATTGTCAATAAATCTCAAGTGTTTTCTGTCTTTATAAAATTTAGAGCATTCATTAGAACACAATTCGAAAGAGAAATAAAAAATATTCAGTGTGATAATGGGAAAGAGTATGACAATAGGGTGTTTCGGGAGTTCTGTGATAATAATGGGATCAATTTTCGCTTTTCGTGCCCTCATACATCGTCTTAAAATGGGAAAGCTGAACGCACAATTCGTTCCATAAATAACATTAGACGCACCCTCTTACTCCATGCTTCTGTACCCCCATATTTTTGGCATCATGCTCTGCAAATGGCAACATATCTCCTTAACATAATTCCGTCCAAAGGTCTGACATATTCTTCCCCACTCCAAATCCTATATAATAAGAACCCTTCTTATTCTCATCTTCGGATTTTTGGGTGTTTGTGTTATCCGTTATTCTCATCCACCACAATTAATAAACTTCAGGCCCGATCTACTCCGTGTGTGTTTTTGGGTTATCCGTCCAATCATCGGGGTTACAAATGCTTTGATTTATCCTCCAAGAAAATCATAATTAATCGCCATGTGATTTTCGATGAAACCCAATTTCCATTTACGAAAGTTCAAACTCCCGAGCCTAGTTCATATAATTTTTTGGATGATGGTATATCCCCGCATATTACTCACCATTTTGCGAACATATCACGCACCCAATATTCTCCAATGCCCATCGCCTACCGGCCTCACTATCCCGAGTCCAGTTTACCGAACAGTTCCAAAGAATTGGGCTACCCAGCCACCTGCGAACCGGTCGATTCCCGCCATAGATTCCCGATTTGGGCCAAGAGCCCACCGCCATCGCCGATGCGTCTCCGAGCCCAAAGAAATTCCCAAAATTCACTCAATTCTTCCTTGACTCATAGACCGGTCACTCGTAGTCAGCGGGGTATTTTTACACCTAAAAGACATTTTAATTTACATTCTGATATCTCTAAATCCCCCTTGCCCTGTAATCCTGTGTCCGCCTTAAATGACCCTAATTGGAAGATTGCTATGACTGATGAATATAATGCTCTTATTGATAATAAGACGTGGGAGTTTGTGCCCCGTCCTTCTGGTATTAATGTTATCAGGTCTATGTGGATTTTTTCTCATAAGGAGAATTCGGATGGGTCATTTGCTCGACATAAGGCGCGGCTGGTGGGTGATGGTAAGACTTAGCAGGTTGGGATAGATTGTGGGTAGACATTTAGCCCGGTAGTCAAGCCGGCTACTATTCGCACTGTGCTTAGCTTGGCTCTTTCAAAGACTTGGCCTATTCATCAGTTGGATGTCAAAAATGTTTTCCTACATGGTGATCTCAAGAAAACCGTCTATATGCATCAGCCGTTGGGTTTCAGGGATTCCAACCGTCCTCATCATGTCTGTTTGTTGAAGAAGTCCTTATATGGGCTTAAGCAGTCTCTACGGGCCTGGTATACGAGGTTTGCTGACTTTGTTTCGACTATTGGGTTCACTCACAACAGGTCAGATAATTCATTGTTTATCTACCATCGTGGTTTGTCCTTGGCCTACATTCTGTTGTATGTGGATGATATTATTTTGACTGCCTCTTCCGATGCCTTGCGCCAGTCTATCATGGCCATGCTCAGTTCTGAGTTTGCTATAAAAGACTTAGGGCCCTTGAGTTACTTATTGGGGATTGTCGTCAAGCGTCATTCAGGTGGTTTGTTTTTGTCCCAAAGAAAGTATGCCGCTGAGATCGTCAAGAGGGCTGGGATGTCATCCTGTAAGTCCACTTCCACTCCAGTTGATGCAAAACCCAAGCTTAGTGTCGCGGCAGGTGCACCATACGAGGACCCGACCAGCTATCGCAGTCTTGCAGGGGCCCTCCAATAACTTACCTTTACCAGACCGTATATTACATATGCTGTTCAACATGTGTGTTTATTCATGCATGATCCCAGAGTTGAGCACATGAATGCAATCAAACGCATCATTCGGTATATTAAGGGGACACTGGACTATGGTTTTTACTGGTATCCTTCGTCTACATCCACACTTGTATCTTACACGGATGCTGATTGGGTGGTTGTCCCGACACCAGACGGTCGACGTCTGGCTACTGTATGTTCCTTGGCAACAACTTGGTTTCTTGGTCGGCAAAGCGTCAGGCAACTCTATCACGCTCAAGTGCAGAGGCAGAATATCGAGGGGTAGCGAATGTGGTCTCCGAATCATGTTGGCTACGTAATTTACTTTTGGAGCTTCATTGTCTCATTCAGAAGGCAACCTTGGTATATTGCGATAACATTAGTGCCATCTACCTTTCAGGTAACCCGGTTCAACACCAACGCACCAAGCATATCGAAATGGAGATTCACTTTGTCCGTGAAAAGGTTGCAAAGGGTCACGTTCGCGTCTGCCATGTCCCGTCTCGTTATCAAATTGCAGACATCTTTACAAAGGGTCTACCAACGGTCCTTTTTGAAGATTTTAGGGATAGTCTCAGCGTTCGAAGACCGCCCGCTATGACTGCGGGGGTGTGTTAAACAAAGCAATATACCAGTGATATACACCCAATATACAACAGTGTATATCACAAGTATATTGCCCTATTTCGGCACTAGGCTTTTCAAAGACCCGATGGCGATGGTCGCCCATCACGGGCAGATTTCAAACAATCCACAAGATTGTAATCTTGTATATATAGTATATATATTTGATGTATATTATAGTGTATTTGTTACCTAAATTAGGATTATACACTTACCATAATTGTGGAGTTAGAATTATTGTAGAATAAGATTTTAGGAATAGGATTCTCCTATTTTGTAACTTGTATATATACCTTCTCAATTAATGAAAATAATCAAGGGGGTTATTTCTTTCAATACCCATAAGTGATCTAATTTACTAAAATTAGCCCATGTATCCATTTCTTACCTTAAATATCCCATCACCTATCTAGTTTTCAGCACCACCACTTCACTTTTCAAACTCCATCTTCTTCGGCCCCAACTTCGCTAACCCCACCCCTACTTCGCTACCCCCATCTCAAACCTCACTTATTTCCGTGATCTTATTTTCTTTTTCTATGACTTCTTTTTTTTTCTTTTTCTTTTTGGTTTATCTGGGAATTTTGTTTTATTTAGCTGAGATGCTGCTAAATCTTAGGTGTAAGCCAGACGTTCATGTGTACGTGCTTCATTTTTTATGAAGTGTCGAGATAAATCAAAGATTTCCGAGTTTAATGTCGTTCTCACTGAACATTGATTTAGTTGTATTTAATAGAATATGTTTTTATTAATTGTATATTTTTTATTTTAAGTAGAATTGTATTTCTATTGTAATTAGGTGTCATATTTTAGGTAGAATTATATTTTCTATTGTAATTAGGTTGATTAGTTACCTAGTTTAAATATTCTTGTACTACTATATATTGTACATTATTGATGATTACAATCAAGTAACATATTCATTTATGGTATTAGTAGCCTAAAAATACCTCTACCGCCGCCGACCATATTTTTTTTCAGTCATTCTCTCTCCCTTCTCCTCCTAAATTTCATCTTTCATGGCTGACAAAACCAAATTTCATCATGCACTTGCAGTAAACAACATCAAAAACTTCATCCCCATTACCCTTGAGATGAAAAAAGGGTTAATACTCCTCGTGGGCGAAGCTTTTTAAGATCTATTATCGTGTTTATGAAGTTATCGACCACATCATCCCTCCTACACTGAAGTCCATAGACCTACCCTTGACTTCGACTTCTGATGATGCACTCTGGTCTCGTTTGGACGCAGTTATCCTCTAGTGGATATACGGTACAATCTCTAATGATCTGTTGTAACCGATATCACTGCCCGCCAAACGTGGGAATGTTTGGGAAGTATTTTCCACAACAATAAAACTCAACGAGCATTATACCTTGAAAATCAGTTCAAGAACGTTCATCAGGACGATTTCCCAAACGTGTCTGCATATTGTCAAGAACTCAAGATGTTTGTCGACCAACTCTCTAACATCGGCGCACTAGTCACTAATCAGCGATTGGTCATGCAACTTATTGTAGGCTTGAACGAATCCTATAACGGTGTTGCCACCATCCTTCAGCAATACACATCGTTACCTCCGTTTTATGAGGCATGTTCAAAGCTTATTCTTGAGGAAACCCAAAAAATCAAGCGCAGCACCACTCAAGTCAGCATTGCCGACGCCACCCTCACCACCACCGTCAGGCCCTCCGCCGACGGTAGGGCATCCAACTTCGGAAACCAGAACTGTCGGCCCCAGGACTCACAGTAGCCCGCATCCACCCGCAACAACCACTGGAGCAGGCAGTCCGGCAAGGGCCGTGACGAATAGAATTCCGGCAATAATGGAAGCGGGAAGGGGCAGTCCCCACCGGTAGAAAATAGCTAGCAGCGACCGCGGCAGTAGCAGCAGCCTCTGCCGTGGGACGTGTGGGCCCCACCGTCATGGGCCTCATCTCCTAGCGCGTATCTGACATCCTCATGGACTCTACCTCAGAATCGATAGGCCCACCCTAGCATACTCAGCCCATGTCCTCAACATGCCCCTTGCCATCAACTTATGCACCGACTAATATTGAGGCATCAATGAATACAATGTCACTTAATGCTCCAGGCAAAAATTAGTATATGGACACAAGCACCATATCTCACATGACGGCATCAGAAGGTACTCTCTCGTCTTATTCAAATTTGAGTAATTTAAATCAGAATATTATTGTTGGTAGTGGACAAGGCATTCCCATTCGCGGTTTTGGTCATTCATCATTATCCCCACCACATCCACCACTAATCTTAAAAAATATCCTCTATGCCCCTAAACTCATTAAGATTTTAATCTCTGTGCGACGTTGCACAACTGATAATAATATTTTCCTTGATTTTGATCCTTTTGGTTTTTCTGTGAAGGATTTTACGATAGGGAGACGAATAATGAGATGTAATAGCACCGGAGATCTCTACCCTATTTCAAATGCCGTTAACATTCCAGCCTCAGTTCCATCAACCTTTATTGTTCTTTCGTCTTCCTTATGACACTCTTTATTAGGACATCCGGGAGATTCTGTTTTACGCTCCCTTAGGAAAAATAATTTTATTAATTGCAACCGTATTTCTAAGACTCCTATATGTGAATCCTGCTTTTTTGGGAAACATGTTAAATTACCATTTTCTGCATCCACAAATTATGCTTTGCTACCTTTCGATATCATACATAGTGATTTGTGGACGTCCGCTATTTTAAATACGGCTGGCCATCGATATTATGTGTTGTTTTTGGACGATTATTCCCACTGTCTATGGAATTTTCCAATTCGCAATAAATCTTAAGTCTACCCCATTTTCTACTCATTTAGTGCTCTCGTAAAAACACAATTTGAAAAGAGCATTAAATGTTTTCAATGTGACAATGACAGAGAATTCAATAATAATCAATTCAAAAAGTTTTACTCCAATAACGGTCTTACCTTTCATTTTTCCTGCCCTCACACCTCCTCCCAAAATGGTAAGGCCGAACGGAAAATCTGAACCATAAACAACCTAATTTGTGCCTTACTTGCTCACGCCTTAATTCCCCTTGCCATTACGCACTCTCCAAGGCCACCTATATCCTAAACATAATCCCAAACAATTCTCTAGCTCAACAATCGCCCACTCAAGTTCTGTTTCGTAAGAACCCCTCCTACCAACACTTGCGTATCTTTGGATGTCTTTGTTATAATCTTCATCCGACCACTTACAAACTCCAACCCCGGTCTTCCCGTGTGTATTTTAGGGTTACCCCATAAATCATCGTATTTACTCGTGCTATGACTTGTTAAGCCGTAAAATTATTATTTCATGTCATGTCTTATTTGATGAGTCTCAATTCCCCTTTGTCTCTCTAAACTCGCCACCTCGGTATTCCTACGACTTCCTAGATGATGGTCTGAACCCTCTTCTAATTCATTATTTACATAGTCTGTCATCACAGACCTCGGCACCCGCCCCAACCTCAGACAGTCCGGGACATACTGCCCACCTGGTTCTACCGACGGTGGCCCGGAATAACCCGCCTCAGGGTGATTTTGCAGCCACCTCTCGACAAACTGAGCATCGGCCAGCCGGTCCCACCACCTCTGCCCTTCCTCCTATTCCCGGCAGTCCCGTGGCACACCACCCTCCCATCCCGCATCCAGAGACACGCTCTCGGACCATGGAAACCCATACCATGCATGGAATTCATAAACCTAAACGGTTGTTTAACCTATCCCTTTCAGTTATCCCTCGAAATCCAAAGGATGTCTTGTCCGACCCTAATTGGAATGCCGCAATGATTGATGAATATAATGCTCTTATTGATAATAAAACGTGGGACCTAGTACCTCATCCACCTGATACTAACATTATTCGTTCTATGTGGATTTTTAGACATAAAAAGAAATCTGATGGTTCTTTTGAGAGGTACAAGGCTCGTCTTGTAAGTGATAGCAGGTCTCAACAAGTGGCATTGGACTGTGATTAAACGTTCAGCCCGGTCGTAAAGCCCACAACCATCCGGACCGTCCTCAGCATTGCTCTATCCAAGTCTTAGCACATTCATCAGCTTGATGTCAAGAATGCCTTCTTACATGGGAATCTTCATGAAACGTTATATATGCATCAGTCTATGGGTTTCAGGGATCGTATTCATCCAGATTATGTGTGTCTGTTGCGGAAATTGCTCTATGGACTGAAACAGGCTCCTTAAGCATGGTACCATCGGTTCGCCGATTATGTCTCCAATATCGGTTTTTCACACAGCAGATTCGATCATCCTGTTCATCTACAATAAGGGTACATACATGGCTTACCTATTATTATATATTGATGACATCATCCTCACCACATCATTCTGATACTCTCCGCTGATCCATTATGTCTCTCATTTCCTCTAAGTTTGCTATGTAGGATCTAGGGCACCTGAATTATTTCTTGGGCATCTCTGTCTGTCACTCGACATTCTGGAGGCCTATTTTTATGTCAGAAGAAGTACGCCGAAGAGATCCTTGACCATGCAGACATGACATCTTTCAAATCATCCCACACGCCAGTAGACACCAATTCCAAGCTCAGCGCTGATTCCGGCCCTCCTATATTCAGACCCAACTCACTATCATAGCCTAGCTGCACAGTACCTCATATTCACGAGACCTGGTATATCATATGTCATGCAAAAAATCTGCCTACACATGCACAATCCGACAAAAGCCCACATGCATGCCATCAAACATATTTTACGATACGTCCAAGGTACACTTCACTTCGGATTACATCTATACAAGTCATCGCTCACTGGTCTCACTGCTTATTCCAATGCTGACTGGGGTGGATGTCCTGACACCCAACGTGTCTGGTTACAATAATTTTCTCAGAGATAACCTATTGTCTTAGTCTTCCAAAAGGCAACCTACACTATCCCGATCCAGTGCCGAAGCAGAGTATAGAGGTGTCGCCAACGTCGTCTCTGAGTCTTGTTAGATCTGTAACCTTCTACTTGAGCTTCACTGCCCGATTCGAAAGGCAACACTGGTCTACTGCGATAATATTAGTGTGATATATCTTTCCGTCAATACGGTCCAATATCAGCGCACTAAACACATTGAGATGGACATTCATTTCGTTCGCGAAAAAGTGGCTCGTGGTCAAGTTCGTGTCCTTCATGTTCCTTCCAGATATCAGATTGCCGACATCTTCACCAAGGGACTTCCGCGCATACTATTTGATGATTTTTCGAGTCTGTCTCAGTGTTCATGAACCTCCCACTTCGATTGCGGGGGTGTAATATAATATTTTCCGGATATTCTTTCATTAATTGTATATCTCTTATTTTATGTAGAATTGTATTCCTCTTATAATTAGGTTTTCTATTTTAGGTAGAATTATATTTTCTATTGTAATTAGGTTGATTAGTTACCTAGTTTAAATATTTATGTACTACTATATATATTATACATTATTGATGAATACAATTAAGGAACATATTTCTTTAGTATTTTTTGTCATACGGGTGGCATTTTAAAAATGAAAAACTCGCACATAAAAAAAAAACTGTCCACGTGTTTTAGAAAGTGATTTAGTGTTAGCATTGAATTTTGAGTTCAATAGTTTTGTTTGTTTAAATAGGTAATAAAAATAAAGGATAGAGGAGAATCGTTCGTGGCAGTAAGGATATCTCAAGGATTTTGAAAGAGGAGAGTGGACTCAAATTGGGGTACACCCTAAATTGAGTTAGTTTTATAAAGTATATACATTATGTATACAAAATATATTAATGTAAATATGTAGCTATACTTTGTATATACTATAATTTGAGTTGGTTTCATGTGTGTATACAAGGTATATATATTATGTATACAAAGTATATTAATATATATATATATATATATATCTATACTTTGTATATACTATAATTTGAGTTGGTTTCATGTGTGTATACAAGGTATATATATTATGTATACAAAGTATATTAATATATATATATATATATATATATATATATATATATATATATATATATATATATATATATATATAGTACATATACATTATCTATAGATATAGTACATATACATTATCTATAGATAGATGATACAGTAGTGTGCTAAAATGAAAAAGTGGGCTAAATTGACCACAAATTAGATGTATGAGTGATATATATAAGTTATTCCCCCCCCCCCCCTTTTAAACCAAAATAAAGCCCAACTGGCAAAAGTATATGCTCAAAATTAAAGTCACTTCAAATTGAGTTGGTTGTTGGGAGTTTGCATAAATTAGAGTAGAAGCAATTCTTGCAGGATACCGTTCAAGTTAGCAAAAGTACCAAAGCGTTTTCAAATCGATTACAAAAAGTGCTTCATCCTTTATTACAAAAATATATAGTATACAACTTGTTCACGAATTTGGTCCTTCTCTTCGTGCAAAAATTGGGAAATAGCTTTGTGACCATGGCAATCTAATTAATTATTTTCCATTTTGGTATATTTCTGGATGGGGCTGGGTGTTACACCCATGATTTTCGTGTGTGAAATATTTTCGAGATGCCGTCACTGTGATAAATAAACAAACACGTTAATAAAATCTTGATAGCAACACTCTTTTTTTCGATTTAGTTTGCTAGTTCAATTGCTCAATTCTTCTTTGTGACCTTAAGTTTATACTACCCAATTTAGACTATTAGAACTCAAGATTTTATGATTCAAATCATATCAAATTCACGTATAATCTCAAGTGTAGGGAAATTATTACCTTAAATTGTAGGTTGAATCTGTTGGTTACAAAGGTGCAGGAAACGGAAATTACAAATAACTGTCAAGTAATACAAGAACTGAAAATTACAATACAACAACAAAACTGAAATTACAATTCTGTTGAAGAAGGAAAACTGGAAACTGTTTTGTTTTTGCTGAGTCGAGTGTGGCGCTCTGTCTTTAAGACAATATCGCCCCATATGTATCCTTTATACGTCCTGGACAATTCGTCTCCCAAGATAAAACAGCAATGGAACAATTGAGCAAAGGAAACTCAAGAGCTACCGTGAAGAATATTGAGTAACGAAATGATGCTTGGAAGTTGTAGGAAGAACTATTTTTCTGGTTGTGTATTTCCGTGTATTGTTAATGTCCTCAACAATGGTGCAAGGGGGGGTTTATATAGGTGAGGGAGGGGTTGTTTAACTGCCTCCATAACGGCCATTATTGGCCAAGTAATGGCCATTATGGAGGTAGTAAAGCCAGCAAAATAAATGGTGAGAAAGACCAACGAATTGGCCATTATGGCTGAATTGAGTGCTGTGGCGTTTCTGTTCTCTTCTGCCCATTCTGACTTTCTGGAAACTTCAGGGACCAAACTGTACATCTGGAAGAATTCTGGTCTAAACTGTACATATGAAACTTCTGGGATCAAACTGTACATCTGGCAAAGTTCTCTGGCTCAAAAAGATAATAAGATAATATCAGAAGGCCCACAGCCCATGACCCATGACCCGTGACCCGTGACCCGAGAACCCGGAACCGGAACCGGACGGGACGGGCGGGCGGCGGCGGCGCGCATGTGGGCTTTCCTCGAACCGAAGCACATCTAGGTCCTCCCTCCTTTAAACACATGGGATACCCCTGGGGGTCCCAAACCCCAAACCAATTTTGAGTCTTATATACACAACAATTCTTTCTTCCTCTACCGATGAGGGAGAATTGATCACACACCACACTTTTCCATGCTTCAAACACCTTACTTCGTGAACCAATATCTCTTTCATTTCTCAATGAAATTTGACAATTCTTGGCCCTACGGTTATCTACGTACTTAGTAGATCATGCATGCGTGAAGAACCGGATTCTCCAATATGCGTAACACTAGTGTTTAAGCCATTAAAGTTGGTCGGTTGCAACTCCCGCCAAAGGCTAATTTCCAACAATCCCCTCTTGAAAGAAATTTTGGCGCACTCACATGGTGTTTTTTCATGTCCAGCAATATTTCAGCGGACCGATGTTGCATAAGGAGAGGTAGCTTCAGCTTTGAACCTTCCATAGTTGAATACCATCGGACTTACTTACTGCGCGGTGAACGTGATGTCTTGAACCGTCAGTGTTTAGTGTAAGCCTAGTCAATGGTACCAACACAACAAATTCCCTTACTCTCTTCTTCGTAATGTTTTATCCATTTTGGCCATGGACAACTTCTTGGATTCTTAAGTGCATTCATTTGAGGCGGCCCGTCCTCGCACTTAAATAGGTGGTCTCCTATAAGGTATCATGTTATACCCCACTTCACAAGTGTTAGGAACCATTAAAAGTTTCCCAAAACCTAACCTCAACTGTTGAGGATCATTTACAGGTTTTGAAAACTTAACCTTTACCCATACTGCAGATAGCACTTAACGTCTATCGCGGGAACGACTTTGGATTTGGTGTTTCTTTTCAGAAATCACTATTCGAAGTGCTCATGCTTCCACTGAAGCGATCAACTGAACCTTTACAACTTAGTTTTTCCATTGAACCAAATTACTGGGATCTCCAGTTAGTAAAGTTGGGTTACCACTGTATTGGTCCTTATATTTTGGGTTTTAAGCCCATTCCCCTAGACAGGCAAGCCACCTGATCCTTGGGTAAGCCCTTTGTCAATGGGTCTGCTAAATTATCATTTGACTTAATGTAATCAATGAATATTATACCCGTGGTGATCAGTTGCCTAACGGTCTTATGCCTCCGTCGAATATGACGAGACTTGCCGTTGTACATAGCATTTCGTGCCCTTCCTAGAGCCGACTGACTATCACAGTGGATCATTACCGAAGGTACGGGTTTGTTCCAACACGGAACATCCTCTAAGAAGTCATGAAGCCACTCAGCTTCTTCTCCTGCTTTGTCTAAAGCGATAAACTCCTATTCCATTGTGGATCGGGCAATGCAAGTTTGGTTAGAGGATTTCCAAGACACAGCCCCACCACCAATTGTAAATACATACCCACTGGTGGACTTGGTGTTCTCTATATCAAATATCCAGTTTGCATCACTGTACCCCTCTAGTACAGCTGGATATCTCGAATAGTGTAACCCAAAATTTAACGTGTATTTCAAGTACTGTAATACCCGATTCAACTCCTTCCAGTGATTATCACTCGGATTACGGGTAAACCTAGCCAACTTATTGACTGCATAAGCAATATCAGGTCGGGTGCAGTTTGTTATATACATCAATCTACCAATCACCTGTGCATATCGTTCCTGGTATACATGTGCACCAAGATTTTTATCAAGCTTTTGATTTGTATCCATTGGTGACTTTATCGGTGAACTGTCTAACATCTTGAACTTTCTCAAAACATCCTTAATGTAGTGAGACTGAGATAAGACCAGTCCGTCAGACGTCTTAGAGATTTTAATCCCTAGGATGACATCTGCGATACCCATATCCTTCATGTCGAAGCATTGTTTCAACATGTTCTTAGTCTCTAGGATTACCCTAGGACTGCTTCCTGTTATCAACATGTCATCTACATACATGCATATCATAACAAATGAGTCAGAGTTACCTTTCGTGTAAACACATTTATCACACTCATTAATGGCGAACCCCTTCGATAGTAGAGTACTATCAAATTTTTCGTGCCATTGCTTCGGGGCTTGTTTCAGCCCGTACAGAGATTTGACAAGCCAACAGACTTTCTTCTCTTGCCCTTGAACCACATACCCCTCGGGTTGGTCTATATAAATTTCTTCTTCCAAATCACCATTTAGGAAGGCAGTCTTAACATCCATCTGGTGTATCTCAAGGTCACGCAAAGCTGCGATCTCAATGAATACCCGTATGGATGTCATCCGGGATACTGGAGAATATGTGTCAAAGTAGTCAAAACCTTCTGTCTGCTGATAGCCCTTGACTACCAACCTGGCCTTGTACTTGTCTATAGACCCATCTGCTTTGTATTTTCGTTTGAGTATCCATTTACAACCCAACGGTTTATTTCCCGGAGGAAGATCAACCAACTCCCAAGTATGGTTATGCAGAATGGAGCCTATTTTACTCTCAATAGCTTCTTTCCAGAGCGGTGCTTCTGGAGTTGACAACGCCTTAGCAATTGTCCTTGGTTCATCATTAACCATATAAGCTACAAAGTCAGGACAGAAGGATTTATCCTTCCTGGCCCTTTTACTTCGCCTTAGATCCATCTCTGGAGTCTCCAAGTTCTGAGAATCTGGAGCACTAGATTCTGGATGTTCAGCGACCTCGAGATTCGCTAGATCTGAACCATCTAGATCCGGGCAGTCAAGGACTCCCGGTTCTTGAGAACTTTGTGCATAACTTCATTTGCGAGAGGTTATGTCTTTTTCCTTTCTAGGAAAGGTACCTTCAAAGAATAAAGCATTACTTGATTCCATAATTGTACCCTGGTGGATATCTGGAATATCTGACTTATGCACTAAGAAGCGATAAGCACAACTGTTATTTGCATATCCGATGAATATGCAATCTACAGTCTTAGGCCCAATCTTGACCTGATTTGGCTTGGGTACTTCAACCTTTGCCAAACAACCCCACACCTTAAAATATTTGTAGGTGGGTTTCTTTCCCTTCCCTGATTCATATGGAGTTTTGTCCTTACCCTTATGTGGGACTCTGTTAAGAATCATATTAGCGGTAAGGACGGCTTCTCCCCACATGTTTTGGGGAAGACCGGAATTGATAAGCAAGGCATTCATCATTTCCTTCAATGTGCGGTTCTTACGTTCTGCCACATCGTTCGACTGAGGTGAGTATGGAGTTGTCATTTGATGAACAATGCCTTCTTGGGCACAATATTCCTCAAAAGGCGATACATATTCTCCCCCTCTATCGCTACGTATAGATTTAATCCGTATGCTTAGTTGGTTCTCAACTTCTGCTTTGTAACGTTGGAACGCTTCAAAGGCTTCATCCTTACTTTTTAACAAGTAAAGGTAACAATACCTTGTGCTATCGTCAATGAAAGTCACAAAGTACTTGTTCCCCCCTCTAGTTTGTGTGAACTTCAAATCACATATATTTGTATGAATAAGTTCTAGAGGAGGGGTATTCCTTTCGACGGATCAAAAAGGAAGCTTGGTGAGTTTTGCCTCTAAGCACACCTCACACTTACGTTGAGGGTTTGCGCCGACAGACGGCAACAACTCCATCTTTACCAGCCTTTGAATAGACTTGTAGTTAACGTGTCCTAATCTATGATGCAATAGATTAGAAAACTCAAGCAAATAAGAAGAAGGTTCAACTTTATTACTTGGACGTAATACAGACATGGCATTCACTTTGAAGAGGCCTTCACAGACGAAGCATCTCCCCACAAATGTGTCATTCTTAGTGAGTACAAACTTATTGGATTAAAACACTAGCCTAAAACCAGCATTAACCAATAAAGGTCCAGAAATTAAATTTCTTCTAATCTCTGGGACGTGCATCACTTCCTTCAGAGTGAGCTCATTACCGAAAGTCATCTTCAGGACCACCTTTCCAACCCCCAGCACGTCCAAGGAAGCGTTGTTGTCCATGAACAGCTTCTTGTCGGTGACCAGTGAGTACGTGGAGAAGGCATCTTTGTTGGAACATATGTGTCTTGTTGCACCTGTGTCCACCCACCACTGCATCGGATTCTCAACCAAGTTGGCTTCTAGCACTACTGCCGAGAAATTCTCAATCATGTCATCCAGGAGCGTGTCCTTGACAAAGTTTGCTTGCGCCTTGCTTTTCGACTTGGCTTTCTGTTGTTGCTCAGTCTTGAGCTTGCGGCATTCCTTGATCCTATGACCAGGTTTCCCACAGTGATGACAATTACCTCTGAACATCTCCACTGCGGGGGCTTTGCCGTCTTTGTGGAACTTCTGCTTCTTGCTTGGGTTCCCTTTGGCCTCAGCCAGATTTACCTTTGCCTCAGTAGTTTGTCTGCCTCTAGGTAAGGTCTTCTTGTTATCTTCCTGGATTTGGAGTTTGATAACAAGCTCTTGAAAGGTCATCTCCTTTGTCTTGAGTTTTAAGTAACTCATAAACTCATTCCATGAATGAGGTAACTTTTCAATCAGCGATGCAACCAAAAACTGCTCGTTTGGTTTCAATCCTTCCAAATCCAGGTGATGTATCATCATTTGGAATTCCTGGACTTGGGACATCACTGTCTTGCTGTCCACCATTTGGAATTTTAGAAATTTCCCAACGATGAACTTCTTAGTACCCGCATCTTGTGCGTTGTACTTCTTTTGCAGTTTTTCCCACAGCTCTTTGGCAATGCCAACGGTGTAATAGACCGTGTAGAGAGGGTCTGCTAAGCAGTTCAGTATGTAATTCTTGCACATGAAATCGCTATGATTCCATGCGTCACGAACCATCTTCATGCCATTAATGACATGGATACCAAGGCCCCATTCACCTGTTTCATTAGACGAAGAGTCCATTTCATCTCCAGCTTGTGGAGGATCTTCCGTTAGGAACCGGGCCATGCCCATAACTGTTAAGTAAAACAGCATCTTTTGCTGCCATCTCTTAAATTCTGATCCCATGAATTTTTCAGGGCGATCATGGTGTGAGCCAGAAGGTGGAGCAGCAGTAGTCGGGAAGGCAGCGGTGTTACTGCCTTGAACAGTAGAGGTGGCAGCAGTGAAGGCAGCATGGTTGCTGCCTTGGCCAGTAGCGGCAGTAGCGGGGAAGGCAGCAACGTTGCCTTGATTGGCAGCAGCAATAGCAGCAGCATCAGTCATATTTCCACCCATGTTGCAGTAGTTACCGTAAGCAAATATTTTCTTAAACTTGTTGGTTACAAAGGTGCAGGAAACGGGAATTACAAATAACTGCCAAGTAATACAAGAACTGAAAATTACAATACAACAACAAAACTGAAATTACAATTCTGTTGAAGAAGGAAAACTGGAAACTGTTTTGTTTTTGCTGAGTCGAGTGTGGCACTCTGTCTTTAAGACAATATTGCCCCGTATGTATCATTTATACGTCCTGGATAATTCATCTCCCAAGATAAAACAGCAATGGAACAATTGAGCAAAGAAAACTCAAGAGTTACCGTGAATAATATTAAGTAACGAAATGATGCTTGGAAGTTGTAGGAAGAACTATTTTTCTGGTTGTGTATTTTCGTGTATTGTTAATGTCCTCAACAATGGTGCAAGGGGCTGTTTAACTGCCTTCATAACAACCATTATTGGCCAAGTAATGGACATTATTGAGGTAGTAAAGCCACCAAAATAAATGGTGAGAAAGACCAACAGATTGGCCATTATAGCTGAATTGAGTGTTGTGGCGTTTCTGTTCTCTTCTGCCCATTCTGACTTTCTGGAAACTTCAGGGACCAAACTGTACATCTGGAAGAATTCTGGTCCAAACTGTACATATGAAACTTCTGGGATCAAACTGTACATCTGGCATGTGACCCGAGAACCCGAGAACCCAGAACCGGACGGGACGGGACGGGCGGGCGGCGGCGGCGCGCGCGTGGGCTTTCCTCGAACCGAAGCACATCTAGGTCCTCCCTCCTTTAAACACATGGGATACCCCTTGGGGTTCCAAACCCCAAACCAATTTTGAGTCTTATATACACAACAATTCTTTCTTCCTCTACCGATGAGGGAGAATTGATCACACACCACACTTTTTCATTCTTCAAACACCTTACTTCGTGAACCAATATCTCTTTCATTTCTCAATAAAATTTGACGATTCTTGGCCCTACGGTTATCTACGTACTTAGTAGATCATGCATGTGTGAAGAACCAGACTCTCTAATATACGTAACACTAGTGTTTAAGCCGTTAAAGTTGGTCAGTCGCAACTCCCGCCAAAGGCTAATTTCCAACAGAATCTTCATACTTTAGAATTCCAAAATCGAGAGATCCTTATCCAAAAATCATGAAATGGTTATTGGTTCGTGTAAAATCTGATATTTATACTAGACTGCTCATTAGAGCTATCACACTCATATGCTATGATCGCGTTCTTGCTTGTCACCTAACTCAGCATGCTCTTGCTACCTCCACCTCGATTACGGTAGCCAGTCAAGGTCGGACATCATGATCTCGCTCTTCAACCACAATTTGCTAGAGCATGCAATTCTCTTCTTCGTGATCTTGCCACTTGGTCACGATTGCATAGTGCACCAGATATTAAAAAAATCTGCAGCTATAAAATGAGTATTAATGGTGCCAAATTACCCCTCAGCCCCTCGGATCCTAATCCTAACTATGTCAACAAGTCTCAAATGGTATAATGGACTTGTACCAAATGCTCAAAAAGAGGGATTAGGTTGCAAGGTAAGACTGCGTACAACATACCCTTGTGGTCCGGCCCTTCCCCTGACTCCGCGCATAGCGAGAGTTGTTGGAAATTTACTAATGTGGAATTAAGTTTATCCCATTATTTATGACTAAACAATTAGGCCCCGCACGTCGAAAATATCGTTTCCATACACGTGCAATCTTAGTGCCAAATATCATAAATTTTGTTAATGAAAGAGATATTAGTACGTAAGTGAAATGTTTGAGACATAAAATGATGGATGGTTATTTGCTAAATGATAAATGTTCCACGTTGGTCAGAGAATGAAGGATTGTGCGAAGTGTAAGATGGAACGGGTCAAAAAAGGACTGTGGAGCCGAGAAGGGCCGCATTGCCCCCTAGCAGCGCCGCGGCGCGTGACTGGCAATAAGTTTCGTCGGTTTTCTGGAGCCACGGTGCTAAATGCTGCAGTGCCGCGTTGCTTCCCAGGCAGTGTTTGCTAGACGAAATCCCAAAGGTTTGGCTATTGAGGGGGCTTCAATGGCATTGAAACCAACCAATAATGGCCATTACTTGGACCATTATGTTGCTGCATTACTTGGGGGTTAAATACCATCCATTACATGGCAATTGATTGCCATTGTGGGGCACTTGAAGAGGCCATCTTGCACATCTATAAATTGAAGCCTTGGCTCAATTCTAGAGATGAACATATGAACACAAAACATGTTCACAACACCACAAAGAAATCAGATTTTCCTAATAGCAATCCTTCTCTAAGCAATCTTCATTATTCGTGTTCTTCGCTGAGATCATTTGTGTAGGCTTTGCACACTTGATAGTTTGTTGTTTCATCTTAGGAGACTATTGTCCACACTTCCGTAAAGCCTATATACGGGGGCAATCTTGTCTTAAAGACAGAGGGTCATCTCTCGACTCAGCCGGTGGTGTTGTGGTTTATCTAATTAGTTGCTAAGTATTTCAGGTGTTAACTTAACAGACGAAGGACTCTAACCGTTCGTATTCTCAGCGGATCTACAAGTAACAAGTATAGCAGTTCATGTTCTTGTATTTCCGAATACAAGTTCTATATTTCAAGTTTCAATTAAAGATCAAGATATTGACAACTTCTTGTTGTAATCTTAGTTGTTTATCCTTTAGATCACTGTAATAGTTATTTACTATTCCCGTTGTTGCTTTACATATTCCAATAATTTTAAGACAAGATTGTATTAGTGATTCAAAAGATGTTGGTCGACAAGTGTGTGACCAAATCTGGCTGTGGTTTTCTTCTTGAAAACAGTTCTATTGAGAGTTTTGCTAACAATTAAAACCATAACTGTGCTTTCAAGATTGGGCCTAGTTATGGTTCTCTTTTTTACGACAGTTACAAATCGGTTTTCATCAAATGAGGGATCTCTGAATCTGATGTTGAGCTTCACGATACTGCTGATAGTTATGCTAGTACGGCTAAAGATCAAGGATGAGTTGGTGTCACCGCTCCTGAGGGTGGTGGAAACAAGCGCCCACGAGAGGCTGAGGATGTCAACTGGGACTAGAGGAGAAGGCTGAAAATGAAATTCTATCATACAGCAAAAGTCCTATATCTGTCCCAGACAAAGAATCCGAATTATGGTAAGGAGGATTTGGATACTCAGTCTAACTGAAGTGGGCGAGAATCCAAAAGGTCTAAGTTAATCCTTCCTTATCAATAAAATGTTTAGTTAATGTCTGAATAAAAGTGTGTAAAGCGAGGCTGGGAATATGAAAGTGTCTTTCATTAAAAACTTATATTTCCTACACTCTAAAATCAGATATTGAATCTCCTTCCTTCCCGGTTAATTATTGGACTATTATAAACAAAACTTAAAAGATTCGTTCTTTTGGGTGTAATTATTAAAAGTGTATAAAGTATGTTCGCACATACGAAGGAGATAGATCCACTGACTGTGCAAAAACTGTTACCACTCTTAAGTAAGCGCCAAGAATTATCTAGGCACCAATCTCAGGAGAAGAAGACTAAAAGATAATGGATTATCTTAAGACGTTGAACCTGTCACACTATCTGACATAAGATCATACATTTGATAAGATAATATTGGACACTCAGTCGTACAAAGCCTATGGGCAACTGGAGTGGGCCAGAATTCAGTTGACAGAAAAGTAATGGACACCTAGTGAGGTGGGCCAGAGTTTTCCAGGTCTTAAATGATCTGAAGGCCAAAAGAAAGGCAGAAACAAATTGAACACTCAGTCTGCCAAAGCAACTGGAGTGGGACAGAGTATCCAGATCACATATGATCCGATTACGCCCTAGCCACGGGCAAGAGATTGTTCATGTGAAGCAACGTCACCTTTAAAGTAGAAGGGATTGGAGAGGTTGTCCTCAATAGGACTTCAGGGAATGGGATCACTCTAAAAGGAGGTGATACATGTCCCAAACTTGGTTCAAGGACGTTGTTGGTGAAGCTGGTTTAAGACTAGTCCAACTGGTCTGTAATAACTAAGAATGGTACAAAATATTTGTAGCTAGATGAATGATATATTTGTAATTCGTGCATCTATGCCATCATAGATTAAGATACGTCAAATAGAAAGTCATTCAAAAGCTAACAAAGTTGAGATTGTTGCCTTATGTCGACATAAACCCTCAAAATGAATGTGAGGTAGGCGAAGAGGCAAAATCACCTTTCCGAGTTCCATCAAAGGAATAGCGAAAGAAACACCGTTCCTCTAGAACTTAGTCACACCTACATGTGTGATTTAAAGTTTATACAAAATAGAGGGGGGAGACAAGTACTTTGTGAGCTTCATTGATGATGGTACAACGTATTGCATCATTTGTTTGTAGAAAGGCAAAGATGAAGTTGTTGAAGCGGATAAGCGCTACAAAGCAGAAGTTGAAAATCAACTAAGCCTACGGATTGAGGAATTCATAGTGATAGAGGGGGAGAATGTGAAACATCGTTCATTAAACGACTGCTCATTACTCACCTCTGCCTAACTGTGTTTGACAAGCGCAAAGCCGTACACCCAAAATATGTAGGGCAAGGCGATCCTTACCGCTAATGCGATTCTTAACAGAAATACGCATAAGGATAAGGATAACCCTCCGTGTGAAACATGGAAATGATCTCACATACAAATGTTGTGATGTAGGATGGCTTGGTAGAAGTTGGAATACCAAAACCAGGTCAAGTTGGACCTAAGACTGTAAATTGCATATCCACTGGATTTGCAAATAACAGTAGTGTTTATCGTCTCTTTGTGTCAAAGAATGCTGAATTCTTTGAAGATAACTTTCCTTGAGAAGGAAAAAGAAGTAATTGCTTGAGGTTAACAAGAACCCACGAGGGCCTGACTGTTCGGAACTAGACATTCCGTATCTACAAGACTCGGAAGTTGCTGATTATCCGAAACTTAATACTCCAGATCTACATAACTCAGGGATTCTAGATGTTGAACCGAGATGGAGCAAAGAGGGGACAAAGACTTGTTCCAGACCTTCTAGATTGTATGGTTGAGAATGAACCATGGACAATTAACAGAGAATTGTCATAGATTCCATTATATAGAACCATACTTGTGTAATGGTTGACCTTCCTTCGGGAAAAGAACATTTGGGTTGTAAAAGTGGATACTCAAAATTGAGTACAAAGTAGATGGATCTACTGATGAGTATAAGACCTCGACTACCTGTACATGTGCTCCCATGTGAAAAGCTTAACATCCAGGGCCATTGCAGTCTTGCGTGGCATGAATGCTGAAATAGCCTTCCTAACCGGAGAGTTGGAAGGGGAGGATCACAGTTGGTTTGCTGGACTATTGGGCTTCTTCCTGAACTTTCATTTTGGTCCCTGAAATGTTTACATTTTGGTCCTGGAAGTTTCGGATAAAAAAGAAACAATGAATCTGACAACAGAAATATTGACTCAGAAGTTAGAAAACCAACATTCTGAGAGTGAAAGTTATATTGAAACAAAATATATGGGCATCACAGATGACATCTTAGGAATCTCTAAGACATTTAACGAACTGGTCCAACTCCAAACTCAGTTGTGAGATAATTGATAGTCTCGTTGAAGCCACCAATGGATATGAATCATAGAACTGATTGGAATCATGGTGCACCCATATACAAGGAGCGATATGCGCAGGTCACATGTAGTTCAATGTATTTTACACTCTACAATTGACCTGATATCGGCCTACAAAGCAGATCAGTTGAACTAAGGTTCACTCATGATTCTGGAAATGATCTATAAAAGGCGTTAAGTCGGATATGACGATATATGAAATATTCGCTTATCTACGGATTATGGTACTCTGGATGTCCAGCGGTTCTGGGAGAACACAGTGATGCAAACTGGACATCAGATATGAAGAACACCAAAGCTACAAGTAAATGTGTATAGTGGGTCTTGGAAAATCCTCTAAGCAACCTTGCATCGGCCGATTCATGATGAAATCGGAGTTTATCGCTTTTAACAAAGCAGGAAAGAAGTTGAGTAACTTAACGACTCCTTAGAGGATGTCCCTTATTGGGAGAAACCCGTGCCTTCAGCAATTATACATTGTGGCTAGCTGGTCGGCTTCAGGAAGGGAACGGATAACGGTGTCTGGGCATATCTGTCGGATCTGTCGGAGACATGAGATCGTATGGCAATTGATCATCACGGGTTTCACTTTCTTGATTACTAATCAAAGGATATAGCAGACCCTTTAGCTAAGGGACTACCCAAAGATCAAGAGTTCTGCCTGTCTAGGGGAATGGGCTTAAAACCCAAACAAATACGGACCTTTGCGGTGGTAACCCAACCATACTGACTGGAGATCCCAAGAATTTGGTTCAATGGGAAAACTAAGCTGGAAAAGGTTCAGTTGAGCGCTTCGGTGGAAGCAAGAGCACTTCGATTATGGTTTATGTTTAAGAAACATGAATCCAAAGTCATTTCCGTGATAGACATTAAAGTGCTACCTGCATGGTGGGTAAAAGTTAAGCTTCCAAACCTTTAATGATCCTCGAACGGTTGAGGTTAAGGTTGGGGAAACTTTTAATGATTCCTAACACTTGTGAAGTGAGGTATAGCATGATACTTTGTAGGAGATCACCTATATAAGTGCGAGGACAGGCCGCCTCAAAGGAACGCACTTAAGAATTCAAGTGTGTCCACGGCCACAATGGACAGAATAAAAGAAGAAACGAATAAAGAGGAGGTATTGTGTTGGTACCGTTGTCAAGGCTTTCATTAAACGTTGACGGTTCAAGATATCACGTTCACTACGCAGTAAGTAAGACCGATGGTATTCAACTAAGGAAGGTTCAAAGCGTAATCTACCTCTCCTGATGCAATATCTTTTCGCTAAAAGATTGCTGAAAGTAGGCACATTGTGTGTGCGCCAAAATCTCTTTCAAGAGGGGATTGTTGGAAATTTACTAATGTGGAATTAAGTTTATCCCATTATTTATGACTCGAACAATTGGGCCCCGCACGTCGGAAATATCGTTTCCACACACGTGCAATCTTAGTGCCAAATATCGTAAATTTCGTTAATGAAAGAGATATTGGTACGTAAGTGAAATGTTTGAGACATAGAATGATGGATGGTTATTTGCTAAATGATAAATGTTCCACGTTGGTAAACGAAGGAAGGATTATGTGAGGTGTAAGATGGAACGGGTCGAAAAAGGGCCGCAGAGCCGAGAAGGGCCACGGCGCATGGTGGCGATAAAGTTTAAGTCGGCTTTACGGAGCCACGACGCTAAATCGCCGCGCGTGGCGCCCTAAGCGATGTTTGCTCGATGGAATCCCAAAGGTTTGGCTGTTGAGGGGCTTCAATGGCATTGAAACCAGCCAATAATGGCCATTACCTAGACCATTATGTTGCTGCATTACTTGGGGGTTAAATGTCATCCATTACATAACAATTGATTGCCATTATAGGGCATTTGAAGAGGCCATCTTGCGCACCTATAAATTGAAGCCTTGGCTCAATTCTAGAGATGAACATATGAACACAAAACAAGTTCACAACACCACAAAGAAATCAGATTTTCCTGATAGCAATCCTTCTCTTAGCAATCTTCATTATTCGTGTTCTTCGCTGAGATCATTTGTGTAGGCTTTGCACACTTGATAGTTTGTTGTTTCATCTTAGGAGACTATTGTCCACACTTCCGTAAAACCTATTTACGGGGGCAATCTTGTCTTAAAGACAGAGGGTCATCTCTCGACTCAACCGGTGGTGTTGTGGTTTATCTAATTGGTTACTAAGTGTTTCAGGTGTTAACTTAACAGACGAAGGACTCTAACCGTTCTTATTCTCAGCGGATCTACAAGCAACAAGTGTAGCAGTTCATGTTCTTGTATTTCCGAATACAAGTTCTATATTTCAAGTTTCAATTAAAGATCAAGATATTGGCAACTTGTTGTTGTAATCTTAGTTGTTTATCCTTTAGATCACTGTAATAGTTATTTACTATTCCCGTTGTTTCTTTACATATTTCAACAAGAGTTTAATGCACCAGGCTGCCCTTTAAACATAGTAAGCATATAAAGGTAAATATCATGGCCCAAATTACCCATGTCATGATTGGTGCCCAACATAACCGTTAGGCGAACCAAAATCAATTAAAAATGATGATCTCAAGTTCCAACAAAAGATTCATGAAAGTACAAGAGTGGAGTGAATTGTAAGCCTGTTAAAATTTTAATTGATTACTCTCTGGACCTAGTCGATTGAAAATGCGACAGCCGCAAAAAAATTGTTAGTCCTTTAATTTGCTTAAGTGTAAACCACAATAAGTAATAGAGATACATAACATAATATGAAAGAAATAAAATAGATGACATCAAAATGCTAATTCAGGATCAATGTGGTATCCTAATCCAGTCAGTCCCCTTGAAAGGATGTTATCTCTTTAAACTCTTTGTAACTTGAGTTGAGTACAATCTTTATGATTTTATGCGTTGTCACGATTCAAAATCTAAAGTCACGATAACACCTATTTTTAACCCGATAGGTAATCGAAAAGATGAACAATCGGTTTATTTTCAGTCAAATAAGCGGAAAATGAAAAATATAAATATCCATAATCAAGTCTATATAATAATAAAAATGCGAAAACAACCCAATATACCACCAAGACTGGTGTCATGTGTACAAGAGCTATTAAGAATACTAATACAAGGTTGAATCGACTAAATACACTATCTGAATGTAAAAGAGAAGGAAATACATAAGAGAAAATTTCAGAAAAGTACAATTCACTGATTTACATTGCAAAAATATAGCTCATAACATACATTGCAAATTATTGACCCAAAAACACTTTTATATAATGTTATACACTTATATATAAAGACATCTACATTATGTATATAGGTGTATAATGTGTAGGTATATATACTAAAAAATATAATTGTACAATATTATATACGATAATATGCACTTATACACATTTACACACATATAGAAACTTGTTTTCGCATACGTGTGTTGCATGTGTGTATCACGTTAATTTAAAAAAATTATATAAAGATATATTTAAAAAATGAATTATTATAAAATAATAATTGGCGTAAAAATAAATGCAATATTCATTTATATAATGAAAATAAATGAACATGGCATACATATATATCATGTTGCATATGATATATCTTTATTAACAATATTGTTGATATAGTTTATTCTGTCTTCTTTGACTATTTTGTGCCAAAAATTGAAACTCGTTCTCTAATCTCTATCAGACTAAGACCAATTAAAGATTAGTAAGAAAATTACGTGTAAGAAGATTAAATTATGTAAAATAGCAGAGTTAGAATAAATATAACATTCATTTAAATGGTAAAGACAAATATTACTACATAAGATGCAATAGCTGGAATTTTTTTGAATGTCTACATGATCTGCAAACATAAATAAGTAACGGTTAAGTCAGTTATAGAGTATTTGTAGTTATACATGTTACATGGTATGAAAGAATAATAAGTATGTTATGTAGTTTCATCTCACCCAATAACTCTTCATAGATAATGCTTTTGATGTAGGTTTCTTTTTGTCACTTCAATTGACTTATAATGATCAAATTCTTGTTGATGACATTGAATATTCATCTTAAAAATTCAATATATCGTTAAAGCTATGTAAGAAAATATATTGTTGAAATTATACTGTCCAACACTAAAACTTTTGTGACGATGCATTTTGCAATTTGAAGGTTATCACAATTATGATTAGTGTACAAATTTTATCTATTATAGAGTCTTTCAATAAATGACAAATAGTTCGATCAACAATTTCATTTACAGTTGAGGAAATCAAGAAGCACTACGTGAGAAAAGAAGAAGACCTCTTTCGACTTCTAACATATGAGGTATTTTAATTGTGCTATTTAATTTAAGTAAGAAAATGATTTGAACAAAATATAATTCTAATTGATTGAAATCCTAAATTTGGCATTAATTATTTTTCCATAAATAAAGGTAATTTACTTTTTCAAAAAAAATTGTCAAAGTAAAAAATATTTTACTTTTTAAAAAAATATTTATCAAATTAAAAAAAAACTCCAGAAATAATGGTGGATTTCCGAAGCCAAAAAAGATTCTTAAATATTATTAAATAATAAATGCTCTTAAAAGTTACTTGCAAAATCCTATACTAGAGATGATAGTGGATCCTGGACCCGGTCCGGATTCGGTGGATCCAAATCCATTTTATAGGATATGGATCTTCAAAATTTGGACCCGACGGATCCGGATCGGACCCAGATTCATTTCTGATGGATCGGATCTGGATCTGGATCTTGTATTTGAGATCCGTATCCAGTCCAGATCTGACCCGTGGATCCGTTTTTTATTAAATATATTCATAACCTAGAATGTAATTTTATAAGTATTTTCTTAAAATTGCTAAGCACATCCTTGCAAGTTTAATTCACAAAACAAGTTTAATTTATTCCCGCGTTAACTCAAAAACCAAAAAATAAAGAGGTAACTTCGATAATAAAATCAATGTTATATTAGTGAATGACTAACATCTCCATAGACAAGTAGTTAAAATTATATTCACTTCATTTGTGAAGATTCCAAGCATATGCAAGTTCTGCATTGTAGAAATACTAGTCAGCATTTTCCACAACTATTGTCATTGTGCAACATTTTCAATTAATAGCTCACAATCAAAACGAGACAACGAACAAAATATCTCATATGAACATTTCAAAATTGAAACACAGTAAATTGTTAGCTAAGTAAAAATCGTTTGTCAGTTCAAAAAAAAATTCTTAGCAAAGCAAAAAAAATTCGTGCGGATCCAGATCCGATCCGTGGACCCGGTGGATCCGATGGATCCGGATTTGGATATGATTTTTATGGACCCGGCGGATCTGGATTCAGGTATGAAAGACGGATCTGGATCTGGATCTAGTAGGATCCGGTCCAGATCCGATCTGTTGCCATCCCTATCCTATACCCTATAAGAATAATTTATAGGGTTTCTACCATATTAATTTGCCTTATGGTAATATTGTAACATTTTATTTAATACGTTTGGATTCAGAAATTTTCATCAAGCCAAAATTCTGTCAATTAAGAGGCATGTTTATTGGTTATTTCCTTATTTATTACTTTTTGTTTGTCAAATCTTTTGTACTTTTCCAAAAAAATATTTACCAAAACAACTACAAAAATAATAATAAATTTTTTTACTTTTCTAAAAAATGAAATAGGTGAAATATTATAAAGATAATTAAATACTAAAGAGTAAATGACAATTTTGTCTATTATATGAAAGACAAAAAGTTCATTCACAGTTTCTAAAGCTCTTCATGCTTTTCATATAATATAGATTATACAAATATTGTATAATTAGATATTTTTTTGTCGCAATTTGTGATTTCAACTTGTTTTTAATGGAGATTTATCATGTATACCTTCTTAGAAAATACCTTTTAGCCACCATTATACCTTAATTTCAACACTAAAATTACCATAGGAAAAAACAAAGAAGTAGTGAGAAATTCACCAAATACATATAAATAATGTATTTATCTTGTATAATAATGTATAAGAAGTGTTTATATACCTATATACAATATTATACAAAATTATATATTGGTATACAAATGAATCCTATCAATGGAGCTTCACATGTTCTTCTTTCTTGAGCCTTTTCTGAAATTTAACTCAAATCTCGCTCAAATTATACTCCAAATCACTTCAAATTTTAAGTTTTGAGCTCCTCTTGAACTTTCCAGCCGATTGGAACAACACCTAATGATGTTTCAAGCAAACCCAACAATACTTATTTCGTTTTTATCTCAAATTTTATATCGGTGAATAATTTGTTGAAAGCGAGATCTTCGTTCCTATACACTGATAATAAAAGAAGGATTATTGCCACCAAAGTCGAACATAAATTGCGAACAAAAATAGCAATATTGTATAACTGTGTATGCACACCCAATATACAATATTATACACTTATTATAATTTTGTATAATGCTGTATAATATTATATAGTGATGTATAATTTGTATATGAAATCTGAGTTTCGCCTTCAACTTTCTTTTTCAACTTGTATGATTCCCGAAGCCGATGTTAATCAAACTAAAGCAACCTAGCACTGTAGCTTCAAGTTACTACAAGCTTTTTCAACAACTTTTAGCTTCACCCAAACAATTTCGGCAATATCAATCAACATTGGCGAAATTTAATAAATAGGATGAAGCTCCTGACTTCTTGTTCTTCCTTAATCCTCTTCTGAAATTTGACTCAAATTTAATTCAAATCTGCTCCAAAATACTTTAAATTTAAGTTTTCAACTCCTCTTGATGTTTTCAATTAATTAGAACAACACTCAATCCAAATTTCAAACAACTAACAAATTCGAAACAAACAAATTTCAGAAATCGAAGCTTAGATTCGTCTTCAATGGTGAACTTCTATTCTTCAAGTTTCAATCAACAATATTTGAAGAAATATATACATAAATTGAAGCAGTAAAATAGGGAAAGAGATATTTAAACCCTAGCGAAAGAAAGGGGCGATGGTAAAAAATAAATGTGGGTCAGTTTTTGTAAGATTTTAAAAAGTAGACCTAATTTGATAGCATTGTTTCCCTAATTAATATACGACATAATTAATCCAATAAATAAAGATAGCAAGTGACTGGCACTGTGGATCATCTACGCAGCTCACCACTAGATTTTTGGAATCAGCACCCTCGAACTCAGGCCACTCTACGGGGCCCAAACGTATTAAGAGTCAAATTTGCACCACAGAGAGTGCGTTAAGTGTAGTATGAGTATGATATCACATGTACCTAGTATATCTCATAGACGGACGATGAAGAAGTAGTGACAAGATTTTGTAAGAAGTCATCATTTAACCTTACAAGTCTACATTATACCCAAGTAAGGTTTTCACTGAATAAAAAAAAATTAAGTATCAAGAAATGTTCAATAATTAATTAAGCATATAATCAGGTAAGAATGAAAGATGTAATGCAAAACAATGATATATCTCAAGTACGAAAAGCTCTCCAAAACTTGTATATACACAGAACTCCTCGACAATATTTGAGATTCCATGACCCATGAAGAACTTAGGAGGTCTATATACCGCCGGAATCATTTTTTGACGTACACACATTCACCGGAACCATTTCCCTTCAACTTATCACACTTTCACCGAACCATTTCCCTTCGACATCTTATAATTTCGCCAGAATTATTTTCCCTTGGCATCTCATGTAAAACTCAAAGATTTGAGTTATAAACTATACCTTAATGATATCCCATGATTACCTATTGATTTCTCTCTCAAAAGTCATGTTTTGATGTCCCAAGAGTGCTCCCAAATGAATTAATTCAGATATATTATGAAATAATAAAACTAGAACAAGAATATTACAGAGAGAGGGGAGAGTTCTTTTCTTTTCTTGAAGTATGTATATACAATGGAGAGAACATCTCTATTTATAATAGAAAACTGACTTGGTCCCAAAGTTACTAACCCTAACTTTCCTTGTAGAGATATACATCCACAATAATAAATAATAATTATAACACTTTCTCTTGAATGTCTATTTGGTACATAATGTGCCTCGTTAAAACCTTACTAGAAAAAACTCAGTGGAAAATATTCTAGTGAAGATCAAAGAGTACACATTTTTAATAATACGCATTTTGACTGCCTCATTAAAAACCTTGCAAGAAAAAACCCCGTGGGACAAAACCTTGTAAGGGAAAAAGAGTACAGCGCGTATTAACTCCCCCTGATGAGAACATCAATCTAAAACTTGAATCTTCGCAATCCAATCTTGTGGACCATCTTCTCAAAAGTTACAGTTGGTAAAGACTTAGTGAACCAATCAACCATATTATCACTTGAACGAATCTGTTGCACGTTAATATCATCATTCTTTAGGAGATTGTGTGTGAAGAACAACTTTGGTGAAATATGTGTTATTTTATCTCCTTTTATGAATCCTTCATTTAGTTGGACTATGTATGATGTTGTGTCTTCGGTCTTTGGATACAGTTGCATCGCATATAATATTGTTTAAATCACTCCAAGTGCATTCCTGACTTGCTTTATAAACAGATGTTATCTTTATATGATTTGACTGTCATGTAGAACAACATCGTTGTAATCCCTCATAGGGATAGCTAAATATATAAATGCATCAATTTCAGAAAGATATGACACTTCAGGACCAAAGAGTTCTGCAAGTTTCTCAATTCAACTTCTTTCAGCAGATAATCTAGTGCTTTTGAAAACTCTTCAAGAGTTTGAATAATATTCAAGTAATCAATTTACACTCATAAAGATTTAAGGATAATAGAGTCATGTGTACCCTTAGTCAATGAATACTCATTATGCTAAAATCTCATTCATCTTGATTGATTTAATCTATACAGATTTTTAGAATCTGTATATGCTTCATGCATTTAAAATTCTTCAAGAATTTTCATATAAATTTTATCAAGTGACAATATCCATTAATATTTAAATGTGTGAAATTTTATGTTGTCTGGACTACTGGCCCAATAAGCTTGAAGCCAAAATGCATCATTTTACTTGGTATAATGTCTATGGTAGCATGCTTTATAGACGTAGAATTCAGATCCTCACAATCTTTTACAATATTGCGCTATATTGTACCAAAGATATCGCCGACGATATATCATTTTTATCGGTACACAATGTGACATAACTTAGTGAGATCTCATCACTTCCATTATTTTTTGGTACATAAACCTCTCACGAGGTTTCATGAAATATTGTGTTCTAGGCTCTTCGAGAGCACATTGCCTCCTTATTATGACCATTTTGATCATGAGCTCCTCTCCTCTTTTCAAGAATTATTTCATTTGGAATCGATTGATCTACCAAGCTTCATGTATGTTGTAGATTATGTCCTTCAAGGAAATTAATTTAATAGGAGCATGTTGCAGCTAAAATTAGAAATTAATTTTGGATTAGCAAATGCTTCCAACACTTGACTTAAATTATCTTTGAATGAGGATCATACTAATTATAACTCATAACATATTTCTTAGCTGCTTATTCTCTCTCCCTTATGTTAGAAAAACTAACACATATCCCATATTTTTAGGGAGAATCCATCTTTGTGCATCATGGTAGATTAATTAATCATATACCACACATAAAATTGTTAGATGAAAATATCTGGTTCCTGACCTTGAACCAATTGTAAGGGCAAAATTTATTATAATTTATTAGTCTGAAGCATATAAGTGGTGTTGTATGAAATATATCATATTTCATATCAACACATGAAGCTTTGTTCTCATAAGATGATTTAGATATTTATGTGAGGCATTCAATGCCAAACCAGCTTAGATATAAACCAACATTAACAAGATGAATTATCTTGATTACATAATCTAAAAATTGTGCTCTCAACTCAATTATTTTGAGCAAGTAACTTCGCATATGTCAAACTGTGGTTGTCAATAAATGCACATGTGACTATCTTATCGATGCATCTATTTAAGACATCACATAACAACTGGTGAACAGGCCCATATTCACCTTTTATATTTTTTTTCAAAATTTAGGAAATTCAATCTAGCATTAGCTAATATAATCAACCTATCATGAGAATAAGCAACACAAATAAATTCTTGAAAAATCTTCTAGTTCTTCAATATATGTCGAATACTCAATCTGCACATCATATTTGAATAAGGATGACCAAATTGCTCATGCCAGCTGATAAAATTATTTATAATAGTAAACCTCAAGTTTACAATTTCATGTGCTATATGTTTTGGTAAATTGATTTACTATGACATGAATTATTTTTTTGTACATGTCACGCCCTAGTCTGGACTGGAATGAACTACATACTACATACATACTATAGGTATCTACTGAGAAATTGAAATAGTCTATATGATGTAGTACATCTGAAAATATGTAAACATGATCTATAAGATGCTTTATCTGTATAACTGAATATAAGACTCTTACATGATTATGCCCGACCACAGATATTTATGAAGCCTTTACGAACATCTGATTGTCATAACATAATCGGGACCTATACATATAAATAAGTACAAGACCAGACTCAATCCTAAGAAGAAGTAGAGCTTACACCATCTCGCTGAACATCTGTATCATCTAGAATGCACGCCTGCCACTCGATATGCCTGAACCTGCAATAGGGAACATAAACAAATGCAGTTCCCCAGACCAGGGGACATCAGTACAGAAAGATTGTATCGAGTACGTAAGACATACATGAATTATATATAATGAAAACAGAACCTAAAAAAGAGCAACTGGAAGGCAATCAAACCAAACCATAATTGTAGCCTCTGTAACTCTCTATGGAAACATATCATAGATCTTACTGTATTTCTATATTTCCAAATCTTCTTTTGAGTCTTTCGGATGATATTCTTTTGAGTCACTATATGGAGCGACGTGTTGGGATCATTTGATGTAATACGTGAGATAATTGTACATTAGATTCTTTCTTTTCTTTCAGTAGGGCATGTAAGCCAATATTGGCTAACTGAAAGCAACATATAATATCAATGCAATGTTGTACATATGAAATGCTCGTGGTGATAATGCATAGCACCGAAGGCAACTGGATATGCATAGCCTTGAAGGCAAGCACGCATCTGTAAAGCCCCGAAGGCAACTGTATAATCAATAGCCCCAAAAGTACTCAATATAGCCCTGGAGGCGCTGTATATGTATATGCAGTGATTCATGATGCAATGCGATGCAAATAACTTCTCATATGACATGCTAACATACTTACAATAAGCATCATGAGAGTCTTAGCTCTTTAGCTTGGGAAAACTTATAACTTACTTCTTATAACTACTAATCATCTTTAGGACTTATGATAAAAGATGTTACGCGACTCAACTACCTGTTAAAAGATTCCATAAGAACTTATACTCTTACATTTCTAAGGTTCTCATCTGATACTCGATAGACTCAAATCCTAGCTTTGTGAATCATCTCACCCTCGAGGATGAATACACATAGCTTATGTCATCTTAATATCTCTTGGCTTACATGCTAAGTCTATAGACCCCTAGACTCGGATGAAGGCTCGTGCCTCTATGCGATATCATGACTTGACATAAATGACATTCTATAACCTGATAGGAGCAAGTGGATTCAATTAATTTATTCTTCTTACATTACGCTCTATATCTTACGATCTCTTCTTAGGACTCGACAACATCCTATCATCCATCTTATGCATTATCTATCTTCTACGCGTTCTATAACCTCCTTTATTATACCTTGTATGCTATCAACTTTGTCATACTTAAAGGTAAACTCTAAACCCATCTCATGACTTGAAACTCGGTTCTTTTGAGTAAACGCTTGAGTATTATTGAGTTGAATCATATAACATTTTTTAAAAGACTCACAAGACTTACAACATGGAGACAAATACACTTACAAACTTTAGGCATTCATAGCTCATGAAAGAAACAACCACACACGTTGTGTCCTAAAGGCGAGTCAAGAAAATAGCCTTACGTACCTTTACTTCCGATCCTCTGCCAACGACTGTTAAACCATCTTTTCTTACAAGTTAATCTACAAGGAACACAATAACACTAACATCAAACTTACAAATACACATGACGATCCAATGATGAGCGGCAAGCTCATTTTACGATAACTATACGATGTTTCACCCCGCCCTTCTTTCTTCCAACTCCATAACAACCACACCCACATATATACACCTATAACAACAAATCCAGAACCTCAACATATCAAGACTAGCCCAACAATAGCCTGTAAGAACTTCAAACAATTGAACTTACGGCTTTTGAACACCATTTCGTGAGTTCTTACTAGAAAAACGTATCTAAAGCTCACACGAGCTTGTATACATAGAGAGGATAAGAGACCTTACCTTAGATGTCAAGAACTAGCCTTTCTTCCACCTTACTTATATACGAATTAAACTTTGATTTTCTACAACCTGAACGACAATCGATGTTGAATTACATAATCGACGCGAGCATCACCTCGACGTTATTCTTCGTATTTTTCTTTGGGCAATGTGAGATCGTATATATGTATAAACACATGTCGTTTCTGCTTATCTAAAATAGAAGCTGATCCCCCCCCCACCCCACCCCACCCCAATTAAATCACTTAGCCGCTGCATATGTATATATGTTATTATTTTCTGAAGGAGGTGGCGATGTTCTTTTATCCGTATATAATAAAAATTGCTGCCATGAATTGAATATTACGCTACTAAGAATTAAAAGAGATGTTGCATACATGCTAAAGATATTTTGGCTACTTTCCAAAATGAAATCTCAATAGATAATTCTCTCTTACTAAAACGTGGGGCCCACATGTTTAACACATATCATAAAAATGCCACCATATCTCTAGAAGTGCATAGTCACCTTAATGTTTTTTATCATGATGACACATGGAAAGGTAATGTTACTTATCCAATAATAATCATTAAATAAATCCCATCATAATCCCTCTTTCGCCACATACACAAAATAATATTTTCAATCATCGTCGTTTTACTTATTAAGTCCTAAATTATTTTGGAACTTCATCCTTTCATAAACTAAGATTTGATCTTCATACATGAGTCTGACCAAAATTTCATATGGTCCGTATAACTTATTCAACATTATTAACTTCGAAGAAGCTCATTTTCTTCGATTCGTTTAACCTCAAATCACCATGTAACCTTTTAACATTATTACGAACCTTCTATAATCTCACGAATGATCTTAATCCCTTCAGACTCATAAGGATTTACTACAATGTATCTTAATGCAAAGGTATGGGGCGTTACATCTTTCCCCCTTAGGAACATTCCTCCTCAAATGTGGATTGTAACGCTAACGCTCGATTTGCACACATTTGATCTGATGAAGAACTTGCGATACTTATCACTTTTAGTCTTATTCATACGAAGCAAAATGATCTCTTTAAACATAGCTCTACTGCACGATCTAGAATACGAAAGAAGGGTAATATTTTCAAAATGCCTTGTAACCTCCCAATTATAAGTGTAGCGTGCAACTCACCCATAAGTGAGACTCTACTAGAAACGGCTTCATAGACTCCCTAGGACTGAACTGCTCTAATACCACTCTGTCACGCCCCAGTCATGATTGGAATGGAATACATACTATAGGTATCTACTGAGAAACTGAAATTGTCTATATGACGTACATTTGTAAATCTATAAACATGATCTATAAGATGCCCTGTCTGTATAACTGAATATAAGACCCTTACATGACTATGCCCGACCACAGACGTCTATGAAGCCTCTACAAACATCTGATTCTCATAACATAGTCGGGATAAGGCCCTGACCTACTCAAAATCCCTATATATATATAAGTACAAGACCAGACTCAACTCCATGAAGAAGTGGAGATTACGCTATCTCGCTGAACATTTGTATCATCTAGAATGCACGCCTCCCACTCGATATGTCTGAACCTGCAATGTAGAACATAAACAAATGCAGCCCCCGGCCAAGGAACGTCAGTATAGAAAGATTGTACCGCGTACATAAGGCATACATGAAATATATACAATGAAAACAAAAGCTGAGAAAGAGTAACTGGAAGGCAATAATACCAAACAACAATTGTAGACTCTGTAACTCTCTATGGAAACATATCATAGATCTAACTGTATTTCTGTCTTTTCGAATATTCTTTTGAGTCTTTCGAAGGATATTCTTTTGGGTTGCTATGTGGAGCGATATTTTGGGATCGTTTGTTGTAATACGTGGGATCATTGTATATTAGATTCTTTCTTTTCTTTCTGTAGGACCTGTAAACCAATCTTGGCTAACTAAAAGCAACATATAATAGCAATGCAATGTTGTACATATAAAATTATCATGGTGATATTTCATAGCCTCGAAGGTAACTGAATATGTATAGTCCCGAAGGCAAGCCTATATCTGTATAGCCCCGAAGGTAATTGTATAATCAATAGCCCCGAAGGTAAAAGCATAGCCCCGCAGGCACTGTATATGTATATGCAGTGATTCACGATGCAATGCGATGCAAATGACTTCTCATATGACATGTTAACTTACTTACAATAAGCATTCTGGGAGTCTTAGCTCTTTAGTTTGTGAAAACTTGAAACTTACTTCTCATAACTATTAATCATCTTTAGGACTTATGATAAAAGATGTTACGCGACTCAACTACCTGTTAAAATATTCCATAAGAACTTATAGTCTTACATTTCTAAGGTTCTCATCTGATACTCGATAGACTCAAATCCTAGCTTTGTGAATCATCTCACCCTCGAGGATGAATACATGTAGCTTATGTCATCTTAATATCTCTTGGCTTACATGCTAAGTCTATAGACCCCTAGACTCGGATGAAGGCTCGTGCCTCTATGCGATATCATGACTTGACATAAATGACATTCTATAACCTGATAGGAGCAAGTGGATTCAATTAATTTATTCTTCTTACATTACGCTCTATATCTTACGATCTCTTCTTAGGACTCGACAACATCCTAGCATCCATCTTATGCATTATCTATATTCTACGCATTCTATAACCTCCTTCATTGTACCTTGTATGCTATCAACTTTGTCATACTTACGGGTAAACTCTAAATCCATCCCATGACTTGAAACTCGACTCTTTTGAGTAAACGCTTGAGTATTATTGAGTTGAATCATATAACATTTGCTAAAAGACTCACAAGACTTACCACATGGAGACAAAGACACTTACAAACTTTAGGAATTCATAGCTCATGAAAGAACAACCACACAAGTTGTGCTCTAACGGCGAGTCAAGAAAATAGTCCTACGTACCTTTACTTCCGATACTTTGCCAACGACAGTGAAACCATCTTTTCTTGCAAGTTAATCTACAAGGAACACAATAACACTAACATCAAACTTACAAATAAACATGACGATCCAATGACGATCGACAAGCTAACTTTACGACAACTATACGGCGTTTCACCCCGCCCTTCTTTCTTCCAATTCCATAACAACCACACCCACATATATACACAAATATAACAACAAATCCAAAACTTCAACATATCAATACTAGCCCAACAATAGCCTATAAGAACTTCAAACAATTGAACTTACGGCTTTTGAACACCGTTTCTGAGTTCTTACTAGAACAACGTATCTAAAGCTCACATGAGCTTGTATACATGGAGAGGAGAAGAGACCTTACCTTAGATGTCAAGAACCAGTCTTTCTTCCACCTTACTTATATACGAATTAAACTTTGATTTGCTACAACCCGAAGGACAATCGATGTTGAGATCGTTATACTTCATATTTTTCTTTGGGCAATGTGAGATCGTATATATGTATAAGTACATGTCGTTTCTGCTCATCCTAAAATAGAAGCTGCTCCCCCCCCCCCCACCCAACCCCATTAAATCACTTAGCCGCTGCATATGTATAGATATTATTTTCCGAGGGACCATATGTCTTTTTATCCGTATATAAAAAACATTGCTGCCATGAATTGCATATCACGCTACTAAGAATTAAAAGAGATGTTGCATATATCTTATAATATTGCTTCACATGCTAAAGAGATTCTGGCTACTTTCCAAAATGAAATCTCAATAGAGAATTCTCTCTTACTAAAACGTGGGGCCCACAATATGTTAACACATATCATAAAAATGCCACCTTATCTCTAAAAGTGCATAGACACCTTAATGTTTTTTCTCATGATGACTCATGGAAAGGTAATGTAATGTATCCAATAATAATTATTAAACATTTCCCACCATAATCCCTCTTTTGCCGCTTACACAAAATAATATTCTCAATCATCATCGTCCCATTTATTAAGTCCTAAATTATTTCGAAACTTTATCCTTTTATAAACTAAGATCTTGATCTTCATACATGAGTATGACCAAAATTTTATATGGTCTGTATAACTTGTTCAACATTATGAACTTCGATGAAACTCATTTTCTTTAATTCGTTTAACCTCAAATCACCATGTAACCTCTTTAACATTGTTATGCACCTTCTATACACGAATGCTATTAATCCCTTCAGGCTCATAAGGATTTACTACAACACATCTTAACGCTAAGGTACAGGGCATTACAGTGATTTACAGTGACATGTGATTTCATCATGCTTATATTTGTGTAGTACAATTTAGAGGATAAAGAGGACAATCATTCACATACATATTTCTTATCTACTATAATTTTGTAGATATTTAATCCTCCAATCATTTATAGCTTCAATATGATAGTCGTTTACTTTAGTAATACTTTAGGTGAACTACAAATTGTGTTTCGATCATGGCAGCTTTGTATATCACGATATAGGATGAATTCTATAATAAGAAATTAACTCTTCGGGAGCTTTCAATATATTTTCAACTCAAAATATTGTTTGTACACTACCGGTATCATGATTCTTGTAGACCAATAATTAGGCTTTTCTGGAGATCTTTATTATTAATTTTGTACTATCAAATATTACTTAAACACTGTTGTGTCATGAAAGAAAATAAACATTTAAAAACAAGACAAATTCATAAATAATAAAAATTAAATAAACTTCAGTATTTTAAGCATCTTCATAGTAATTACATCCTCCAAGAAAAAATACATGAATTGCGAGGAAATCAATAAAATATAGTAAAATTAACAAAGATGTTTTTACGTACGACAGGTACGTGTTGCAATAAATTTTATATCACAGGAATAGTATGTATATATTGTTGGAAATTTACTAATTTGGAATTAAGTTTAACCCGTTATTTATGACTCGAACAATTAGGCCCCGCACGTCGGAAATATCGTTTCCACACACGTGCAATCCTAGTGCCAAGTATCGTAAATTTCGTTAATGAAAGAGATATTGGTACGTAAGTGAAATGTTTGAGACATAGAATGATGGATGGTTATTTGTTAAATGACAAAGTGTTCCACGTTTGTAAACGAATGAAGGATTGTGCGAAGTGTAAGATGGTACGGGTCGGAAAAGGGTCGTGGAGCTGAGAAGGGCCGCGACGCCGTAGCTCCACGGCGCCCCCCTAGCAGCGCCGCGGCACGTGACTGGCAGTGACTGCTCGACGGAATCTCAAAAGTCTTGGCTGTTGAGGGGGCTTCAATGGCATTGAAATCACCCAATAATGGTCATTACTTGGACCATTATGTTGTTGCATTACTTGGGGTTAAATGTCATCCATTACATGGCAATTGATTGTCATTATGGGGCACTTGAAGAGGACATCTTGCACACTTATAAATTGAAGCCTTGTCTCAATTCTATATAAGAACATGAGAACATATATGAACATATGAACAGAAAAATAAGTTCACAACATCACAATAAGATCATATTTTCCTGACAGCAATCCTTCTCTTAGCAATCTTCATTATTCGTGTTCTTCGCTGAGAACATTTGTGTAGGCTTTGCACACTTGATAGTTTGTTGTTTCATCTTGGGAGACTATTGTCCACACTTCCGTAAAGCCTATATACGGGGGAAATCTTGTCTTAAAGACAGAGAGTCATCTCTCGAATCAGTCGGTGGTGTTGGGGTTCATCTAATTGGTTGCTAAGTGTTTCATGTGTAAACTTAACAAACGAAGGACTCTAACCGTTCATATTCTCAGCGGATCTATAAGCCACAAGTGTAGCAGTTCATGTTCTTGTATTTCCGAATACAAGTTCTATATTTAAAGTTTAATTCAAGATCAAGATATTGACAACTTATTATTGTCCTAATTGTTGTTTATCCTTTCGATCATTGTAATAGTTATTTACTATTTCCGTTATTGCTTTACATATTCCAACAGTTTTAAGATAAGATTGTATTAGTGATTCGAAAGATGTTGGTCGACAAGTGTGTGACCAAATCTAGTTGTGGTTTTCTTCTTGAAAACAGTTCTGTTGAGAGTTTTTGCTAAAAGTTCAAACCACAACCGTGCTTTCAAGATTGGGCCTAGTTATGGTTCTCTCTTTGACGACAGTTACAAATCTGTTTCCGTCAAATGAGGGATCTCTGAATCTGATGTTGAGCTTCAAGATACTGCTGATAGCCATGCTAGTAAAGCTAAAGATCAAGGACGAGTTGGTGTCACCGCTCCCGATGGTGGTGGAAACAAGCGCCCACGAGAGGCTGAGGATGTCAACTGGGACAAGAGGAAAATGCTGAAGATGATGTTCTATCATGTAGCAAAAGGCTTATATCTGTCCCAGACAAAGGATCTGAATTATGGTAAGGAGGATGTGGACACTCAGTCTGACTGAAGTAGGCCAGAATCCAAAAGGTCTAAGTTAATAATCCTTCCTCATCTATATATGTGTTTGGTTAATATCCCGATAAATGTGTGTAAAGCAAGGCTGGAAATATGAAAGAGTTTTCATTAAAAACTTATATTCCATACACTCTAAAATCAGATATTGAATCTCATTCCTTCCCGGTTAAAGATTGGACTATTATAAACAAAACTTAAAAGATCTATTTTTTTTGGTGTAATTATTAAAAGTGTGTAAAGTATGTTCGCACATACGAAGGAGAGAGATCCACTGACTGTGCGAAAACTGTTACCACTCTTAAGTAAGCGTCAAGGATATCCCAGGGCACCAATCACAAGGGAAGAAGACTAAAAGATAATGGTTTATCTTAAGACGTTGAACCTGTCACACTATCTGACAGAAGATCATACATTTGATTGAATGTTATTGGACACTCAATCGTACAAAGCGTATGGGCGACTGGAGTGGGCCAGAATTTATTTGATAAGGATGATACTGGACACTCAGTCGTACAAAGCCTACGGGTGACTAGAGTGGGGCCAGAATTCATTTGACAGAAAAGTAATGGACACCTAGTGAGGTGGGCTAGAGTTTCCAAGTCTTAATCTGAAGGCCAAAAGAAAGGCAGAAAAGAAATTGGACACTCAGTTTGCCAAAAGCAACTGGAGTGGGCCAGAGTATCCAGATCACATATGATTCTGTTACGCCCTAACCACGGGCAAGAAGTTATTCATGTGAAGCAACGCCACCTCTAAAGTAGAAGGGGTTGGAGAGGTTGTCTTCAATAGGACTTCAGGGAATTGGATCACTCTAAAATGAGGTGATGCATGTCCCAAACTTGGTTTAAGGGATAATGTTGGTCAAGCTGGTTTGAGACTAGTCGAACAGGTCTGTAATAACTAAGAATGGTACAGAATGTCTGTAGCTAGATGAATGGTATATTTGTAATATGTGCATCTATGCCATCATAGATTAAGACACGTCAAATAGAAAGTCATTCAAAAGCTAACAAAGTTGAGATTGTTGCCTTCTGTCGACATAAACCCTCAAAATGAATGTGAGGTAGGCGAAGAGGCAAAATCACCTTTCCATTCCGTCAAAGAAATAGCGAAAGAAGCACCTCTCCTCTAGAACTTAGTCACACTTACATGGGTGATTTGAAGTTTATAAAAAATAGAGGGGGAAGACAAGTACTTTGTGACCTTCATTGACGATGGTACAACGTATTGTATCCTTTATTTGTTGAAAAGCAAATATGAAGATGTTGAAGAGTATAAGCGCTACAAAGCAAAAGTTGAAGATCAACTAAGCCTACGGATTGAGGAATTCGTAGTGATAGAGGGGAGAATGTGAAGCATCGTTCATCAAACGACTGCTCATTACTCACCTCAGTCTAATGATGTTAGCCAAGCGCAAAGACGTAAGCCCAAATTATGTGGGGCAAGGCGATCCTTACCTCTAATGTGATTCTCAACAGAAATATGGATAAGGATAATGATAACCCTCCGTGTGAAATATGGAAAGGATCTCACATACAAATGTTGTGATGTGGGGTGGCTTGGTAGAGGTTGGAATACCAAAATAGGTCAAGTTGGACCTAAGACTGTAAATTGCATATCCATTGGACCTGCAAATAACAGTAGTGCTTATCGTCTCTTGGTGTCAAAGAATGCTGAATTCTTTGAAGATAACTTTCCTTGAGAAGGAAAAAAAAGTAATTGCTTAGGTTAACAAGAACCCCTGAGTGCCTAACTGTCCGAAACTAGACGTTTCGGATCTACATGACTCGAAAGTTGCTGATTATCCGGAACTTAATATTCCAGATCTACAGAACTCAGGGATTCTAGATGTTGAACCGAGACGGAGCAAAGAGGGGACAAAGACTTGTTCCAGTCCTTCTAGCTTGTATGGTTGAGAATGAACCATGGACAACTAACAAATAATTATCATCTCCAGAAGCACTGCTTTGGAAAGAATCTACAGAAAGAGAAATAGATTCCATCTTATAGAATCATACTTGTGTAATGGTTGACCTTCCTCCGGAAAAAGAACCTTTGGGTTGTAAAAGTGGATACTCAAAATTGAGTACAAAGTAGATGGATCTACTGACGAGTATAAGGCCTGGACTACTTATACATGTGCTCCCATGTGAATAACTTAACATCCAGGGACATTGCAGTCTTACGTTGCATGGATGTTGAAACAACGTTCCTAATCAGAGAGTTGGAAGGGGAGGATCAGAGTTGGTTTGTTGGACTGTTGGGTTTCTTCCTGAACTTTATTTTTGGTCCCTGAAATGTTTACATTTTGGTCCTGGAAGTTTCAGATAAAATAGAAACAATGAATCTGACAACAGAAACATTGACTCTGAAGTTAGAAAGCCAATAGTTGGAAAAACCAACAGTTTGAAAGTGGAAGTCATATTGAAACAAAAGTCTCGATATGAAAGACGTGGGTATCACATAGTACATCTTAGGAATTGAGATTTCTAAGACATTTAACGGACTGGTCTAACTCCAAACTCAGTTGGGAGATAGTTGACAGTCTCGTTAAAGCCACCAATGGATATGAATCATAGAACTGATTGGAATCATGGTGCACTCATATACAAGGAGTGATATGTGCAGGTCACATGTAGTTCAATGTATTGTACACACTACAACCGACCTGGTATTGGCCTACAAAGCAGATCAGTTGAACTAAGGTTCACTCGTGATTCTGGAAATGATCGATAGAAGGCGTTAAGTCGGATATGACGATATCTAAAACATTCTCTTATCTACGAATTATGGTATTCTGGATGTCCATCGGTTCTGGGAGAACACAGTGATGCAAACTAGACATCAGTTATGAAGAACACCAAAGCCACAAGGAAATGTGTATGGCAAACTTGCATCGGCCGATTCATGTTGGAATCGGAGGTTATCGCTTTATACAAAGCATGAAAGAAGTTGAGTAACTTCACGACTCCTTAGAGGACGTCCCTTATTGGGAGAAACTCGTGCCTTCAGCAGTTATACACTGTGGCTAGCCGGTTGGCTTTAGAAAGGGCACGGATGACGGCGTCTGGACATATCTGTCGGATCTGTCGGAAATATGAGACCGTAAGGTAGTTGATCATCATGGGTGTCACTTCCTTGATTACTAATTAAAGGATATATCAGACCCTTTAACTAAGGAACTACCCGAAGATCAAGAGTTCTGCTTGTCTAGGGGAATGGGCTTAAAAATCCAAACAATACGAACCTTTGCGGTGGTAACCCAACCATACAGACTGGAGATCCCAAGAATTTGGTTAAATGGGAAAATTAAGCTGGAAAAAGTTTAGTTGAGCGCTTCGATGGAAGCAAGAGCACTTTGGATTATGATTTCTTTTTAAGAAACATGAATCCAAAGCCATTCCCGTGATAGACATTAAAGTGCTACCTGCATGGTGGGTAAAGGTTAAGCTTCCAAACCTTTAACGATCCTCAAATGGTTAAGGTAAAGGTTGGGGAAACTTTTAATGATTTCTAACACTTGTGAAGTGGGGTATAGCAGGATACCTTGTAGGAGATCACCTATTTAAGTGCGAGGATATGCCGCCTCAAATGAACGCACTTAAGAACCAAGTGTGTCCACGGCCACAACGGACAGAACAAAAGAAGAAACTAATAAAGGAGATGTATTGTCTTGGTACCATTGTCTTGGCTTACATTAAATACTGACGGTTCAAGATATCACGTTCACCGCGCAGTAAGTAAGTCCGATGGTATTCAACTACGGAAGGTTCAAAGCAGAAGCTACCTCTCCTGATGCAATATATTTTCGCTGAAAGTATGCACCTTGTGTGTGCACCAAAATCTCTTTCAAGAGGGGATTGTTGGAAATTTACTAATGTGGAATTAAGTTTATCCCGTTATTTATGACTCGAACAATTGGGCCCCGCACGTCAGAAATATCATTTTCACACACGTGCAATCTTAGTGCTAAGTATCATAAATTTCGTTAATGAAAGAGATATTGGTACGTAAGTGAAATGTTTGAGACATAGAATGATGGATGGTTATTTTCTAAATGACAAAGTGTTCCATGTTGATAAATGAAGGAAGGATTGTGCGAAGAGTAAGATGGTACGGGTTGAAAAAGGGTCGCGGGCGAGAAGACGCATGGCGCCCACTAGCGGCCATTGGCGTGGTAGCGATGAGTTCTGTGTCGAATTAGCTCCGCGGCACTTCATGGGCAGTGGCTGCTCGACGGAATCCCAAAAGTCTTGGATATTGAGGGGGCTTCAATGGCATTGAAACCACCCAATAATGGTCATTACTTGGACCATTATGTTGTTGCATTACTTGGGGTTAAATGTCATCCATTACATGGCAATTGATTGCCATTGTGGGGCACTTGAAGAGGTCATCTTACACACCTATAAATTGAAGCCTTGGCTCAATTCTATATAAGAACATGAGAACATATATGAACATAAAAACAAGTTCACAACATCACAATAAGATCAAATTTTCCTGATAGCAATCCTTTTCTTAGCAATCTTCATTATTCGTGTTCTTCGCTGAGATCATTTGTGTAGGCTTTGCACACTTGATAGTTTGTTGTCTCATCTTGGGAGACTATTGTCCACACTTCCGTAAAGCCTATATACGGGGGAAATCTTGTCTTAAAGACAGAGAGCCATCTCTCGACTCAGCCGGTGGTGTTGTGGTTTATCTAATTGGTTGTTAAGTGTTTCAGGTGTAAACTTAACAAACGAAGGACTCTAATCGTTCATATTCTCAGTGGATCTACAAGCCACAAGTGTAGCAGTTCATGTTCTTGTATTTCCGAATACAAGTTCTATATTTGAAGTTTCATTCAAGATCAAGATATTGACAACTTGTTGTTGTCCTAATTGTTGTTTATCCTTTCGATCACTGTAATAGCTATTTACTATTCCCGTTGTTGCTTTACATATTCAACATATATATCCTTTATTATTCTATCTCTACAGAAGGTAAGTTGTGGTATTTCTTTTATTGGTTATTTAAATGCGCTTCATACGCAACTTTCAATAGCTTATTATTTTTTTCAAGCACAGAAAATTAGCAAAACCAAAAAAAAAAGTGATTGCCACATTTATTTGTACTGATTTCTGAAAATAAAATAAAGTAAATATTTTCATGGTCAAGTTAAATGATATATATAACATACTAAAGCATCAACATTATGCCACAAAAAAAGTGTAGAACACGAAGAGAATTATGAAACAATTTCCCTTTATAACATGGAGTAATCGTGAAGGCTATTAACAATGATGTATATATAGTATAATTGCTTTGACAATTGTCATTATTTCAGAAGATTAATAGTTATTATATAGATCATGTACATGATATGGTTACCAAATCTGCCACATATATACAAAAATATTATTAGCACTGGTTAGAAAATATCTTATTAGACGTTTCTTTTAATGTATTACTAGTTCAAGAGTAAATTCAAAATTCTACTGCTCGCGAGTAAAGTTTAAAGTTCTATTAATTCGACAGTAAATTTAAAAGTTCTATTACTTCGAAAGTAAATTTTAAAGTCTTACTATTTCGGGAGTAAAATTCAGATTTATTACTTCAAAAGTAAAATTTAAATTTACTACTCCTGGAGGTAAGTTCAAAAGTTTACTACCTCAAGAGTAAATTTTAAAGTTTTACTACTTCATGAGTAAATTTCAAAGTTTACCTTTCTTCGGGAGTAATTTCAAAGTGTATCTCTTGGGGAGTAAATTTCACAATCTTACTACTTCGGGTTCAAAATTCTGCTACTTCAGGAGTAGCATTCAGAGTTCTACTACTTCGAGAATAAATTTCAGAGTTTACTACTTCCAGAGTAAACCATAGAATTTTCATAATATTTCTTCTCAATTGTTCTACCTCTTCTGGAAGTGAGGCGTGATATTTTCACAACCAAGAGCACGTCAGTATTTGTAATCTTTATAAATATAATCGCATTCACTTTAGGGAATAGATCTTTATTTGTAACTTTCATCAAAAGTTATTGATAGAATATTACCATATCATTGTATATCTTTTATATTTTGTTGGTTAATATTTTCATTGTAATTAGTCAAATTAGTTACCTAGTTTGTAGCCTAACTTGTAGCTTTGTCAATAACCATGCACTATTATATATTGTACACAATAATGAATGAAAAGGAAGGGGAACATATTCCTTTATGGTATCAGCCAAACCCTAAACCTAAATACATCTTCTCAAATTCCCTCTCTCTCTCCTTTCCTCTCCACTTTTCAATGGATGAACAACCTAAATTCCATCATGCTCCTTGTTGTTAAAAACTCAAGAATTTCATTTTCATAACTCTTGAGATGAAAAAAGTTCAGTATTCATCTTGGGCGGAATTGTTTAAGATCCATTATCGTGTGTACAAAGTCATCGATCACATCATCCCTCCTAAACCCAAGCCCACTGCCAAGCACATGGAGAAACATGATGGTTCTGATGAAGAACTTTGGTCACGATTAGATGCGGTCATTCTACAATGGATCTACAGCACAATATCGAATGATATATTACAAACAATCATTGAAACCGACGCTACTACACGACAAACATGGGAGTGATTGGAAAGCATTTTTCATGATAACAAGACACAACGTGCCTTGTATCTAGAAAATCAATTTAAGGACATTCAACAGGACGATTTTCCTAATGCGTCGACCTATTGTCAAGAACATAAGATGATTGTTAATCAACTCTCAAATGTCGGTGCACCGGTCACAAACCAATGGTTGGTCATGCAACTAATTGTGAGTTTAAATGAAAATTATGACGACGTCGCTACAATCTTCCAATAAAGCATTGTGTTGCCTCCGTTCTATAAGGCTCATTAGAGACTTATCCTTGAAGAAATCTAAAAAACCAAACTGGCAGCGGCTAACGCTAACACCACCAACGCCGCCCTCCTTACCACCGGCGGGCCACCTGCAGACGAAAGGGGCTCGGGTTCCGGTCTGCATCACCAGGGCACCAACGATCCAAAACAAGGTCCACATCTCCAGAATAACAACAAAGGTAGAAATTCTGGCAAAGGCAGCGGTGGCCATGGCGGAAGCAGCAGCAGTGGCGAAAGGGGACAACCATCGTCGGCTGGCAGCTACCCACAGTGGCAGCAGTAGTAGCAATAGCCTCCGCCGTAGACTGCGTATCCACCGTGGGCAGCGTGGGGCCAATATTTTTGGGCTGCTCCATATTTCCCCTACCGCCGTCCTCTTGGCCCAACCTCCAACTCGACAGCCCCATCCCAGAATTCTCGGAGAGCGTCCACAACAAGCATACAGTGCACAGGTTTCTCTTCTATCAACCTACGCACCAACGGACATTGAGGCGGTAATGCACACGATGTCTCTCAAAGTTCCAGATGAAAATTGGTACATGGATACTAGTGCAACATCTCATATGATGGCATCACAAGGTACTCTCTCATCTTATTTCAATATAAGCAATTTAAATCGTAATATTATTATTGGTAGTGGACAAGACCTTCCCATTCGAGGTTATGGACAATCATCCCTCTCCCAACCAAATCCCCCATTAACTTTAAAAAAATGTCCTCCATGCCCCAAAACTTATCAAAATTTTGATCTTTGTGCATCGTTTCACAACCGACAATAATGTTTCCCTTGAATTTGATCCTTTTGGTTTTTTTGTGAAGGACCTTCTAACATGAATGTGAATAATGAGATGTGATAGCACCGGAGATCTTTATCCTATCACCACCACCATCGGCCATCTAGCCTCCTCTCTAGTAACCTTTGCAACTATTTCGTCTGTTATATATCATAACAGACTGGGATATCCGGGAGACTCTGTTTTACGCTCCCTTAGAAAAAATAAGTTTATTGATTGCAAACATTTTTCTTTCCCTCCTGTTTGTGAATCTTGTGTTTTTGGGAAACATGTCAAGTTGTCATTTTATTCTTCATCCTCTAGCACTTTAATGTCATTTGGATATCGTACACAGTGATTTATGGACTTCTCTTATTTTAAGTACGGCTCGGCATCATTATTATATATTGTTTTTGGATGATTATTCTAATTTTCTATAGATGTTTCCTATTGGCAATAAGTCCCAAGTCTATTCTATTTTTTCATCATTTAGTGCTTTAATTAAGACACAATCTGAAAAAGAATATCAAATATTTTCAATGTAACAATGAGAGGGAATTCGACAATAAAAAATTCAAACTCTTTTGCGCCAAAAATGGTCTTGTTTTTTTATTTTCATGCCCCAACACTTCTCCACAAAATGACAAAGCTGAACGAAAAATAAGAACCATAAATAACTTAGTTCGTACCTTCTTTCCCACGCCTCCATTCCCCCTATTTTTGGCATCACGCTCTATCAATGGCAACATATCTCTTGAACATTCTCCCAAACAAGTCTCCGACTCAGGTTCTCTATCTTCGGGATCCTTCCTATAAGCACTTACGAACTTTTGGGTGTCTATGCTACCCCCTTCATCCCTCCACCAAAATCAATAAACTTCAACCTCGTTCCAACCCGTGTATATTCCTTGGTTACCCTTCTAATCATCGAGGTTATAACTATTATAATTTGTCAAGCTGAAAAATAATCATTTCTAGGCATGTCATATTCGATGAATCTCAATTCCCTTTTGCCAAGCTGCATTCTCCGCCTTCGAATTCCTATGACTTCTTAAATGATGGCCTCAATCTCCTTTTAATTCATCAATTGCAAAATCAGTCACTACCGTTACTGGAGCCTGACCCAATTCCCACCGTCCCATGTTGGGTGGTCCACCAAACCCAACCATGGGAACCATGACACAGCCCACCTGTCACTGTCCCGGATCCCAATTCCCACCGTCCCGGACCTTCCCTTGCCTCTTCTTGGCCTACGGCACAACCCCACCTTCCCGATCCCACCTCGCCTGGCTTACCTCACAGCCCACAGCCAGTCCAGCCACAACACATCCAGCCCACACCAATCCAGCCCCCCACAACACCTCTATGGACCATGGAAACTCGTGTTATGCACGACATTTCCAAACCCAAATGACAATTCAATTTGTCAACTTTGGTTACCCCTTCATCTCTTCCTCGCAATTCGAAAAATGCCTTGTCTGATCCAATGGAAAGCTACCATGATAGATGAATATAATGCTCTTATTGAAAATAAGACGTGTGATCTAGTGTGTCGTCCTCCTAATGCTAATGTTATTCGTTCTATGTGAACTTTTCGACATAAAAAGAAATTTGATGGTTCTTTTGAGAGGCATAAGGCCCATCTTGTAGGTGATGGCAGGTCTCAACAGGTTGTGTAGATTGCGATGAAACCTTCAGTCTGGTGGTAAAACCGGCAACTATTTAGATTGTTCTCAGCATTGCTTTGTCCAAATCATGGCATATTCATCAGCTTGATGTCAAAAATGTCTTCTTGCATGGGGACCTTTATGAAACCATTTATATGCATCATCCTATGGGATTCAGGAATCCGGTTCATCCAGATTATGTGTATCATTTGAAGAAATCACTTTATGGACTGAAACAGGCTCATCGTGCATGGTATCAACGGTTTGCTGAGTTTGTATCCTCTATTGGTTTTTCACATAGCAAATCTAGTCATTCACGTTTCATCTATAGCAAGGGTAATGACATGGCATACATTCTGTTATATGTTGATGATATCATACTAACTACATCTTCTGATGCACTTCGCCGATCCATTTTGTCACTCCTTGCTTCTGAATTTGCTATGAAAATTTGGGCCCGCTAAGCTATTTTTTAGGCAGTGCTGTTACGAGACATGTAGGTGGCTTATTTCTTTGTCAAAGAAAGTATGCTGAAGAGATTCTTGAATGTGCAAGCATGATTTCTTGTAAACCTTCCCCCACACCGGTGGACACTAATTCCAAACTTAGTGCCTCTTCGGGTTCTCTATATGAAGACCCCACTCACTATCACAGTTTAGCAGCAGAATTATAGTATCTCACTTTTACCAGACTAGATATATCATATGCAGTACAATATATATGCTTACATATGCACAGCCCGAAGGATGAACATATAAATGCTCTCAAACGAATTTTGCGATATGTCCAATGTACTCTACACTTCGGCTTGCACATGTACAAGTTCTCAGTCTCTGGTCTCACCTCCCACACTGATGCTGACTGGGGTGGAGGTCCCGACACTAGACGATCCACTTTGGGTTACTGTATTTTCCTCGGAGATAACTTGCTTTCTTGGTCTTCTAAACAACAACCTCTTTTGTCTCGGTCCAGTGCCGAAGCCGAATACAGAGGAGTGGAGAATGTTATTTTCGAGTCTTGTTGGATACGTAACCTTCTGTTGGAACTTCACTGCCCAATCCGCAAGGCTACATTGGTTTACTGTGACAATGTAAGTACGATATATCTTTTCGGCAATTCCGTTCAACATCATCGCACCAAACACATTGAAATGGATATTCATTTTGTACGTGAGAAAGTTTCTTGTGGACAAGTTCGTGTCCTTCATGTCCCTTCTCGATATCAAATTGCTGACATATTTACTAAAGGAATTCCGCGCATACTCTTTGATGATTTCTGAGCCAGTCTCAGCGTATGAGAACCTCCCGCTTCAACTACGGGGGTGTGATAGAATGTTACCATAATATTAACATATCATTGTATATCTTTTATATTTGGTTAGTTAATATTCTCATTGTAATTAGTCAAATTAGTTACCTAGTTTGTAGCTTAACTTGTACTTTGTCAATAACCATGTACTACTATTTATTGTACACAATAATGAATGAAAAGGAAGGGAAACATATTCCTTTATCACTCTTTAAGAATGAAACATAATCATCTAAACGTGTCTTAACCACATTAAATTATAATAGCTTATAATCTCTTTTGAGATATTGCTACTTCAGGAGCAAATTACGGCATGTATACGTATATTCTCAATTGTAAACCTAACAAGCCTATACAAATATTATCACTTCTGGTGTTAATGAAGACATGAAATATATCGCCACTTCTTATGTTTGTATATTTACTATGAACTCTGCTGGAGTTCAAGAAGAGTTATTAACTGTTGCCCGCTAATTCTTACACAGAGAGCTTAACACGATGATAAAAATATCAAACCAAGAGCAACCAAAAAGGCTTGGATCTTACCTGAAATATTGCTTTCATCGTATAGTTTTAAATCAAATACTCGGATGGTTGCGTCTTCTGACCATACAACTCTCAAGACCATATCAATCCTTTTTAAAGTAACCAAAATTTGCTTTTTCTAAAGATTAAAAGTGAGCCAGCAAATATATAAAGTAAGTTGCACGTTATTATAACACACTGATTAGCTTGGTAACAAAGCTCCTTAGAAAATTTTCTATAATCATCAGTTTAGTTTTTTTTTCTGTCGTTAAAGTCTAACAACAATCGATCCATCAAAACAGAGAAAAGAACAATACTTGGAACATGTTACCTGGACTGGATCGGACAGGAAATTGGCTCTAGTAAGACCCGATTGAAGCAGATATCTCAAATGATTAGAAACTCGTGCTGATAATATGTTATGAAATAGTAAAACTAGCACAAGAATATTACAGAGAAAAAGGGGAGAGTTCTTTATTTCTCTTAAAGGATGTATATACAATGGAGAGAACATCTCTATTTATAATAGAAAACTGACTTAGTTTCAAAGTTACTAACCTTAACTTTCGTCGTAGAGTTAGACATTCACAATAATAAATAATATTTATAACAAGATAAGATTTCTTTTATATTACAACATGGACGTATCATGTATTTCTAGAATTATTGCACCAGAAAATCTACAACATTAATTTGCGCTAAAAAGATCATAACTTTCCCATACGATCCGGAAATTCAACGATTTCAATTCCTCTTGAGTCTGAAATAATGATATGGACCTAGGTGTTCAGTTGAAACTCAATTCAGAACTTGTTTGCCCAATCTGATATTGTTTTTACTCGTTAAAGATTTAATTCATGTTTCGGATAAAAGCTCGATGACAACCTATCGAAATTAGACCAAACATTTCAAATTAGTCTTATAAATCATTCCAGGAAAAACCAATCAAACATTGTATAACTTATGCTAGATTCTTTGTGGAAATTATTTATTCCCATTTTTGTAATCAAGCAATGCATAAAGTTATGTTAGTTTTAATACATGGATAACTCTTCTTTAACCAACAACCACAACCCCTTAGGGGTCGTTCGGTTGCTTGTTAGAGTTATGTAGGTATTAATAATGCAAAAATTAGTTATGCAGAGATTAATTATGTAACGTTTAGTTATTCCATCTTCTATCCTGCATAAAACAGTACATGATTCCCTCATAACTTATACATGTATTATTTATGCGGGATTTAAAATTGATAATAAAAACTCGTACAATGGTGTGCTTCATTTTATAAATAGCAACTAAAATACTACCAAACATGATACTAGTTATGCTAATTTTAATACATGAATAATTCACTCGCTAACCCAAATTTTTGCACGGATTTCCCTTCAAACACACTGGTCTTTAATTTGTGTCTCTCTTATTTGTGGTCTTTAATTTTTTCCCCTATTGCTTATTTAATGAAAATATCTAGATATGTTTCGCAAAGCATAAGTTCTGTAATATTTTTGTCTTCGTAAACTGAACTTTTAAGAATATGCAACATAAGATGTGTTATTTTTCAGATTATGTTGAGTGTTCAAAGTTTTTCCTTTTCTAACATTATCTGTGGATGTGATGATACATATGCCGAACTTAAACGTTAACTATACGGAGTGAAATCTAAACTTATGCCTTTATTCAGATTATGTTGAATATTGAAAATTTTACCTTGATAGGACAACTCGCCAAAGCTAAACGTACACTAAGCCTTACTAAATTTAAATTATGCTGCATCAAGCATAAATTAAAGACCACAAACGTGAGGGGCAAAAGTTAAAGACCAATAGGGACATTTGTGCGAATGACCAACAACTAAACGACCCCTAAATTATCGACGGTCCAACCCATACTAACAGGTTTAGAATTAAATAAATCCTTCTAACCTATAAACCAACCTTACCATTATCTTTTTTTATTTATCAAACTAGCACTCAATCCTAAATTAGTTGTGAAAACGATTATATGAATCATTTATATGGTCCGTCAAAATGAGACAATTTCTATTAAATCAGAAGAATACGAGAAGGCATGTTATGCACCGTCAACAATGCAAATGAAGTTGGATATAGGCTTATCTGAAAGTAATTTCCAGGGTGAATGCATGACTTGTGAAACACAGGAAGAAAGTCAAACAGTGCAATGAGGGATCTCTGAGCAACTATTCCTAGATTCAATTTTCCAAGTATCAAACGCTTTTGTCAAGGGATTAGTTACCATCTTTACCAAATTAGCAATAATGTTTTATCATAAAAATTCAGTAAATATTGTCTACTGTCAGCACACATAGAAGTTAAACACAAAACACATAATAAATTTCCTTATCAGCATCAACAACATTGTGGCACTAAATTAAGTCATTAACCTGCAACACTGAGTAACAAATTCCAACTGACAAGAAGAAAAGACGCAATTAGGCCACCAGTATTAGCCACTCTGCATAATGTCAAGGCTTTAGTAGCGCTTAAACGATTTTTTCCTCCTCTCCTCTCCTCTCCTCTCCATTCAAGAGAAGAAAACTTGCAAAACTATCACTCTTCAGTGAACTATATATCCTATGTATAGACTAAAAACCAGTCGTTATTTTGTTACAAACGTAATTCCCCAAGAAAACTAACGCACTTAATATGAGGCAAGCTTCTTAATTAGCAATTCCACAGACATCCTAGCATGCTGCAGAAGCATTTACTTCTCTCACCAAACAGCATATATCACTGTACAAGATATATAAATGTTGAATGTCTTACATCTCGTCAGGGTCTCACAGTCCCCTCAGAGCTTGCGCAAAATCGTAGACGTGTTGGCAAGTTCCTATTCATATTTGCATATTCTAAAGTTCACCTCAACCACACTATACCTCAAGTCGTGAATCTTTTAGGGCCGTCCCTGGGGTCCGAACCAGAAACGTGCTCAACTAAACTGCAAAATACAAATCAAATTAAAACTTAGCACAGTACAATCATCATCGAGTTAAAAATGCAGCACAATATTTTCAGCATATTTTAGAAAAAGAAATAGCACATACTTGGGTGACCCAACGCTTTTAGCAGCAGTTCTGGCGGATAGATCAGAGTAGTATTGTTGAATAATGAAGCTGTTCGACCTTGATCCACTTGGTTGAGGGGAATCATGAGAACTCACAGCTGAACTTCCAGAGGACATCCCTGCAAACAATTTGGTAATGTCCCAAATCATCAGATGATTGGTTCCTTGAATATAAAATCTGCTAGCAACAAAGAGTTGCAACAGAAAGAAACAACGAGGGTTAATCAATTGCAAATTTGTGCTTTCCAGTAACACTGTCACTAGCAGAAAATGAAAAATCCTTGTACATACACTTATTATGTCTGGCCGAAAAATTATACCATGTTGACATATCAATTTATTACGTATTACAGATATATATTACATATTGAACACCCTTAATATATATATTATATATACTCGAACACCCTTGACAAAATTTCTAGCTCCGCCACTGTTATGTCCCCCCATGTGTTTGCATCTTCGTCTTGGCATGATGATGCTCAGATAACGTGCACAAGTATTCATGTCAAGACAAGAAAACGTAAGTTCCAAAACAAGAATGATGTTGATGTATAGTCAATGCGTAAATACATGCAATAGTTTAAGGGTGAAAGAAATAATCCCCTTGATTATTTTCATTAATTGAAAGGCTATATATACAAGTTCATATTTCCATAATAGGGAAATCCTTTTCCTATTCTATTTCTAAATCCTTATTTTACCATAATTCTAACTATACAATTATGGTAAGTGTATAACACTAATTAAGGTATCCTTTTCCTTACAATATACTACAAATATATATACCATATATACAATATTGTTTTGTACTCATTTCAGCCGAGATGGGTTGAGGCTTGCACTCCAGTGGGCTGGCCGAGAATGGCTATGGGCAGTGCATTGCAGTGGCCTGCTAGAGTGGGCTGAGTATTGCCGGGTCGCCAACGTATTTGGAGAATGGGCCGAGCATCATTGGTCGCACGCCGGTGGCCCAGTGGCCAGATCGCTTATGACTCAATATATATGTGATATACACCGATGTATATTCGGTGTATATCACATGTATATTGCGTCGTTAACACACCCCGCATGATCATAGCGGGCGGTTTTAACGCCGAGAGGCCCCTAAAATCTTCAAAGAGAACCGCCGGTAGACCCTTTGTAAAGATGTCTGCAATTTGATAACGAGACGGGACATGGCATACGCGAACTTGACCCTTTGCAACCTTTTCACGGACAAAGTGAATGTCCATTTCGATATGCTTGGTGCGCCGGGTGTTGAACTGGTTACCTGAAAGGTAGATGGCACTAATGTTATCGCAATATACCAAGGTTGCCTTCGAATGGGACAATGAAGCTCCAAAAGCAAATTACGAGCCAACATGACTCGGAGACCACATTCGCTACCCTCGATATTCGCCTCAGACCGAGCGTGACAGAGTTGCTTGACGCTTGCCGACCATGAGACCAAGTTGTTGCCAAGGAACATACAAGATGGCAGTCGACCGTGCCTGGTGTCCGGACAACCACCCCAATCAAAGATCCGTAAGAGACAAGTGTGGATGTAGACGAAGGATACAAGTGCAACTCATAGTCCAGTGTCCCCTGAATATACCGAATGATACGTTTGATTGCATTCATGTGCTCAACCCTGGGATCATGCATGAATAAACACACTGGCCGAACCGCATATGTAATATCCGGCCTGGTAAAGGTAAGATCTTGGAGGGCCCCTGCAAAGCTGCGATAGCGGGTCGGGTCCTCGTATGGTGCACTTTGCGGCGCTTTCGACTTTGGGTTTGCATCAACCGGTGTGGAAGTGGACTTGAGGATGACATCCCACCTCTCTCGATGATCTCAAAGAAGATACTCCGTTGAGACAGAAACAAGCCACCTGAATGACGCCGACGGCAATCCCCAAAAATAACTCAACGGCCCCAAGTCCTTCATAGCAAATTGAATCGAGCATGGCCATGATAGATCAAGCGCAAAGTATCGGAGGAGGCGATCAAGATGATATCATCCACATATAATGTAATATAGGCCAATGACGAACCACGGCGGTAGATGAACAAAGAATTATCTCGACCGGCCATTGTAAGTGAACCCAATAGTCGAAACAAAATCAAGAAATCGTGTATACGGACCCTTGGAGACCGCTTAAGCCCATATAGTGATTTCTTCAACAAGCGGACATGATGAGGCGGTTGGGATCCTCGAAACCCAACGGTGATGCATATAGGCCCATTTCTTTGAGATCACCATGTAGAAAAGCATTCTTGACATCCAGTGATGGATTGGCCAAGTTTTTGAAAGAGTCGAGGCTAAGCACGGTCACGGTGTAGCGGTTTGACCACCGGACTAAATGTCTCACCACAATCAATACCAACTGTTGAGTCTTACCATCACCAACCGGTCGCGCCTTATGTCGAGCAAATGACCCATCCGAATTCTCCTTGTGAGCAAAATCCACATAGACTCGATAATATTAATACCATATGGGCGGGGCACCAACTCCCACGTCTTATTATCAATAAGAGCATTATATTCATCACCATAGCAATTTTCCAATTAGGGTCATTTAATGCGGACACAGGATTGCGAGGCAAGGGGATTTAGAGACATCGAATGTAAATTAAAATGTCTTTTAGGTGTAAAAATACCTCACGACTACGAGTGACCTGGTCTATGACTCGAGGAAGAATTGATGGAATTTTGGAAATTTTACGGGCTCGGGACGGGTGGCTAGCAGCGATGGGCTCTTGCCCAAATCGGAAATGGCTGGACTCGGCTTCTAGACCAGTTCGAGCTGGCTGGGCCGCCCGATTCTTTGGAACTGCTATTCGATGGCTGGAATAGGCTGGGTGTGGCGGTATTGTTGGGCCAGTAGGCGATGGGCCCGGAGGATTTTGGGTACGGAGATGTCAGAAAAATTCGAATAATATCTGAGGATATTTGGTCATCCAAAAATTATATGACTTAGGTTCGGGAGTATGAACTTTCGTAAATGAAAATTGAGTTTCATCGAAAATGACATGGCGATTGATTATGATTTTCTCGGAGGATAAATCAAAACACTTATAACCACGATGATTTGACGGATAACCCAAAAATACACATGGAGTAGACCGAGCATGAAGTTTGTTAATTGTGGTGGATGGGAATAACGGATAACACAAGCACCCAAAAATCCGAAGATGAGAATAAGATGAGTTCTTATTATATAGTATTTTTAGGGGGGAAGAATATGTCAGACCCTTAGAAGGAAGTATGTTAAGAAGATATGTGGCCATTTGTAGAGCATGATGCCAAAAATATGGAGGTATGGAGGCATGAAGTAGGAGAGTTCGGACAATGTTATTTATGGAACGAATTTTGCGTTCGACTTTTCCATTTTGGGAAGATGTGTGAGGACAGGAAAACCAAAAATTTATCCCATGAGTAGCACAAAAATCTCGAAACTCCCTATTGTCATACTCTTTCCCATTATCACATTGAATATTTTTTATTTCTCTTTCGAATTGAGTACGAATGAACGCTCTAAATTTTATGAAGACGGAAAACACTTGTGATTTATTCGCAATTAGAAACGTCCACAAAAATCTAGAATAATCATCTAAAAAGAGAACATAATATCGATGACCCATTGAACTAAGAACAGGAGATGTCCATAAGTCGCTATGAATAATGTCAAATGGCATAGAAGTATGGGAATTGGAGTCTACAAATGGCAACTTAACAATTTTTCCTAATAAACAAGACTGACAAATTAGAGTACGACTTGTACCCTTACAAGAAATAAAGCTATTTTTATCTAAAGCTGATAAAATAGAAGATCCCGGATGACCCAGAGGAGCATGCCACATGGAAGGAGAGATGGTCGCAAAAGGCGATGGCAAGGGACTCGACGGATCAAAACCGGCATGATAGGATCTGACTCCCCTACTATCACACCTCATGAGATGACTCCCCGTCTTGAAATCCTTCACAGAGAAACCGAAAGGATCAAATTCCACAGAAACAGAATTGTCATTTGTGAATTTTCGGACAAACACTAAATTTTTAATCAATTTAGGAGCATGTAAAGTATTTCTCAAGAGGAGTGGTGGATTAGGAGGAGACAATGTTTTCTGACCATACCCTAGAATTGGAATAGAACTGCCATTACCAACAATTATCCCCCGATGGGTGCTCAAATTGGAATAAGATGAGAGAGTACCTGATTCGGAAGTCATGTGAGTAGTGGCCCCGGTGTCCATGTACCAATTTGGGTCCGGTTGGGACAATTCCAACGTGTGCATCACGGCCTCAATATCGGTCTGAGTGGGGCCTGCTGCATGATGGGCTTGTGGAGGACGGGGCCCAAGGACGCCATTCCGTGATGCTGCTAGGCCGTAGGTGCTGGAGGTGTTCTTTGTTGGGCCATCGGCGATGGGCCGCCATCGCCGGGCGTTGGGCCTGGGTGTTGGACTGACCATTTGGCGGCTGAAGCGTGTTTGGAGGGTGCGGGTTCCACTGCCAATGGCCTCACTGCTAGGCCCATGGTGGTGGTGGCCCACTGTACCCTGAATGGGACCCACCGCCTGCTTGTTGCTCACCGGAACCGCCACCAGAACCGCCTCGTTTGCCCCCGCGGTTTTTGTTATTTTTGCGATTATTCTTGCCGCCACCATTATTATGGTTTTGGCCCGAATTATTAACAAAACCCGAAGAACTAGGAGAGGATGCCACCATGACAACTGGGCTCGCTCCGGTAGCCGCCTTTTTAGCCAAACCGGCTTCTTCCAACGTGAGCATGGAGCGGGCTTGATGAAAGTCGGGAAGAGGGTTGCTTTGGCGAAGGAGAGTTCCAACACCATTATAGGCCTCCGAAAGCCCTAACCAAGCTGTAGACCTACACGATTATTTCTTCCTGGTGCGTCAACGTTACGGAATTGATCCGCCAATTCCTTTAGTTTCTTGCAATATGCGTAAACGTTGGAAATCGTCCATTCGAGCGAAAGAGAATTCACCTTTCGAGTGTGACGATACGGGAATGTTGGTTGTCTTGGAATATGTCACGCAATCTATTCCATGCGACCATAGCCGTGGTATCGGGCTCCATAATCGTCTGTAGAAGGTCCACTGAAATAGTGGCGTATATCCACCGAAGAACGGTAGCATCAAGTGTAATCCATACCTCGGGATCCTCCGCGAGGAAGGGGTCTAGCGGGAGGAATTATGTGATAAAGAACTTGATAAGAGATAGCGTGAATTTTAAACAACTCCGCCCATTGCATATTGAACGTTTTCCATCTCAAGGACAATAGGGACACCGAGCTTGATATTGGAAACCGTGAGGGCAGGTGAAAATTGTTCTTAGACATATTTGAAAGAACAAAGAAGGAGGATAAATTTAAGAGAGGTTTTTGAGAGCGGAAGGCGAGATATTTGGAGAGAAAAACCGAGGGAGGGGGGTTCTCGGCCAAGAGGAGGCAAAAGTTTGAGAGAAGAAAACTTTTGTTTAGACCTAGTCTCTTGATACCATGAAAGAAATAATCCCTTGATTATTTTCATTAATTGAAAGGCTATATATACAAGTTCATATTTCCATAATAGGGAAATCCTTTTCCTATTCTATTTCTAAATCCTTATTTTACCATAATTCTAACTATACAATTATGGTAAGTGTATAACACTAATTAAGGTATCATTTTCCTTACAATATACTACAAATATATATACCATATATACAATATTGTTTTGTACTCATTTCAGCCGAGATGGGCTGAGGCTTGCATTCCAGTGGGCTGGCCGAGAATGGCTATGGGCAGTGCATTGCAGTGGCCTGCTGGAGTGGGCTGAGTATTGCTGGGCTGCCAACGCTGGAGAATGGGCTGAGCATTGCTGGGCTGCACGCTGGTGGCCCAGCTGCTGCACTGCTTATGACTCAATATATATGTGATATACACTGATGTATATTCAGTGTATATCACATGTATATTGCGTCGTTTAACAAAGGGGATGCCGGAAACTGCCTCTATGATGTTGCTTACATGATGCCGGATAAATCACAAGTTAAAGATGTGCCCATACAATTTAACAATTTCATGAAATACCCTAGTTATTCCTGATGCAATTATTCAAAGAGGACAAGTTCGGAAGAAAGCGCATAGAAGCATGAAACCTAAAAGAAAAATAAATACTCTAGGTATTAAATGCAAATAACACTGCCCAGCATTATTCATAAAATAATTAGAGTCAGAAATTGACATATGAAAGATACAAGCAATGCCAAATCATTACCTTGAAAACATAGCACAAGAAAGAAGATGACAGTGAACAGAAAGGCTAGGACACTGCCCATCGATGATGATGAATTTGAAGATGCTTTTGCTGCTTTCATTTTCTTAAAAGCTTTGATTCGCTCAATCCGTGCACGTTTGATCATTGTGAGTTCAGCGATCTCTTTGATAATTTTCTGGTCAGCAGCATCCAAGGATAATCCTCTTGGAGGTCTGGGAGGCTTTTTAGCACTTGTGGATTTACGCTTATCTTTCACTTTTTTCTTCTCTACGTGATTTTCAGCCACTAATCCCTTCACCTTATGGTCTATGAACACCGTCACATTCTTTACATTGCTGATCATACAGAGCCCGTTTTTAGCTTTAATAAGCTGTTCATCGTCACAGATATTATCAGCGGAAATAGGATCAGGATTTGCTGTTTCCTCACTCCTGCTGTTGCACATCTCAAGATTAATCACAAAATCACACGGTGTTGATGAGATATGAGCCATGAAAGCTCGCCCTCTACAAACTTAAATCTCTCTATACTTGTTATAAATTCGAGAATATAAGCCAGCAGCAAGATTGATCTTTCAACAGGTTATCATCTGAAGCAGACTCTGTAAGACAATTTATCAAATACCATTTAGTTTCTTAAGGACTTCAATTGACAAATCGAAGAGCACAACTATTAATTTCATAGACTCACACAAAGCCCTTAAAATTCTGTCAAATTAACTACTCATCCCACCAGTAGATTCAGTAAGCAGCTAAAAAAAAATCCCAATGAATTGCTCAAGATAGAGGTGAAGACTCAATTGGAAACAAAATCAATCAAATAATGAAGATAGGTTAAAGAATTCTTCATATTATAGTGGTAGCAACGCGTCTTTGATCCTAGAGCTTCACAATTTCAAATATACAACAACTCATACATTCAGTACAGCTGGCAATGAAATGAGATGGAAAAAGAGACAAAATCAGTTACAATCTCAATCTAACAAATTAAACTAGCTGAATGAACAAAATTGGGAAATAAGCATCAAAAAGCAAACAATATTAAACCATATCAATTTACTACCCATTAAAGATAAAGAAACAACTCATTCAGTCTATGCAGAAAAAGATTGTACCTTTAGGAGGAGAAGCTAGTTCAATACAGATAAATTGGCAAGAAAATATCAAAGCAAACTTGAAATTCAGATGAAACAATGACCCATTAAAGATAAAGAAATAAGTCGTTCAAGTTTGATAAAGAAATTTGGAGATCTGAACTTCAATTAAGAGGAGTGCACGTATATTAATAAATGACGAGTGCCATTGCCAGAGCTTGGCATTTAAATTGAATTATATGAGAGAGAGAAGGCGACAGTAAGTGCTAAACGCACGACGGTGTTTCTGTGGGAATTAACACAGAAACTACTGCTACCCCCTCTGTTTTATACGACCAATATCAGTTTGAAAAGTTAAAAGATTATAATTTTCTTTAATTCTTTTAATATATTATAAATTATTAATTATATAGATTTATATTTTATTTTATATAAATTTTATTATAAAATATTTTTAAAAAAATTATTTAAAATTGAATAAACAACAATGTTATTTGACTCCATAAATTTATCAACCTTCCTTTAAATTGAGACAGAGAGTATTATTTTTCAATTTTTTTTTGGGTGTGAGTTTCTCAACATCAATTGTTTAAGGAAAGAGACTTGTCAAAATTTGTTACTACCACCATTTTTATTATGGATTTGACAGCACATTGTGGCAGGTGAGAAAGTGAGACTCTGCTTAGGTACAATTTTGCGAATTTCGCACTGCATACGCTTTAGTTGGAGTGGATATGGATATAACTTTGACAGGTAATAAGTGGATATAGATATAATTTTGGCGGGTAGTAGACGAGCCTTCGACCCTTCTTTCTAAATGGGGTGCCCGAGGCACCTCATCTTCTCATTTCACCGTTGCTCATTCCCGTTAGGCCGAAGTGTTTGGCCTTTCCTTCTTTGCGCTCGCTGGTATGGGTAGGTGGTGGATTTGCGGTTATACCCGCCTCATACCCTCCTGCCCCGCCCCGCATCCAACCCCCCCACCAATCTACCCGTACGCCTTATACCCGCCAATTATAATTTTATTTGTACAACTTTATATTTATCTAAAGTTCAAATAATTTGGTACACATAATTTTAGCAGCTCATAAGCCCAATAGTAATGAATTGACAGTTTGACAAAATGACAGATGAAATGATTACAAAATATGGCTGGCGGATGCAGGCGGATATTGACGGGTGGCAGATATCCACTTGGGTGGTGGAGCGGGTGTGTATTTAAGAATATACCCGTCTAGACGGATATGGATGTTGAAAATGTACCCGCCACGGGTGACGATGGCAAGTAGGTGACGGATATAAAATTTTCTGATGGATACGGATGCGGGGAGGGGTACTCGCACCCCGCCCCCGCCCCACCCAATTGCCATCCCTTTCTGCCTACTAAAACATATGCCAGTTTTTCATTGATCTCCACCGACACTTTTCTCTGGTCCAACCCGGACAATTTTCCCTTCTAATCCACCATCACTGCCCAGCAACAATTACATGAAATTTTTCATGGTTAAATTTAAACCGAGTGATAATATCAATTAATTATAGTTAAATGGAAGAAATATGTAGAAGGCGGAGGCATGAGGCGGACATTTTACTTAATAAGGGGTGAGGTGTAAGCCCGAGACATGAGGCGTAAGCCTCATGAATCTTTAAATTCTTAATTTATGATGTAGTATAATAACATAAAATTTAAGAAATTCAAAACACGATTAAGGAAATTCAGAGAAAACAAAACTTCTAACATGATTTTGCAAATATAAATAATACGATGATATAAAAGCTATTATATTATGCAAATCAAATCTAACATTTTAACTTTTAAACAATAAACTAATCATAGTTTCTTAAAATATATTACTATCATATTATGCATTTCACCTCCCTAACTAAAAGAAAATAATCAATAAAATTTATCAATATTAAAATTAAAACATCACTCCTTCATGAGTAAAAAAAATCACTTTTAATAACGAAATAATAAAATATAATAATTTTGAGATATAAGAAAAAAAAACATGAACTCAATGACAAGTAAAGATGTAAAATTCGGCTATGTAGTTTTAAAGGAAATGTTAGGTGATATTCACCTCACAGTGTTCTCAAATAGTAAATATACAATACTACGGTTTGTTATTTGAGTTATTGTCAATCTTCTTATTTCTATAAATGAAAAAAACTAATAGACATCGTTCATGTAAGATTTATCTTCCAATAATGTGGTTATTATACCACTAATACAACCTACAATTATGCTAATGATATGATTTGATGAAGCTACAATCATGCCATCTAATCTCCCTAAGTTAATGCTAATCTACCTACCATATACAAATGATTATACAATCAATTACAATAATTATTAATTACAATATTAATTAATAATTATTCTATTACTCCCTCGCAGTCGAAGCAGGAGGTAGGCGTATGTTGAGACTGTCCCGAAAATCTTCAAATAATATCAGCGAAAGACCTTTAGTAAAAATATCTGCATACTTATAGCGCGCGGGACATGCAAGAGACGCACTTGTCTGCGAGCGACCTTTTCATGAACAAAGTGGATATCGAACAACGGAGTTCTAGAAAAAGAATTCCGAAGCCAATAAGATTCAGACACAACATTTGTAACCCCTCGGTATTCTGCTTCGGCACTGGATTTGGACAACGTTGCTTGCCGTTTGGAGGACCAAGATACCAAGTTATCGCCAAGAAATATAACATAACCAAAAGTGGAGCGTCTGGTGTCCAGACATCCTCCCCAGTCGGCATCCGTGTAGGAGACAAGGGTGGATGTCGACGATGGATATAAATGCAAGCCATACTCTAGAGTACCATGAATATAACATACAATGTGTTTGATAGCATGCATATGATCATCCTTCGGATTATGCATGAATAGGCACACTTGTTGCACTGCATAAGAAATATACGGCCGTGTGAACGTAAGATATTGCAGGGCCCCTGTTAGGCTGCGGTAAAGTGTCGGGTCGGCAAATGTCTTGCCAGAGGAGACACTCAATTTGGGGTTAGTATCAACCGGAGTCGCTGACGGTTTACATGAGGACATGCCAACACGTTCAACAATCCCTATTGCGTACTTCTTTTGGGATAAAAATAAACCACCTGCATGACGTGTCACAGTTATCCCTAAAAAGTAGTGTAGTGGCCCTAGATCCTTCATAGAAAATTCAGAGTCAAGCAGCGACATGATGGACTTGTGAAGAGCATCAGATGGGGCATTTAATATAATATCATCCACATATAAAAGAAGATAAACAATATTATTACCCTGTCGGTAGATAAACAAAGAATTATTAGAACGGCTGTTAGAGAACCCAATATGTGAAACAAAATCCGCAAACCTCTTATATCAGGCTCGTGGGGCTTGTTTTAGCCCATATAATGATTTCTTGAGCAGACACACATGATTTGGATAAGTGGAGTCCCTGTATCCCAAAGGCTGGTACATATATACTGTTTCATTTAGTTGTCCATGGAGGAAAGCATTTTTGACATCTAACTGATGAAGTGGTCATGCCTTTGAGAGAGCCAAATAAGGATTGTTCTGGTAGTTGCCGGTTTAACCACCGGACTGAACGTCTCACCGCAATTCACACCAACATGTTGTGTGTTCCCATCACCTACAAGACGGGCTTTATGCCGCTCAAAAGTACCATCAGATCTTTCTTTGTGACTAAAAATCCACATAGACCGAATTATATTAGCATTAGGGGGACGAGGTACCAATTCTCACGTCCTATTTTTAATAAGAGCATTAAATTTATCATCCATAACCATTTTCTAATTCGAGTCATTAAGGGAACTCACAGGATTACAAGGCAATGGTGATTTTGAAACTCGGGTGTGTATGATATATTTGGTGTTGGATTTGTGAATGTCGTGTTGACTACGGGTGACTGGTCGCTGGACCGGACTTGGGATCGGGCCAACGGGGGGATCAGAACTGCCTGGCAATGGGCAGTGAATTGGGTCGTGACCCGCACTTCCAATTGCTAGGCCGTAACCCGCACTTCCAATTGCTGGGTCGTGACCTAAGCCACTGCCAGGCAGTGGGCTTTGAAATAATGGGCCAGAACTGGCGGAAAAAACTGGGCTCGGGGATGAAGAAACTGGCCCAGTTTGCTGGGCAGTGTTGTTGCATGATTGGGCCACTGTTTCTGGGCCTAATTCATCCAAAAATTTTGGGTTGGCCGAAACAGTGGATGTGGGATGAGAAAAATGTTGGACCAAATACGGTGATATTCCATCATCTAGAAAATCATAGGTAGGTGTTCCGGACACATGCATTTTGGTAAATGGAAAATTTATTTAATCAAAGATTACGTGACGACTCACAATGATTTTATTGGAGAATAGGTCATAACACTTGTAACCTTGATGATTAGAAGGATAACGCAAAAAAACACAAGGAGCAGATCGGGGTTGAAATTTGTTGATTCTAGTGGATGGAAAAAGAAGATAGCATAATCACCCGAATACCCGTAAATGAGAATACGATAGTTCCCTTAGGTATAGGACTTTTAGAGGAGCTTGATAGGACAAGTTTTTGTGGGAAGTATGTTTAATATATATATGTTGCCATTTGTAGTGCATGATGCCAATGGTGGTAGTGTGGCATGAGCAAGGGATGTTCTAACAATGTTATTGATGGTTCGGATTTTTCGTTCCGCCTTCCCTTTTTGTAAGGATGTGTGGGGACATGGCAGGCGAAAGTTTAAACCATTAGAATTGCAAAAATCCCAAAAATTCATATTATCAAACTCTCTACCATTATCACATTGAATATTTTTAATATCTCGTTCAAATTGAATTCGAATGAATGCTTTAAAAGTGAGAAATGTGGAGAAAACTTGTAAATTTTTAGACAAGGAAAACGTCCACAAAAAATTAGAGTAATCATCTAGAAAGAGCAAATAATATTTATGGCCCGAAGAGCTCAAAACGGGTTATGTCCAATATCACAATAGATAATATCAAAAGGCATAAGTGTGCATGATTTAGACGAAACAAATGACAATTGAACATGTTTTCCAAGTGGACATGAACGATACATATTAGAACTATGTGATTGAGTACATGAAATAAAATTATTTTATTTGAAGGAGGCTAAAGCCTAAAACAGATGCTCCCGAATGATCCAAACGTTCATACCATAATGAAGGTGCGAAAGCTGCAAAAGTGGATGATAACTTGACTTGTTAATTGGGTGTGGTAATTGGATAGAACTCCCCTTGACTAGCACATCTCATTAGAAGCGTCCCCGTTAGAAAATCCTTCACGGAAAATCCAAAAGGGTTAAAATCAACAGACACCCAATTATCAGTAGTAAATTTTCGAACAGACACCAAGTTTTTAATTAATTTAGAGCATGAAGGACGTTCTTTAAAGTTAATGGTAGGTTTGGTGGAGACAATTTAGTAGAACCATAACCTCGAATTGGAATAGAATGACCATTTCCGACAATTATACCATTACATTTGCTCAAATTAAAATAGGATGAGAGATTACCTTGGGATTACGTCATATGAGACGTCGCTCCGGTGTCCATACACCAATTCGAATCGGGCAGATTAAGTCGAAGGGTGTGCATGTCAGACTCAATATCGGTTGGCTAGCCACTGCCGAATGGGCCTCCTGCCACTGGTTCGGCAATGGCCTAAAACTGGATGACATGCCATTGTTTCTTAGCCCAAAATTAGTCGGCCCAAATCCAGGTTGCTGGCTAGCAGTGGGCTGGCTAGTTTGCCTTTGACTAGGCCTGGTCCAATTACCCGACAGGAATGGGCAGGGTGGCACAGCCCAAGGCCACTGCCAGGCCCACTGTGGTGGTCCGCCGCCCCACTGTGGTCGGGGCTGCCACTGCTGGCCGACAGCCGCCGAAATTCCGGTGGCCTCCACCTTTGCCATTTCAGCTATTTCTACCCCAATTTTTACCACCATTTCGTCCTTTTTGTCCCCTATTTTGTTGTATAGGTTCAAAATGTGTAGTAGCTTCATTGGTTGGGGTGACAACCATGGCGGAATTTGAGACAGTTGCAGCCTTTTTGGCAAAACCCGCATCTTCAAGAATAAACATAGAACGGGCTTGGTAAAAAAAGTGGTAGAGGATTGCTTTGTCGGATAAGCGTTCCAACGCCACTATATGTGTTGGTAAGGCCGGAAACCAACTGTAAAACCAACCGATTGTTTGTAACCGGCGAACCAACGTTCTTGAGTTGATCTGATAAAACTTTGAGGCGTTGACAATATGTCGGCGTATTCGGAATATCCATCATGTCAGTGGTGGAAAATCCTTGCTCCAAAGTGACGGCTTAGAATTTTTTTTGTCTTGAAAAATATCACGCAAACGATTCCAGGCCTCCATCGTCGTGTAATCGAATTTCATTATTGTGTGCAACAAATCACTAGAGATGGTTGCATAAATCCACGAGAGAACTGTCGCATCAAGTGTGAGCAATAGTTCTTTTTCATCATCAATTTTTAACACATTTTCCTTGCCTTTTTCCGGTGGGATTATGTGATGAATAATCTGGTGGGAATGACAACAAATTTTAAAGAAATATGCCCAAGTTTCGTAATGAACATTTTCCATCTCAAGAGTGATGTAAATATGTGTTTTGATGTTAGAGACGGCAAGAGCGGGATGAAATGTGAATTTGGAGTCAGACATTGTTAATCGAACAAAAGAAAAGAAGAATGGAAATAAAAAAAATAACAATTTGTGGGTGGTCAGCCGGTGGTGGGAGGGGTGGCCGACGGTGGGGAAGAAAATTGTTTAGGTTAGGATCTTTTTCCTAATCTTCTGATACCATGTAAGAATATTTTCATCAATATTTATCTTCCAATAATGTGGTAATTATACCACTAATACAACCTACAATTATGCTAATGATATGATTTGATGAGGCTACAATCATGCCATTTAATCTCCCTAAGTTAATGCTAATCTACCTACCATGTACAAATGATTATATAATCAGTTACAATAATTATTAATTATATATTTTATCAGTTCATTTATTAATATGAAGATCAATAGTGTTAACTAAGAAATTTGTCGCATAATTTGTGTAAGAATTGTTAGGCGAGTTTCGAACATCGAACATTAGACGTATTTAATGCGTTCAGTCGGATGCTTAGGACGTAAGCCTCACAGAACTAGACCCTACATGTGAGCCTTGAGGTGTTTTATCAGAGTGTTCTGAGCCTGGATTGATTCGCAAAGCGCCTTTTAAAATATTGGTACGAAGTACACAACACACATTTTAAAATTTTCACTCAACCCCTTTAACTTTTTGAATTTCGAAAACAATACCTCCTTTACCTTTTAAAAGGAATAATAAACCTTTTAAAAAAAAATAGTTTGACGAATCACGATCTTATTGCCGCAGTAATAGTTACAATTGAAGAAGGGCAACATACACAAAGCCTTCTTAAGAGAAAAGGAACCATAAACCTCCTAGATCTTAAACCACTTCTAAAAGTAAGTTGAATCATTGCATTATTATAAAATGTCAAAATTAACCCTCAAATAGTATGGATTATATCTTGTACTTCTTAAAAAGTTAAAAAAAATTAAATAATTAGGATAATGTATATAATTTAAAATTTTCATACCTCTATTTTTTCGACTTTAGTTTTGTTTTTTATTTTGAAAACCTCTTTTAGCTTCATGGAATATTTTTTTTAGAACTTCCAATTTCTAAAAATGTGTTATCCATCTTATTACTTGTATTATAGCTACTATTAAATTTTACTTCAATTAGTCAATTTTGTGTAAAACATTTATTCTATTTTTATTTCATTTTTAAATCGTTAAAGGTCTAATTATTTTTAAAAGTATTTCATTGGTAATTATTTTGAAAATAAATGTATCAATTTTGAATGACAATACAGTTTATAGGTGATACGATATTACAAAATTATAAGAATCACCTGATAATGTTAATTTAAATGGTTTTTCTTATTTATGAGTTTTTTCTTTACCTCAAATTATTTTAAGTAAATCAAATGAAAATACTTGTTTCTATACAATATTATTGGTACTTTTAGTTAATTTATTATTTATTTTTAAAAATATATAATAACTAATCATAATTGAAAATCATTTTTACATTATTAAATTACTTATGATGATTCCATCTATTTTTTGGTCGTTGATTTATGATCAACAGGATTTATTATCTCATTCAAAAGTTGAAGTTGAAGGGGATACCGTGGAATTTTTTTTTATGACAATGGATGCTTACTATAAGAAAAAAATCAAATTATTTATATTAATTGTTGCAACTTCAAATTGAAGAGTTATGTTGTCAATACCATACTTGGGTGGCAAAGTCACTAGGAAACTAATTGAAATTTATCTTACAACCTGGGACTTAGCACACTAACAATTCCATTGTTAATAAGTAAATCCTAAATTCACTAGGAGAACTTCAAATATAACAACTATTAGTAATACCAACAAGTAGTATTGCCGTTGAATTTACATGAAACAGTTATCATTTGCTGTTTTACTGGGAAAGTATTACTTATACGATCTCAACTTTCCCAAATCACAAGCATGCACCACACCAAAGAAGGCAATACTTAAGATTTTGAGCTGCAACAAAAAAAAATTGCCACAACAACCTTTTGTTGGCAATTAATTAAGAAAAACATTAAAACATCGATCACGCACTGAAGTTGGTGGTGCCGTTTACCTACGTATTTGAGCATGTTTTTGCCGCCGATTAACCTACTTTGTGATGTTCATGTTAATTAGTTCATAGGTTTATTTCATGTTGACCTCTTTTTTTACTTCAATTTATTTGCTTCATGTTCCAACTTTAATGTCCCTTAAATTCATAGAAATTAATTTCCATCGACGTGACAACGTCTAATACTCAAAGTTGGACTCACCTTGTGAATCTTATCCATTTGAAGGCATTAAAAATTCCAAGGTTACTATATCATCACTAAAACTCTCATGATAAGATACGTCATCCATGTCTGAGTAGGTGTGAGAATTGTTTGCTTTACAGTATGAAAAATATAAAGTATCTTTGGCACGTCGAATACCAAATAAAATACTTCGTAGACTCGTTTATCAGAGATGAGAGTTATACCAAGCTAATAAATATAGGGAATGAGATAAACTAACAAGACCGTAACATAGAATAATTTCTCTTAGGGATTTATTTCATTAATCACAATATATATAATTGTACAGAGAAGTTCTCTAATACAGTAAGAATCCTAACTTACCTTAATTGGTTGATTCCTAATACAATAAAAATCCTAACTTACCTTAAATATACATCTATCATAATTACGAAATATACGGTGAATATTCGCTAATACTCCCCCTCAGACGGAGCGGGAGGAGGCCGAACGCTAAGGCTGGATCGGAAGTCGGTGAAGAGCTGTCTCGGTAGTCCCTTTGTGAAAATATCTGCATACTGATAGGAGGAAGGCACATGTAATATTTTGACCTGACCAAGGGCGACCTTCTCTCGTACAAAGTGGATATCCATCTCAATATGCTTAATCCGCTGATGTTGGACCGGATTGTGAGACATGTAGATGGCAGATATGTTGTCACAATAGACTATAGACGCCTTTCGGAGTGGACACTGGAGTTCCAAAAGAAGATTTCGGAGCCAACAAATCTCAGCAACGACATTAGCAACTCTGCGATACTCTGCTTCAGCACTCGAACGAGATAGCATGGTCTGCCGCTTGGCAGACCATGAAATAAGATTATCCCCAAGAAATACACAGTAGCCTGAGGTGGAGCGACGTGTGTCTGGGCACCTGGAATGTAAGATACTGAAGGGCACCTGCAAGACTCCGATATAGAGTGGGATCAGAAACTGGCGCACCCTCATTGGCATTGAGCTTGGATTTCGAATCAACCGGAGTTGGCATAATTTTACAATTTGTCATCTTAGCCCTGTACACTATCTCTTATGCATAATTACGTTGACACAAGAACATAGTCTATAGCTGTAGATCTGGTGATTGATATACCCAAGAAATAACTCAGCTTGCCCAAGTCGGTCATGACAAATTCAGTTTTGAGTAGAGCAATGATTTTATTCTTCAAACCGTCAGATGAGGCAGTAAGAACGATATCATCCACATATAATAGCAAATAAGTCGTGCTGCTACCTCGATGAAAAGTGAAGAAGGAGTTATCACACCTGCTACATATAAAATCGATCTGCAGAAGATACCTGGCAAAGCGATCATACCAAGCGCGGGGTGCCTGTTTCAAGCCATATAATGACTTCCTGAGACGACATACAAACTGCGGGACTGCCGGATGAACAAAGCCAGGGGGCTGATGCATGTACACAGTTTCTTTCAAATCCCCATGAAGAAATACATTCTTGATATCAAGCTGATGAATCAGCCAATGCATGCCCATAGAAATACTGAGAACAATCCAAATAGTGGTCGGTTTAACAACCGGACTAAATGTCTCACCACAATCAATACCCTCCTGCTGATTAGTGCCATTGGCAACCAGTCTTGCCTTATACTGTTCCAAGTCACCAATGTCTCTGAACTTGTGACGAAATAGCCACACACACCTGATAACATTCACACCGTCTGGTCTAGGTACCAAATCCCAAGTGTTCTGCTTGGTTAAAGCGTTAAACTCTTCGCACATGACCGCATTCCAATTAGGGTCCAGTTTTGCTAGTTTTGGATTTTTTGGAATGGGTGATAAGGTTTGTGTGGAGAAGTTGAAGTGAACCTTGGGTTTGAAGATCCCGTGTTGGGCACGAGTCTCCATGCGGTGGGTAGGAAGTAGTGAGAGGTCTGGACTGGGAGGGTGTTGGTTTACTGGTTCTGGAGGCAACAATGGTTGTAGGTCGATATTGGGCTGCAAATTTGCTGTTTCTGGAGGGGTAGTGGTTGGTCGTAGGTCGATGGCTGGTCGAGCAGTGGAGGTGTCGAGCAGTGGGGGTTCGATCGAGAGAGGGGGTGTTTGGTTGGCGACACCATCGGACAGTGTGGGTGATGTAGCAACTGGAGCAGTCTGTATCGGAACTGGAAACTGTCGGAGACACATCGACTGGAGTAGAGGGGACAGAGGAGAAATTCGTGGTTTGGAATTTTCTAAGGTTTGAAAATGGGTAGGTCGCCTCGTCGAATGTGATGTGACGTGAGATGATGATCTTACGAGTGGTTATGTCATAGCACAAGTACCCCCGATGATTAGGTGAGAAACCGGCGAAGACACATAGCGTGGTGCGTGAGGCTAGTTTGTGAGATGCAGTGGAGGCCAGGTTGGGGTAGCATAGGCAACCGAAGATGCGTATTTGGTCATAAGAAGGGAATCTACGGTATAAGATTTCAGTTGGGGTCTTGTTTTGGAGAGTACTAGTTGATAAAATATTAAGGAAGTATTCTACCATTTTGACATCGTAGACCCAGAATGACGGTGGAAGACTGGCATGAAAGAGAAGGGTACGCACCATGTTATTGATAGTACGAATGATTCTTTCAACTTTGCTGTTTTGGGAGGAAGTGTAGGGACACGAAAAACGAAAAACCATGCCTTGTTTAGAGCAGAAATTGTGAAATGCCGAATTATTAAATTCACGTCCATTATCACATTGAAAAGATTTTATAGATTTTTCAAACTGTATTTTGATGAATTTTTGAAATTCAAGGAACTTGGCAAACACTTCAGATTTGAACTTTAGTGGGTAGATCCATACAAAGTGTGAAAAATCATCTAATAATACTAGATAAAATTTGTGACCCAAAGAACTGACAACCGGAGATGTCCACAAATCAGCATGCACAATATCAAATGGAGAAAAAGTAACACTGTTGGATGACATAAATGGAATACGAGTATGTTTCCCAAGTGGACAAGAAAAATAGTGGTGGGCAAGTTTCCCATTATTACATTAAATACACTTATTAGTCCTAAGAATATTAAAAACAGGATCTCCTGGGTGTCCGAGTCTGTTATGCCAAGTTGACGGAGAGATAGCAGCAATAGAGACATGTGAATGAGTTCTGACAGCGGAAGATTGAGTGAAGGAGTAGAGGTCTCCCACACTATTGCAGCGCGTAAGAATTTTCCTCGTATTGAGATCCTTCACAGAGAAATCAAAAGGGTCAAATTCGACAGACACAGAATTATTGCGAGTGAATTTTCTAACAGAGATTAAATTTTTAATGATGTTGGGTGTGTAAAGGACAAGATTTAGGGAGAAAGGCGGGTGAGGATGTGTGGTATGAGTGTTACCGTAACCTTCAATTAGAATGCGATGACCATTGCCAACAGTAATAAATTGAGGACACTTTAACCGAAGCATTTGGGATAAGTTACCTGATGACCGGGTGAGGTGAGATGTAGCTCCTGTGTCCATGTACCAATTATCGTCGGGCTGTTGAAGGTTCACGGTGCTGAAGGCCTGACCAAAATCGGTGGGGCCACACTGCTGCCTTGCGGGTGATGCTGGACCGAGGCCAGGTGGGCCTGTTGCTACTGCTGATGGGCCTGCATGGTGGTTGGTGCTGATCCCAGAAGTCCGGGTGCCCAAGATTCCTGCTGGAACTGGGCCCCTACTGTTGGGTAAGGGCAGGCAGGCGAGGCCCAATTCTCGGCATTGGGCCAGGGTTGCGGTCCAGCCCACTGGAAATAAGGTGCAGGGTTTTGACCTGTTTGTTGATTTTTGTGGATTTTGCCGCGGCCCATTCCCTTGTTATTATTGTCGCGGCCTCTGCCGCCACTGCCTCCCTCGCGGGACTGCTGCTGGTGGTGGTCTTGCGGTGGTGGCGGGGCGGTGTTGGCCGCCGGTGGTGTCATCCCGTCAACGGCTAACGCCTTTTGATTATGCTCCTTTTGTTTAGCACGTCGGGTTTCTTCCAACAATAGTTGTGACCGTGCCTTGGTGAAACTTGGTAGTGGGTCGGCCTGTTGAATCATCGTTGCAAGTGTATCGTATTCACCTTTCGGTAAGCCAGCAACTAATTGAAGTACCATCTTGGTTTCAGAAACAGATGTCCCGACGTTGGAAAGTTGGTCGGCTATGATTTTCAGTTGTTTGCAATATTCGAACATGTTGTTAAAATTCTCTAGACGCGTATTGTTGAATTGCTCCTCCAAATACACGGCCCGAGTATTTTTATTGTCCTGAAATATTTCTTCCAACCGTACCCAAAGGTCACGTGTCGTAACACCTGTTTTCATGATAGTACACAACAAGTCTTTTGAGATGGTGCCGTATATCCATTGTTTGACGATGACGTCAAGGCGACGCCATGTCGATTTGGCAATATCGGTGGGACGAGGAATAGAGTCATCAATATGGTCGAGCACGTTGTACGCACATGCATGAATCTAGAACAGTTCTGTGCACATGAAATATTGACAGTCTTCTTGGTCAAGAATTATGGAGATAGAGTTCTTGATGTTAGTCACAGCGAAAGCCGGGTGAAAAGAAGACGGTGATCGTTGAGAGGGGTTGTCAAAAGTGTCAGTGGAGGAACCGAAATTTATGGGAGAAGACATGGTGGCAGCCGATCTTGCCGTCGACCGAAGGAAAAATCGAGAGGGGGAGGGGGGTCGGCGACTGTTTTTTAGAGAGAGGAGAGTAGGGATTAGGGCTAGGCTCTTGATACCATGTAAGATAGAATAATTTTCCTTAGAAATTTATTTCATTAATCACAATATATATAGTTGTACAGAGAAGGTTCCTAATACAGTAAAAATCCTAACTTGCCTTAATTGGTTGATTCCTAATACAATAAGAATCCTAACTTACCTTAAATATACATCTATCATAATTATAAAATATACGGTGAATATTCAGAGAATATTCGCTAATAAAGACTAATCATCTCAAAGTTAAAGCTAAGATATTCAATTCTTGACCTTGAGAAGACATATCACCATGTAGTTAGTACATTCTATTCAACATAAAAAACAAATTAAAGATCATAGTAGTCCCAACACAATATATATTTTGTTTGGCCCATTTAGTCGTTAGCCACGATGCTCCTTATGCTGATGTAACTTTTGATTGGGTTGCTAGGTGTCGTTTTGAATCCGAAAGGGTCCGAAAAGGAGATGTATCTATCCTAAACCCCCACTAAAATTAATAAATTTCCTAAATAAAAAAAGAATTCCAAGAATATGGACTATAGTATATATTTTTTATGGCACAAGAATTGTTTTTTGAAAGTAAAACCAAGAAGAAATGAAGAATTTTTCATAAACATGAGGGAGACATATGACAGATAAATCATGTAATTTCCAGCCAATCACTACTTTCATTTTGTTTATTTTTCCTTTTTCCGGGAGCTGTGTATTAGTTGGATAAGAATAACATTGACATGTTGGAAACCTTTCTGTGTCAACGAAAACATGTACTCCATCTCTTTTTCCGTATGCTAGTTAAAATGAAAGTAAGAGACAGACAGAACCAACAACCCCCTACCTCTCCCCCACCCCCCACCCCCACCCAAAAAAATATATAAAAAGGAATTTCCACCGAGTATCGTCTACTTAGTATTTTACTTTTCAAACATTAGAGGTTCTTGTAACTCAATTGCTGCTGGAAATATACAAAGCAATTCATAGGAAAAACGCTTCTTCAACCTAACTCTCATCCAAACTACACCGGCAATGGCAACATCGGACGGCGGGCAACCCCCTACAGGGGTTGGTCTGCCATCCACCACAAATACCAACCCAGTACCTACCGCCCCTGCCACTTCAAATTACGCAGCAGCACTTCATAATCCCCTTACCCAGCAAATCCCTGAAACTATTGATCTCAAACCTATTACGCTTTTGCATGGTGAGCCAACGATCACGTGGACAAAAAAGGAGTTCCAGAAGTTGGCAAAGAGATAGAATCTAGAATTTGCACTCGTTGCAAGCTTTTCCTATGGTCGACCAGATATACATGAATTAAGGACAACAATACCTATTCAATTAGAGGTTAAGGGCAAATGTACTATTGGTTTCTTGGAGGAAAGGCATATACTGATTAGATTGTCCCTTCTTGAAGATTATGCCGCCCTACTATCCAAGGCATTGGAATTATGGGTGAGAAATAGATATTTCCCAGTACGATTCTTGAAATGGGATCCTTGGTTTAACCCGGAGGAAGAAACTACAGTAGCGATTGCATGGATTTCATTCCTTGGATTGCCCACGAATTTATTTGACAAAGAATTCATGTTCTAACTAGCCAATGCAGTAGGAAAACCCTTGGTGATTGACAAAGCCACTACGAATCGAACGAGACCTAGTTGTGCTAGAGTGAAAGTGGAGGTGGACCTACTTGAATTACCAAAGACAGTACAAATCAACTGTATTGATGAGGAAACTGGAGATGTTAAATTCAAGTGGCAAATTATACGATATGATTATTTGCCAAAATATTGTACTCATTGCAAACTTCAGGGGCATGACTTGCAAGGCTGTTGGGTAATACACCTGAACATAGACCAAAGAAGGAGAAACCAAAAGATGACAGTGGGGACACACAAAAAATAGAGAAAAAGGAACAAGGGAACGGGAAAAGGAGAAAGCACCGGAAACAAGGAAGTTAAATGAGCAAAGGCAAAAGCAGAATAAAAAATATGGAAATCATGGTAACCAAACATGGAATGTAATACAGAATAAGAAAGGGCACAAGCAAAGGGAAATACACAAAAGAATAAGACTGCAAAGCAAAATAACAAGAAGCATACTAACAATGAGAAAAAAGAAGCAGGTGATAATACAAAAGATAAATTTGACGCCTTGGTGAATCTTGACAAGGAGAAGGAGAACAACAAGTCAGCAAAGGAAACAGGTAAGCAGCAAAATGTAGAGCCGGAATATGCAAAGTCACGGGTCGAAAAGTCCTTTGGAAAGCAGCTTCAAAGCAGCTCACAACTAGGAGCGGTTACCATAAACCTGGACAACAATAACAAGGAAAAGAAGTTAGAGGGCAAGAATACACAACAATGATAAAAACACCATGAATGACAAGGACAAATTGACCAATAATATGGTGCAAGAATTATCACATTGCAGCAGCCAAGAATCGGGACAAAATGATACATCAAATGTAAAAACAAAAGAACGAGCCAAGGAGACGGGAAAAAGCAGAAGTGGGCCTTATTGATATACAAGAAAGTGGAAACTCAGAACAAGAGAGGAACACAAGAGGGGATGAAGCAGAATATAACAGAAACATACCTGAGAAGCCTCCTGATGATACTAGTAGTACTGCAACTGAAAACTGGAACAAAGAAGATAGCAAACAGACTGAGAAGCGACATGATGAACATAATGTAACATCCAGTCAAAAGGAGCAACAGTCAGTGGTCACGGTCCAAAACAATAAAAAGAGTGGAATTATTGAAAGTGAAAGCAATGAAGAAAAGCAACAGGAAAAGGAAAACAAATATAGAGAAGGAGATGTTGATGACTCAATTTCAACTAACATTCCTGAAGAAAGGAGAGACAGATCAGAGATGGAAGATGATGATGGAATTGATAATGCCAGTGCTCCATCTGTCACTATGGCAGAGGAGAATACTGGTGACATGTCTCCAAGGCATGCAGCAAAGGCAAGAAAGGAAGCAAGACAAAATAAACAAGGCAGAGACAAAAGTGTGCCACCTAAGGCAGCAGGTGGGGTACTAACAAGGAAAGCCTATGCCAAAGGTATTTCTCAATGAATAACTGTCTCATTTGGAATATAAGGTCTATAAACACCCAACAGGCCATTGAAAGAGTGGTGTTGATGCATAGACGGAAACATTTTAATTATATTGCACTGATGGAGCCTTTTCAACATACAAGACACATATGCATGTACAAATTATGGTTGGGAATGGGTTCTGCCTGGCATAACATTAATGGGGAGATATGGGTTTTTGTTCATGCGGATTTTCAGGTGGACATTGTAAATGACTCTTCACAACTACTGTCACTTACATTGATGGAATTGGATTCAGAAAAAGTGATCAATGTTACTCCGATTTATGCAAGCACTGACAAGGCTACTAAAATTGGTTTGTGGGATGATTTATATGATTTATCCACTAACATGGACTCACCATGGATGGTAGGAGGAGACTTAAATGTCATTCTAGATGCTTCAGAAAAGTATAGAGGACTGCCAGTTGATTACCCTGAGGTGGAAGATTTTTCTCATTGTATTAACATATGCTAATTGGATGATCTGGGCTACTCTGGAAGCACTTATACTTGGTGGAATGGGAGATCTGATGAAGCATGTATTTTTAAAAGATTAGATGTCTTAGAAATCAGGCTTTTCAAAATACCTATCCTAATTGCCAGGTGGAGCACTTAATCAAGCAAGGGTCAGATCACTTACCTATGCAGATTACTCACAGTGGTAATACCAGAATTATTAAGAAACCATTCAAATTTCTTAACTTCTGGATTGAGCATGAGAACTTCCTGGATACTGTGAAGGAAAATTGGGAATGAAGCTATGGGACTGATCCTTTTTACAATTTGCATAACAAGATGAAAAAGGTTAGCAAAGCACTGACTAAATGGAGCAAAGACACTTTTGGAGATATGTTCAAATAAGTAGCAACTTTAGAAGAGGTGGTGAAAATTCATGAAACTGAATTTGAACATCATCCCACAGAGGCTTATAGAGAAAGGCTACAGAAGGTTCAAGAAGGTTCAAGAAGAGCTAATAAGAGTGTATGCAGTAGAGAAAAAATTCTGAAAATAAAAAGCAGGACTGCAGTGGTTTAAAGATGATGACAGAAACACAAGATTCTTCCATGCTCATGTAAATGGGAAGAGAAAGAAGCTGCAGATTAAAAGAATTCAGGACCAGAATGGAGCATGGCTGGATCAAGAGGAGGAAATAGCCCAAGAAGCTATTAGGTTCTATACTGACCAGTTTTCTGAGGAGCAGATTCCCTCTAATTTTGATCTCCTAACACACTTACCAAAAACTATCACAGCTGATCAAAACAACCTCATCAATGAATTTCTAGAAAAGGAAGAAGTGATGAATGCAATATTTGAACTTAATTCAGACAGTGCAGGTGGCCCAGATGGATACACAGGAAAGTTATTTCAAGTTTATTGGGACATAATTGCTAATGATGTGGTACAGATGGTGAGATCTTTCTTTTGTGGTCATGAGATTCCTAGATACATCACTTGTCCTAACCTGGTCCTTATCCCCAAAAAGGAGGTATGTACTTATTCTGATTTGAGACCATAAGTCTCAGTAATTTTACAAGTAAGATTTTCACAAGGATCATTCATGGGAGATTAGTTCAGATTCTGCCTAGTTTGATTTCCCCTCAACTAGCAGGTTTTGTGAAAGGAAAGAGTATTGTAGAAAATATTCTGCTTGTTCAGGAGATAGTGCATGATATGAGGCTAAAAGGAAGACCTGCTAATGTTGTTATCAAGTTGGATATGACAAAGGCATATGATAGGGTTTTATGGTTGTTCCTAACCAAAGTGTTGAGGAAAATGGGCTTTGGAGAGATGCTTATTGATATGGTGTATAGAATTATCTCCAACAATTGGTATTCTGTTCTTATAAATGGACAACTGTATGGTTTCTTCAAATCAACAAGAGGGGTCAAGCAAGGAGATCCTTTATCTCCTATTCTATTTATATTGGCATCAGAATGTATGTCAAGGGCTCTAAATGCTTTGCACTATGACTCCAGATTCTCAGGGGTAATGCCTAAATGGAGCCCTTATATAAATCACCTTGCATATGCTGATGACACTATCATATTCACATCAGCTGAGGAACGGTCCCTAAAGGTTGTGATGGAAACTTTAGAAGATTATGAGAAGGTGAGCGGACAGAAAATCAACAAAGCAAAGAGTGCAGTATTCCTTCGTCATAATGTCACTCGGGAGGTTGAAAATTTAGTATATGATACCACCAGAATCCCAAGGAAAGAGTTTCCTTCCACATATCTGGGGGTACCAATATACTATGGGAGAAGAATGATTGCTCATTATAAAGATATCATAATCTTCAAAAGGATAAACTCATGGACTGGGAAGCTACTATCAATTAGAGGAAGGGTAACACTTATAAAACATGTGTTGTAGAGTATACCTATTCATTTGTTGTCAGCTTGCGATCATCCTACTGGGGTATTGGCACAGATCCATAAAATGTTTGCTAAATTTTTCTGGAGTAATTCAGTGGGAAATTCTAGCAAACATTGGGTGTCCTGGACTGCTTTGTGCCACCCATATGAGGAAAGTGGAATGGGTTTTAGAAGTTTGCAGGATGTCTCAAAAGCTCTATTCTCCAAACTATGGTGGAACTTCAGAACAAAGCAATCTCTTTGGAGAATGTACATGAGTAACAAATACTTAAAGAAGGATCATGCAGTGACTGTGGTATGGAAAAGAGAAACCTACGTATGAAACAATATGCTTCAATGCAGGGATGTCATTGAACCAGAAATTTGGCGGCAAGCAAAGCAAGGCAACTCCTACTTCTGGCTGGATAATTGGACAGGTATGGAAGCACTATACAAGCTGCTGCCAGTAAACTTTATGAGAGACAACACAATTATCTTGGTAAAGGAAGGGGTGACAGAAGGAATGTGGGAAGAAAGATAAATTAAGGGAGCTTTTACCAGATACCCTTGCTGATCATATTCTCTAGAAAGTGACTCCTCCAGGTAATGAAGAAGTATTAGATAGACCTTTCTGGAACCTGATGCTAGAGTTAAGTTTACTGTTGGATCAGCTTTTAATCTGACAAGGCAGAGAATGGAGCCTAATTCTCTATACAGAAAAATGTGGATAAAGGGATTGCCTATCAAGATCTCCTTTTTCCAGTGGAGATTATGGGGAGCAAAGGTCCCATTAGATGATGTAGTGAAGAAATGGGGCTTTCAAGTCCCTTCAAGGTCTTACTGTTGTGAAGAACCAGAAATAGAAACATTAGCTCATGTGTTTTTACACTCGCTAGTAGCACAATACACATGAAAATACTTTTGTAGACCTATGGGCATCAATATCCAGAATTTACACCTAAATCAGATTTTTAACTTGTGATGGGATGCTCAGGTGAATTATCATGTGAAGGACATATTCCAAACTGTTCCAGTAATTATAGTGTGGGAATAATGAAAGAGGAGGAATGCTATTAGACATGGAGGTAAAATGTCCAAGGTGAAATTGATATTTCAGATTATGCACAACATAATAATGTTCATGAAGGCAAGGATAAGCAATTTCAAACAGGCTGCATATAAATTGGTGCAAACATTGCAATCATATGCCCCAAGAATCAAGGTGATCAAATTATGTTGGAAATCACCTGACACTGGATGGGTGAAATGTAACACAGATGGGGCATCTAGAGGAAATTCGGAAAGAGGATCATGGGTTGTTTGTGTGGAGAATGAAGCTGGAGACCTGATTGCTGCTAGGGCAAAAGAAATGGAGGACTCTCAGTGTACTAATATAAAAGCAGAATTCATGGCCATTGTACAAGCATTGAGATATATGGAGGAAAGACAGCTTCAATGGATAATAATTGAAACAGATTCATTACAATTAAAAAATATAATTCTCAAGATCTGGGAGGTACCTTGGCAAATCATTGAAATGGTGGAAGAAATCTGGAGCTTAATGAACAATAAAGAAGTCAGGGTGATACATGTATTGAGAGAAGGAAATATGTTGGCAGATCACCTGGAAAATGCAGAGCATTAGATCAAGGAAAAATAGATGCCGAATCTTTTCAGGAATTAGGAAGCCAAGGGAGGAGATTGGTGAACAATGACAAGCTACAACTACCTTATTTGAGAAGAAGATTATGCAGGAAATGAATGGACAGAATAAGGGGAGGAGGAAACAGAATTTTCATGTTCAAATCCTAAACAAGGAGGAGAGCATGGAAATGAAATTTTACCTAACTTTAGTTACTGTTTTTGCAGGTACAAACAAGGGAAATCTAAGAACAAGGAAGCATCACATAAACAAGGAGTTAAGCAACTGGAAAAACAAAAATGAACAACACAAGGAAGGCAGGGAGCAACAACAATCAATCAAAACAGCTGAAAGTAGATAGTATAGTAGAAATGGTTCAGTCGTACTAAACCAAATCTACTGAACTATATACTACAGCTGAATACAGACACATAAAAGGAATATAAGGACCCCCAAGATTCAGCAACAAACAAGATCAAAACAACAAAGAGTGCTACAACTTCAACACAAATGCAGAAAAGAAATTGGCAACACAAGGAAATCAGGAAGAAACAACAACATGCAAATCATCTCAAGCTAGATAATTTAGTAGAAATGACTCAGTGTGTGGTATTCTGCTGAGCTAAGTTATCTAGTAGAGACTGGAGCGTGAACATTATTTACAAAGAGAACAGTAAGACAAGATCGAAACCAGAAAACAGCAGATTGCCGAAAGAGCAGCTCACAAAGTGAAGCAACACCGACGTCGAAATCTAAGTTCAATAGCAAACGAAATGGGAAACAATCAGAGGGAGCTCCAGCTCAAGCTCAACAACTGACTCTACTTTCTAAATTAGGCTTTCGGTTTGGGTTGACACTTGCTAGATTAAGCGTTTTGTTGGCTTCTTTTTTGCTTTTTTTTTTCTTTATTGATTACTTAATAAAATAGCAATTGTTTTTTAAGAAAAGGTATTTTTCTTTTCCAATAAAACTGGCTACTCTTAGGGCCGATTGGTCATGTAATTTTGGATTTTAAATTTAAAGTTTTAATTTGAAATTTGTGTTTGCTTATGATATTTCAATAAACTTTTAACTTTAATTTAAAATTTTGATTTCAAAATTCACCTAAAAGATAGAATTTCAATTTTTAAGTTTGAATATAATTTTTTTTAATTTAAAACTTGATCCGTAAGTTTTTATTTTATTAAAAAAATATAATTTTAAATTTTATAAAAAAAGTCATGCTCGACATGAAGAGATTGGTCATATCATGTGGATGATTATATTAAAGAATATCTTGTTACTACTGTTGATTTATTACACTGGTAGACCTTTATAAAATTATGTTTATTTGAAGGTTTGTAATAGCATGTAATCGCAAGTATTTATTTATAAAAGGAACATGAAGATATAAAATTTATTAATGTGGTGCCTTAAGATATTTCGATACTTTATTAAACTATGATTTGTTCATTTGGTAAGATTATATGAGAGTTGTAGAAGTTGTGATAATTTTTAGAATTTTGAATTTCCATAATTAGATGCGAGTAATCGGGCAGGAAAATCTATTTCATCTCATTTGAACGGTCTTCGAGTAATAATTTTGGACTTACCAAAATTAGTTTCTATTAAAATAGTTTCATTTTTAAAATTCATTATCTTGACCATAGGATTCATGGTATATAATGATTTAAAATATATCCTATAGCAAATATTTATAACTTCAGTACCAGGTATATAATCATACCCATGTAATTTCACACTTAATATTAAAGCGTTTAATGAATTCTTGTCCTGCAAGTTAGGATGAGCATTAAAATATGCATGACCATATGTTAATCTAGTCTAAGAGAAGTATTACTTCTCTGTCATTATTCTGTTCATATGAATCAGTGTCTTGGTCATTTTCATTAATGACCTCTAAATAAGAAGGTGACATTTCTCCCTCATTTTCTTTAGATTTTATAAAATATATGAACTGGTGATATAAAGGACTATCCTTATCAATATTGGATGATCATGTTAAGTCTCCGGCTATCGGCCTTTGTTTTCACATTTGGATGAGGGTATTACCTATTCTAGTTCCTCTGCCTCCCCTTCCTCTGTAAGAATTGGATTCTTTTGCCAAGTTAGATGTATCCTGTAAATAAGGAGATTAGTAGAGTTATTAACTCAAGTATTCTCTTGTGAGAAAATCACGGAGACTATTATCTGACCATTTTTTGTATTGAATATCAAAATCAAATGGCACTAATAAAACTTGTCATCTAGCAAACATTATGTTTACAGTCTTTATTAAACATAAATTTGGTCGATTGGCAATCAATTTTTATTAAAAAAATTTAATTGTATAAATCACCTTGAAATTTTAAAACACTTTTGACTATTGCCAGGATTTCCTTAGCAACAGTTGAATAATTTTTCTGATTGTCATTCCATTTACCAGAATAAAATTGTACCAAATACTCCTATTTATCTAATGGAGAATATTGTTTTAAAATCCCTCCATATTCGATGTCAGAAGCGTCTGTCTCAATAATATTTTTCCAAGTAGGATTGACTAAAGTAAAACAAGGAAGGTTATTAACTCTTTCCTTAATACGTTGAACTGCTTGTGTATGATCCTCAGTCCATGGCTTAGAAATTTTCTTTAATGTATCATATAAAATAGAAGTGTCTTTTGCCAAGTCTTTATAAATGGCGAAATATAATTTAGACTTCCCAAAAACCTTTGAAGTTGGGTTTTATCAGTAATGACATTCGGAAATTTTGAAGCAAATTCAATACTTCTATTTATAGGAATAATTTTTCCTTTTTCAATATTATGACCCAAAAATCTGACTTTTGTTTGGAAAATGACCATTTTTGTTTTGATATAACCAAGCCATTTTGAATAATAATTTTCTTGAATATATCAAGATGCTTAAAATGAGTTTCTATATCGTTAGAAAATACTAAAATATCATCGATATAAATAATGATGAAATTATTGTATGGTATGAAAATATCATTCATGATATTCTGAAATTCAGAAGGGGCATTTTTTAATCCAAATGACATGACATTTCATTCGAATTGCCCAACGGGGACATTGAAAGCAGTCTTATATCTATCTGCTTTAGTAATTTGGATTTGCTAAAACCCTGATTTCAAGTCAAATTTAGAAAATATTATGGCACTATTAAGCCTATCAAATAAATCCTTTTTATTAGGAATATGACATCTAATCCATTTAAAACTTTATTAAGAGATTTATAATTAATAACGAGTCTAGAAATTCATCTTTCTTGTTCAGCCTACTTATTAACACAAAAGGCAGATAATGACCAAGCGACTTTGAAGGTTTTATTAAACCCTTTTATAAAAGAGAAGATATTTCCTTTTTACATAATTTCAAATATTCAGAATTCATCTTGCATGGTCTAGCCTTTGTAGGAATATTTCCTTCACTAAAATCTTCTTCATAAGGAAGGGTAACCACATGCTTTTTTCTATCCCAAAAAGCATTAGGGTGATCACTACAAATATGTAATGAAAACTGAGTTTTGATGAAGTCAATTTTTTGCAACAATTTAGGATTTTACAAAAGTTAGTCAACATATCTTTGATTTCATTTAAAATTCGTGAAAAATGTTCAGTTATAAATTGAAACTTAATTTGTTTTCCTTCAAAGATTCCTATAATACCTTCTTTATCAATTCTTACAATCTGAAATATTTTTTGTACAAAAGGTGTTCCCAAAATGATTTGGCTACTAATATCTTTTACTAGTACAAAACTATCTGATATGCAGACCTTTTCTTTGTAAATATATATTTTTGGCAGTTTAAAAATAATTTGTAATCTCTGCCTATTAGTAGATCTTACTCTATGAGTATTTTTATGAAAATACTTAGAAGGAATCAATCATTTCTGCATACAGTTTACGTCTGCTCCACTTTCTACTAGAGCAATAAACTCTTTTTTTTAAAATTATAATCAATTAAAAGAGTAATTTTTATAAAAAAAAACTTTTGAGAAGTTATAAGTTCAAGAGTTTGTAGGAAATTTTCCTTTTCCTTACTTGTACCTGTAGCGGTTATTTCTTCCAATGTAGGGGCATCTATTTTCTGCTTGCCTTTCCCCTCAATACTAGAAATTCTATTTGTTGGAAATTAGCCTTTGGCGGGGAGATGCGTCCACCCATCTTTGATGAATTAAACACTAGTGTTCCGCATGTTGGAGACCTTGTCTCTTCGCACATGCATGATCTACGAAGTGAGTAGATGACCGTAGGGCCAAGAATCGTCTAATTTCGTTGAGAAATGAAAGAGATATTGGTCCACGAAGTAAGGTGTTTGAGACATGAAAATGTGGTGTGGGACAAATCTACCACATCGGTGGGAATAGGAAGAATTGCTCTCTATATAAGTCTCTAATGTGGTAAAGGGTTTGGATCCCCAAGGGGTATCCCATGTGTTTAAAGGAGGGAAGACCTAGATGTGCTTGGGTTCAAGGCTAAGCCCACACGCGCGCCGCCGCAGCCCGCCCGTCCCGTCCGGTTCCGGGTTCACGGGTTCATGGGCTGTGGGTTGTGGGTTGTGGGCTGTGGGCTGTGGGCTGTGGGCCTTTCTGATATTATCTTTTTGGACCAGAGAACTCTGCCAGATGTACAGTTTGATCCCTGAAGTTTCATATGTACAGTTTGGACCAGAATGCTTTCATTATTTAAAGTTTGGTCCCTGAAGTTTTAATATTTATAATTTGGTCCCCAGAGTTTCTGGGAAGTTGACGGAAGGCAGAAAGCCTACCGTTGGGACTGTTTTTTAAGGTATTAATCAGCCATTACTTGGCTGATTAACTCCTCCATTAACAGCCCATTACTTGGGCAGTTGGGCAGCCTTTCAATGGTCATTAACAACCATTACTTGGTTGTTTTAATGCCCTCCTAATGGCCATTAACAGCCATGTTTTGGCAGTTAGACAGCCCCTTCTCCTTGCTATATATTGAGCCTTCTTTGGCTCAATTCAGTGGCAGAAAATAGATGAAAATACAGTAAGAAACAGGCCAAAAAATAGACGAAAAAGACTCACAAAACTGACTGAAAAACAGCATAAAAACAGTCACGAAAATACCACAAAACAGTGAGTAAAACTGTGTGGAAAAACAGTGAGTAAACACCCTCATATACACAAGATATACACTACAAAGACACACTATATACACAGAGACAAAAGAGAAGAGTAGACATAAACTCTTCCTTCCTATTCCATATCTTCAGCAAGTCAAGTCATATTTGTTTTCTTCGCCAGGCTCAACCTATTGGCTTTGTAGCGTTGAGATTAAAGTGTTGTTTTATCTTGGGAGACTATTGCCCGCTAACGTAAAAGCATATATACGGGGCAATCTTGTCTTAAGGATAGAGGGCTATCCTCGACTCAACACACAACGTTATAACCATCCAGATTTAGTTGTTTCTTGATTTCAGGATATCAACATTCAAGACACAACAAACTTGCGGCAGTTCTCAACATTGGCTTTGCAAGTTGATCAAGATTCAAGACACAACACACATGCGGCAGTTTTGAAGATTGATCATTTATTTATCCTTTCGAACATTTGTAATAGTTATTACTTCCCGTACTGCTTTATAAAGTACCATAGAATCCCAACAACTTAAGACAAGATTGTATTGTAATACTATTAGTGTTCGAAAGATGTCGGTCAAAAGTTGTGTGACCAAATCTGGATATGGCAATGGTTTTCTGGTAGAAGAGAGTGATGATGATGAACGTGTTCATGGTGTCACCGCTACCAAGACTGGTTGGAACAAGCGCTCACGAGAGCTTGAGGATGTCAACTGGGACAAGAGGAGAAGACTGAAGATGTACTTCTATCTTGCAGCAGAAGGCCTGTATCTATCCCAGACAAAAGATCCGAATAATGGTAAGAAGGAAACGGACACTCGATCGATGAAATGGCGAAGTGAGCCAGAATCCGAAATTGGGATAAGTAGTTTTTCTTACTTGTCAAGAATAAAGATTAAATGAGATCTGATTAAAAATTGATTAAAGTAAGGAGGAATATGAAAATAATTTATATTCCTTACGCTTTAAAAATCAGAAGTTTAATCTCATCTTCTTTTCCGTTTAAAGATTGGATTGTAAAGCAACTTAAAAAGATCCATTCTTTTAAGTGTAATTATTAAAAGTGAGTAAAGTATGTTCGCACATACGAGGGAGTAAGATCCACTGACTGTGCGAAAACTATTATCACTCTTAAGTAAGCGCCAAGAATTATCTGGGCACAAATCATAACGGAAGAAGTCTAAAAGTTAAAGACGTTGAGCCTGTCATACTATTTGGCAGAAGATCCTTCATAGGATGATATTGGACACTCAGTCATATAAAGCCTCCGGGCGACTGGAGTGGGCCAAAATTCCTTTGATATGATGATATTGGATACTCAGTCATATAAAGCCTCCGGGTGACTGGAGTGGGGCCAGAATTCATTTCATAGGAAAAGTAATGGACACCTAGTAAGGTGGGTCAGAGTTTCCAGGTCTGAAATGATCTGAAGGCCTAAAGAAAGGCAGAAAAGAAGTTGGACACTCAGTCTGCAAAGCAACTGTAGTGGGCCAGAGTATCCAGATCACATATGATTCGGTTACGCCATAACCACGGGCAATAGGTTGTTCATGTGAAGCAACGCCACCTCTAAAGTAGAAGGGGTTGAAGAGGTTGTCCTCAATAGGACTTCAGGGAATGGGATCACTCTAAGCTGAGGTGATACATGTTCCTAACTTGGTTTAAGGGACGCTGTTGGTCAAGCTGGTTTGAGACTAGTCCAACAGGTCTGTAATAACTAAGAATGGTACAGTACGTCTGTAGCCAAATGAATGATATATTTGTAATCCGTGCATCTATGCCATCATAGATTAAGACACGTTAAATAGCAAGTCATTCAAAAGCTAACGATGTTGAGATTGTTGCCTTCTGTCGACATAAACCCTCAAAATGAATGTGAGGTAGACGAATAGGCAAAATCACCTTTCCAAATTCCGTCAAAGGGAATAGCGAAAGAAGCACCGCTCCTCTAGAACTTAGTCACACCTACTTGGGTGATTTGAAGTTTATACAAAATAGAGGGGGGAGAAAAGTACGTTGTGACCTTCATTGATGATGGTACAACGTATGGAATCCTTTGTTTGTTAAAAAGCAAAGATGAAGTTGTTGAAGCGGATAAGCACTACAAAGCAGAAGTTGAAAATCAACTAAGCCTACGGATTGAGAAATTCGTAGTGATAGAGGGGGAGAAAGTGAAGCATCGTTCATTAAACGACTGTTCATTTCTCACCTCGATCAACGGTGTTAGCCAAGCGCAAAGCTCAGTCGCCCAAATTATGTGGGGTGGCTTGGTAAAAGTTGGAATCTTCAAACAGGTCAAGTTGTACCTAAGACTGTAGATTTCATATCCGCCAGGATCTGCAAATACTTGATAGTGTTGATCGCCTCTTGGCGTCAAAGAATGTTGAATTCTTTGAAGATAGCTTTCCTTGAAAAAGGAAAAAGGAGTAATTGCTCAAGGTTAACAAGAACCCGCGAGGGCCTGACTGTCCGAAACTAGACGTTCCGTATCTACAGGACTCGAAAGTTGCTGGCTATCCGGAACTTAATATTCCAAATCTGCAGAACTCAGGGATTCTAGATGTAGAACCTAGAAGGAGCAAAGAGGGGACAAAGACTTGTTCCATACCTTCTAGCTTGTATGGTTGAGAACGAACCATGGACAATTAACAAAGAATTGTCATCTCCAAAAGCACTACTTTGGAAAGAAGCTAAAGAAAGAAATAGATTCTATCATATAGAACCATACTTGCGTAATGGTTGATCTTCCTCCGGGAAAAGAACCTTTGGGTTGTAAAATGTGCTCCCATGTGAGTAGCTTCACATCCAGGGCCATTGTAGTCTTATATGGCATGGATGTTGAAACAGCCTTTCCAATCGGAGAGTTGGAAGAAGAGGATCAGAATTGGTTTGCTGAACTGTTGGGCTTCTTCCTGAACTTTCATTTTGGTCCCTGAAATGTTTACATTTTGGTCCTGAAAGTTTCAGATAAAACAGAAACAATGAATCTGACCACAGAAACATTGACTCTGAAATTAGAAAGCCAACAGTTGAAGAATCAACAGTCTGAAAGTAAAAGTCATATTGAAACAAAGTCTCGATATGAAAGATATGGGTATCACAGATGACATCTTAGGAATTGGATTTCTAAGACAGTTGACAGTCTCGTTGAAGCCACCAATGGATATGAATCATAGAACTGATTGGAATCATGGTGCACCCATAGATAAGGAGCGATATGCTCAGGTCATGTGTAGTTCAATGTATTGTACACACTACAACCGACTGGTATCGTCCTATTTAATGCATCAGTTGAACTAAGGTTCATCGATAATTTTAATACATGATCGGTAGAAGGCGTTAAATCTGATATGACGATATCTGAGTTAATGCTTATCTACAGATTATAGTATTCTCGATGTCCAAATGTTCGGGAGAACACAAGTGATGCAAATCGACATCGATTCAAGAACACCAAAGCCACAAGTAAATGTGTATGGTGGGTCTTGGAAAATCCTCTAAGCAAACTTGCATCGGCCGATTCATGATGGAATCAGAGTTTATCGCTTTATACAAAGCATGAAAGAAGTTGAGTAACTTCACGGCCCCTTAGAGGACGTCCCTTATTGGGAGAAACTCATGCCTTCAGCAGTTATACACTGTGGCTAGCCGGTCGGCTTCAGGAAGGACACGGATGACGGCGTCTGGATATCTTTCAGGATCTGTCGGAGACATAAGACCGTATGGCAGTTGATCATCACGGGTGTCACATCCTTGTTTACTAACTAAGGGACTACCCGGAGATCAAGTGTTCTGCCTGTCTAGGGGAATTGGCTTAAAACCCAAACAATACGAACCTTTGCGGTGGAAACCCAACCATACTGATTGGAGATCCCAAGAATTTGGTTCAATGGGAAAACTAAGCGGCAAAAGGTTCAGTTGAGCGCTTCGGTGGAAGCAAGAGCACCTCGGATGATGATTTCTGTAGAGAAACATGAATCCAAAGTTGTTCCCGCGATAGACATTAAAGTGCTACCTGCATGGTGGGTAAAGGTTAAGCTTCCAAACCTTTAAAAGATCCTCAAACGGTTGAGGTTAAGGTTGGGGAAACTTTTAATGATTCCTAACACTTGAGAAGTGGGGTATAGCAGGATACCTTGTAGGAGATCACCTATTTAAGTGCGAGGATGGCCGCCTCAAATGAACGCACTTAAGAATCCAAGTGTGTCCATGGCCACAACGGACAGAAACGTAAGAAGGAAAATGAATAAGAAGAGTTATTGTGTTGATATCATTGTCTTGGCTTACACTAAACACTGACGGTTCAAGACATCACGTTCACCGCGCAGTAAGTAAGTCCGATGGTTTTAACTAGGGAAGGTTCAAAGCGAAATCTACCACTCCTGATGCAATATCTTTTCGCTGAAAGATTGATGAAAGTAGGCACCTTGTGCGTACGCCACAATCTCTCTTTCATAGAGTGGATTGTTGGAAATTAGCCTTTGGCGGGGAGATGCGTCCACCCATCTTTGATGAATTAAACACTAGTGTTCCGCATGTTGGAGACCTTGTCTCTTCGCACATGCATGATCTACGAAGTGAGTAGATGACCGTAGGGCCAAGAATCGTCTAATTTCGTTGAGAAATGAAAGAGATATTGGTCCCAGAAGTAAGGTGTTTGAGACATGGAAATGTGGTGTGGGACAAATCTACCACACCGGTGGGAATAGGAAGAATTACTCTCTATATAAGTCTCTAATGTGGTAAAGGGTTTGGATCCCCAAGGGGTATCCCATGTGTTTAAAGGAGGGAAGACCTAGATGTGCTTGGGTTCAAGGCTAAGCCCACACGCGCGCCGCCGCCGCCCGCCCGTCCCATTCCGGTTTCGGTTTCGGGTTCCGGGTTCTCGGGTTCCGGGTTCTCGGGTTCTCGGGTTCACGGGTTCACGGGTTCACGGGTTCACGGGTTCACGGGTCGTGGGCTGTGGGCCTTTCTGATTTTATCTTTTTGGACCAGAGAACTCTGCCAGATGTACAGTTTGATCCCTGAAGTTTCATATGTACAGTTTGGACCAGAATTCTTTCATTATTTATAGTTTAGTCCCTGAAGTTTCAATATTTATAGTTTGGTCCCCAGAGTTTCTGGGAAGTTGACAAAAGGCAGAAAGCCTACCGTTGGGACTGTTTTTTGAGGTATTAATCAGCCATTACTTGGCTGATTAACTCCTCCATTAACAGCCCATTACTTGGGCAGTTGGGCAGCCTTTCAATGGCCATTAACAGCCATTACTTGGCTGTTTTAATGCCCTCCTAATGGCCATTACCAGCCATGTTTTGGCAGTTAGACAGCCCCTTCTCCTTGCTATATATTGAGCCTTCTTTGGCTCAATTCAGTGGCAGAAAATAGACGAAAATACAGTAAGAAACAGGCCAGAAAACAGACGAAAAAGACTCACAAAACTGACTGAAAAACAGCATAAAAACAGTCACGAAAATACCACAAAACAGTGAGTAAAACTGTGTGGAAAAACAGTGAGTAAACACCCTCATATACACAAGATATACACTACAGAGACACACTATATACACAGAGACAAAAGAGAAGAGTAGACATAAACTCTTCCTTCCTATTCCATATCTTCAGCAAGTCAAGTCATATTTGTTTTCTTCGCCAGGCTCAACCTATTGGCTTTGTAGCGTTGAGATTAAAGTGTTGTTTTATCTTGGGAGACTATTGCCCGCTAATGTAAAAGCATATATACGGGGCAATCTTGTCTTAAGGATAGAGGGCTATCCTTGACTCAACACACAACGTTATAACCATCCAGATTTAGTTGTTTCTTGATTTCAGGATATCAACATTCAAGACACAACAAACTTGCAGCAGTTCTCAACATTGGCTTTGCAAGTTGATCAAGATTCAAGACACAACACACATGCGGCAGTTTTGAAGATTGATCATTTATTTATCCTTTCGAACATTTGTAATAGTTATTACTTCCCGTACTGCTTTATAAAGTACCATAGAATCCCAACACTATTATCTAGTACAATATTATACTGTTTGAGATCTGAGATTTCTTTTTTGAGGTTATCAATCTCTTTTTTCAAATCTCTTGGAGTACTTATTATACCTTTCTTTTGCCCAATGAGTCTCTTGAGCTCGGACATGGTATATGCACCAGACTTTTCCAGGACTTGTCTTTCATTTAAAGTTTCATGGACGTCCTGGATTTGATCAATAATCTTATATCTCATATCTAGATCCTTAAGCATTCTTAATAATTACATGAGGTTATTACCATCTAGAACATTAACATTCATGTCCTTAAACTAAGAAAATATATTATAAAACTCATCTTCTTCCTTGTTATTATTGCTAAAACAAGATTGTCCTAATTGACATGACATGCATTCATCCTCTGTATCAGAAGAAATATAATTCTCATTATTTAGAACTCTAATATCCTCATCTGAGGAAGGATTTTTCGTTGTATCTGATTCAAAACCTGAATCTTCTAGTTCTGAATTCAATAATAATTTGGATAACGTATCCTTAAAATATTCATCTATGTTAAGGTCTTTAGTCTTTTACTTAACGTTGCAATCCTTATAATAATGTCATGTTCTTCCACATTTCCAACAGGATTTAGGATTCTTAGATTTTATAAAATTATTACGGGTTTTGAATTCCCGTTTTCTCCTTGCCTTCTTTTCCATGCGTTTCTCTTTCCATGCTTGGAAATTCTTTTCATTTTTCTTCTTACGCCTATGAGGCTCCTTAGACTTTGGTAATTCCATTCCAAACTGTCCACAAAATTCACTTAATTGTTGTCTTTCATTAAGACTCTATTTTTTTATTTGCTGATTCAGCTTGATTTCTTTGCATAAGGACAAACCCTCTTGAATACATGTTCCTATTAATTTTCCATAAGTATAGGCATCATAATTGATATTAACTCCTCTTCTTCTTAGAGTTTTTCTAACTCTTTCTGCGAAAAGGCTTGGCAATCCATCTATGAACTTTGACTTCCAATGAGTGTAATTACACTCGGGTAATTCCATAACCCTACAAAGGAATACGTCCTTGTACCACCTAAATGAGGTAAGGGTTTTGCATCTCAAGTTTTGGAGTATAGTCCTAATGTTTTCACTGTCATCCGACCATCGACCAGTGAAATGCTTAATAATATTAATTAGGCCCAATTTTCTCAGCAGTTAGAATTCTATTACGTTGCTCCTGGGTTAGATAATTATCTGACCAACCCTGCAACAATCATCTATGCAATGGTTTTATCTGAATTTTTATTGGCTTTGCAGATCGTACTGTACATAAGTATTTTGTGTACCGCCGTATAAATATGTCTTACGGTATAACCATCTATGTTCCATTCATATATATTCTTTCCACTATAACTGTTGTTATCAATAATTTTGTATTCTTCAAATAGAACATCCTGCGGAGTAGGTCTAGGATAGTAATACATCCTCTGCACAGGTTTCCTAGTATATTAATCTTGGTTATTTATCTCATCTGACACTCTCTTCTTATAATTATTATCAGAAAGGTCAAAATTATAATCTCTATTATTCTCACCCGTTAAATGACTAATTTTTAATCCTTTGAACTTACCATCCAACAGTTTCTCAATTTTAGAAAATGCTCTAATCTTGAAATCTTTGATTTCAGGGGGAGGTTGCACACCAGTGGCCACAATAGTATCATGTGTATAAGAATTAGTAGGATGATGTAATTTTCTGATTTTTCTCGCGGACCCCTTACTGAGATGGCACTATAGGAACCTTTATAGGTCGATAACAATGGCATGGAGGTTGTCTTAACTCAGAACAGATTCAAAAATGCTCTAACGCCACCTCGGCTCAGCGGGCTAAAAACAAGACTATCAGCCTGAGCTTCAGACATTCCGCCTGGGATATCCACTGTCCAACCTTAATACCTTCTCATCTTTGGATATTTGCTAATTAAAGCATTTTTACCATAATATCCCATAGTCTAGTGTGACATAGTTCAACACAAAGTGTTTACCCTATCATTTAGGCTAAATCTAAAAAATTAAATTATTAAAACAAAATAATAAAATAAAATTACCTATGCCCGATAGTTGTGCTCAATAGAGAGAGTGTTTATTTATCAAAGAGTATTTTACAAGTAGAGAGAGGGTGGTTCCAAAACTTGCCCCTTAAACTAAAACTCAAGATCCTTATATAGAGGATCTAAATGAAAAGAAAACAATGAAATGGCCAATAATTTACAAATGTGGCCGGGAAAGAAAAAGAAAAAAGTGGCCCAATACATATGGCCAACAAGGAAAATTAAAAAGGTGCAATTATGCACCGTTGCTTTATTAAAGCAGATTCTTTTTCTCAGCAGATAATGTTGTTGGGTCCCATCTTTATTCTTTCTCCTTTCCCTTGAATTTTCCGGAGGTGGAAGATTCTTCCATCTGGTCTTGAAACCTTTTGAGATATTCTTCAATATATGTTGTTTGATCAAACGATTCAAATGGCTGAGATTCTCCTGCCATGATATTTTCTTCCTCATCTTCTTCACCTGTATTAAACGAAGCCATTGATGCATCTGAGGGAAATTCTTCTTTTAAATTTCTTATTAAATCTTTTTTTACTTCTACAATGTATGATGCTATGATTTTTGATTTTGAAATTACTCTTTTCTTCATCTGGAGTCTTCTTGCAATCTACTTAAAAGGGCTATGAGCTTCATGTTGATGCTTTTTTTGTTTTAGCTCCTTATTAGGGATGACAATTGGGCTGGGCGGGGCGGGTGCGGGTACCCCCTCTCCTGCACCAGTACCCGCCAGAAAATTTTATACCCGCCACCTACCGGCCACCCGTAGCGGGTACAATTTCAACATCCATACCCGCCTAGGTGGGTTTATTCCTAAATCCACACCCGCTCCACCACCCAAGTGGATATTCTCCATCCGTCAATACTCGCATGTACCCGCTAGCCATATTTTATAATCAATTCATTTATGATCAATTAGTGATCAATACAAAATAGTGATCAAACCCAAAACAAAATAGTCTTATAAATTAAATTAGTATATTATATAAACACGACAAACTACATAAAGGGGTGGATTTTTAGAAGGCTGTTGACACATCTTTAGTACTGGGCATTGCATGTAAGCACGCTGGTTTTAACAAAATATGAACTTTTTTCCTTTGAAAATAACTACCAAAACATAATTAATTATTTGTGTTCTTAAAAGAACTCAAAGGCATGTTCAGTTTGAAAATCAACCAGCTTAGAGTAGTTGTTTTGGTTCACAGTTATAAAACCAGAACATATAGTTTGTAAACCAAAAATGTTTTTCTAAATTTTATCAAAAATGAAAAGAAAATTAAATATTTTGTTCTCAGAGTAGTAGGTCCTCTTAATCAATACATGTTGTCAGGGTCTCAGGGACAGGGAGGCGTGAAGGTTGATGGCGGCGTGACGGAGAACGAGAGAGGGAGGAGAGACTAAAGAGTGAACGAGAGAGGGAGTCGTGAAGACCGAAGAGTGAAGGCTGCTAAACTTGAGTAAGGACTAAGTGTAAGTGAGTATGATTTTGCCTACTCACTTATTATTGGCATTGGGCTTATGGGCTTACGGACTGCAACTATTACTGGGCTTATGGGGCGGGTAGGCGGGCGGTTATACTGGGCTATGATAACAGTAATTTGGTCTACTAACTCTTGGTCATGGATAACACCATCCTTTGATTTTTGAAGAAGTTTCTTCTAGAATTTTGTATAAAAAGTTCTGTGAAGACATGGTATGTTTTGTAGGGTATAACTCACTTCTATGGACCATTTCATAATCCATGGAATAGATAATTCAATGAAGAAATGCTTATTAACAATTCCCTCAATGAGCATATTTTCATTCTCCCAATCTGTAATTTTAGGATATACTTCAACCCATTTAATGTATAAACTCTTGAATGGTTTTGGTAAAATTGTTACCGATGGACCATAATTAATCCATCATTGAGAAAACCAATTTGGTATGCTTTGATTATACACATTAGCACATATTTTTATGAACCACGAGTGTTTTCTATTAGGATTCTCGTATAACAGAGCTTTATTAAAGCTTTCAATGTAGTCCTAGTAATTAAATTTTACTTGGACTTTTTACTCAGAATGAAGGTATTCCCTCTCCTTAAGCATACTCAACCCCCATTCATATGGAGAAAATATTTTTTTAATAATAATTTTTGAAAAGTTATAAACTTTTCTAGTATTTGCTGGATAAAAATGTTGTATTACTACTGATCCAGTTGACGAGAGTATTATCTCATAATTCATCCTTGATTTATAAGTATGAGTGGTATATGATACCATATCCAAATACCTTTGCATTATTTGCCAATGTTCATTTTTCCATTGGAGATCTTTATTGTCTAAGAGAAGTATTACCTCTCTGTTGTTACTCTACTCATATGAAGTAGTGTATTCTTGATCATTTTCAGTAATGACATCTGAATATGATGGTGGCATCTCACCATTCTTTTATTTGAATTTTATAAAATTCATGAATTGTTGGTATAAAGGACTATTCTTATTAATATTGGATGATCCTGTCATGTCTTCAGTTATTATCCTCTATTTTCCCATCTGGCTGAGGGTATTACCTCTCACAGTTCCTCCCCTTCCTCTATAGGAGTTAGGGTTTTTCTGCCAATTTGGCCGCATCCTGCATATTATCAAATTATTAGGGTAATGAACTCAAATATTCTCTTGTGAGAAAATTAGGGAGACTATTATCTGGCCCTTTCTTATATTGGATATCAAAATCAAATGGAGCTAATAAAGCTTGTCATCTTGCAAACATCTGTTTGGAAACATCATGTTTACAGTCCTTATTGAACATAAATTTAGCTGATTGACAATCAGTTTTTATTAAAAAAAATTGACTGTATAAATCACCTTGAAATTTTAAGACACTTTTAACTATTGCAAGGATTTCCTTAGCAACAATTGAGTAATTGTTTTGGATGTCATTCCATTTACTAGTATAAAATTGTACTAAATATTCTTGTTTATCTAATATAGAGTATTGTTTTAAAATTCCTCCATATCCGATGTCAGAAGAATTTGTTTCAATAATCTTTTTCCAAGTAGGATTGGCAAGAAAGACAAGGAAGATTATTAACCCTTTCCTTAATCTGTTTAACTACTTGCGTATGATCCTTAGTCCATGGTTTAGGAATCTTTTTTAATCTATCATATAAAATAGATGTGTCCTTTGCCAAGTCTTTATAAAATGGAGAAATATAATTTAAACTTCCCAAAAATCTTTGAAGTTGGGTTTTATCAGTAATAACATCAGAAAATTTAGAAGCAAATTCAATACTTCTATTTATAGGAATTATTTTCTCTTTCTCAATATTATGGCCTAAAAAATTTATCTTTGTCTAAAAATGAGCCATTTTGGGTTTAGATATAACTAAGCCATTTTGAATAATATTATTCTTGAATATATCAAGATGTTTAAAATGAGTTTTTATATTATTAGAAAATATTAAAATATCATCTATATAAACGATGATGAAATTACTATATGGTATAAAAATATCATTCATAATATTATGAAACTCAGAAGGGGCATTTTTAAAATCCAAATGGCATAACATTCCATTCAAATTGCCCAACAGGGACATTAAAAAATAATTTTATATCTATCTGTTTCAACAATTTGAGTCTGCCAATACTCAGATTTCAAATCAAATTTTGAAAATATAATGGCACTATTAAGCCTATCAAGTAAATCATTTTTACTTGGAATGGGATACATAATCCATTTTAACATCTTATTAAGGGTTTATAATTTATTATGAGTTTAGGAACTCCTCTTTCTTGTTCAGCATGCTTATTAACATAAAATGCAGTGCATGACCATGGGGACTTTGAAGGTCTAATTAAAATTTTCTGTAAAAGGGAAGTAATTTTTTTTTACATAATTCCAAGTATTCGAAATTCATTTGGCATGGTCTTGCCCTAGTAGGAATATTTCCTTCAGTAAAATCATCTTCATAAGGAAGGGTAACAACATGCTTCTTTCTATCCCAAAAAGCATTAGGATACACTACAAATTTGTAATGAAAACTTATTTTTTATGAAATCAATTTTTTTGCTGTAATTTAGGATTCTACAAAAGTTCGTCAATATTAAGACTATAAATTTCTTGTTTAAGAAAATTGATCTGTTGATGTTTATTCATCAACCTATTTTTGATTTCATTTAAAATCCTTGAAAACGGTTCAGTTATAAACTGGAACTTGATTTATTTTTCTTCAAAAGTTCCTATAATGCCCTTTTCATCAATTCTTACGATAAGGAATATTTTTTTCAAAAAATGGTGTTCCCAAAATAATCTGACTAGAGATATCTTCAATTAGTACAAAACTACTTGGTATGCAAACTTTTTCATGGCAAATATATGCTTTTGGTAATTTAAAGGCAATTTCCAATTTCTGCCCATTAGCAGATCTTAAGCTATGAGTAGTTTTATGAAAATACTTAGAAGGTATTAGTCCTTCCTGTATACAGTTTAAATCTTCTCCACTATCAACAAGAGCAGTAAATTCTTTTTTGAAATTGTAATTAATTAAATGAGTAATTTTTATAAAAAACTTTTGAGATGTTATCATCTCGAGGGTTTGAAGAAACTCATCCTTTTAACTTATTGCAGTACCTGTAGTGGTTATCTCTTCCAAGGCATCTGTGTCTATGATTTTTTTGCCTTTACCCTCAATACTGGAAATTTTATTATCTAATATATTTCTTGAGATCTGAGATTTCTCTTTTGAGATTATCAATCTCTTGCTCCAAATCCTTGCTAGTACTGGGAGTGTTCATGGAACTTTTCTTTTGCCCAATGAGTTTTTTAAGCTCGGATATGGTATATACACCTGATCTTTCCAAAACCTGTTTTCCATTTGAAGCTTCTGGGCATCCTAAATTTGGTCAATAATTTTAGACCTTATATATGGATCTTTGATCATTTTCAATAATTTCATAAGGTTATTACTATTCAGGACATTGACATTCATGTTCTTAAACTGGGAAAATATATTATAAAATTAATCCTCTTCCTTGTTATTCTTACTGGAACAAGGTTGTCCTATTTGACAAGCCATGCACTCTTCATCTGTATCTGAAGAGATATATCTCTCATTATTAAGAACTTTAATATCCTCATCTCAGGTGGAATCTTTTGCTATATCAGATTCGAAACCTGAATCTTCTGGCTTCGAATTTAATAATATTCTGGATAATGTATCCTTCAAGTCATCATCGATGTTAAGAGCTTTAATCTTTTTCTTAACTTTGTAGTCCTTATAATAATGCCATGTTCTACCACATTTTCAACATGCTTTACAGTTTTTAAATTTTATGAAATTTTTGTGGGTTTTAAATTCCCGTTTTCTTCTAGCTTTCTTCTACAAGTGCTTTTCTTTCCATGCTTGAAATTCTTCTCACTTTTCCTTTTACGCTTATGAGGCTATTTAGACTTAGGTAATTCCATCTCAAATTGTCCACATAATTCTCCTAATTATTGTCTTTCATTCAGACTTTGTCTCTTGATCTGCTGATTCAGCTTAATTTCATTACAAAAAGATAAAACTTCTTGAATGCATGTACCTATTAACTTGCCATAAGTATAGTCATCATAATTGATGCTAGTTCCTCAATTTCTTATATTTTCCCTAACTCTTTCTGCGAAAAGGCTGGGTAGTCCATCTATAAACTTAGACTTCCAATGAGTGTTATTACACTCATGTAACTCCATAACCCTACTAAGGAATACGTCCTTGTACCACCTAAATGATGTAAGGGTTTTGCATCTTAGATTCTGGAGCATGGTCCTGATATTTTCACTAGCATCAGACCATCTTCCAGTAAAATGTTCTATTATATTAATGGATAATGAAAAAACAACATTTTGTCCCAGTGTTGTTGTTGATGCTTCTGGCTTAACAACAGTTAAGATCTTACGACATTGATCTAGGGTTAAATAATTATCCCACCAACCTTTTAATTGACATATAAACCCTACAACAATTATTTCTGCAATGATTTTATCTGCATTATTATTAGCTTTGCAGATAGTCCTGTACATAAGCATTCTATCTACTACCGTATAAATCTGTCTTTCTGTATAACCATCTATGTTCCATTCATAAATATTCTTGTCACTGTAACTGTTATTATCAACAATCTCATATTCTTCAAAAAGAACATCCTGAAGAGTAGGTCGAGGATAATAGTACATCCTCTGCACATGTTTCCTAGCATATTTCTCTAGGTTATTAATCTCATCAGAAACTTTCTTCTTATAATCATCATCAAAAAGGTCAAAATCATATATATCTTCTCCCTTTGCCATTAAAGGACTAATGTTTAAGCCTTTAAACTTATCTTCAAGTAATTTCTCAATTTCTGAAAATGCTCTAAGTTTGAAATTTTTAATTTCAGGGGGGGGGGGGGGGCTGCACACTAGGAGTGGCCACAATATCTTGCTTCTTTTCTTGTGAGCTAGCAGAATGGTGTAACTTTCTAATTTCATAAATCAATTTTTCTACTCTATCATTTAAATGAATAATTTGTTCACCCAATGTATTCATATAGACATTGGCGTAATTTTGTTATTTCAGCATAATATTAATATGCTTAGTAGTGATTTGTAAAGTATCATTTTCAAACAACTTTGAAAAAGCTGCAAAATGAAGAACTTTATCATCCTTCCCAATTTGGAAAGGTTGTTGGGGAGGTAAAAGAGTATAAACAATTTCCCCACTTGTTAATTTATATTTTATTTCTAACACAGAGAGATAATCTCCTACATACTTAACTATAAACCAGGGAACAAAAGATATAATATTATTGACTTCAGAAAGATCTTTATAAAATTCTTTTTGAAGGAACGTTCTTTCTTCTGTATTAAAAGTTTCAAAAAATCATTTTTAAACGGTTCCCATCTGGGTTTAAAGAAATCATCACTGATCTTTTTTCTTGTGGGCGATCCCCGACTAAAATCAATTTTCTGAGTTTGATCCATTAGACAATAGGAAAATCCATTTCTGACTCAACTATTTCTGGGTTTTCTTGAATACCACTGGCAATATTATCACTATCAATTTTATTATCTCCAGTTTCTCTAATACGAGAAGTAGAAGCTCTTGATGGAGATCTAACAATATAATCAATTGGTGAAATATAAGAACGATTTAAAGAATTAGATCTAGTAAATTTAGATCTGGAGTCAAGACTATTACGTTCGACTCTGTCTATCAAGTAATTTGGTTCAGAGAACCTCAACTTGGCAGTCCCATCTGGGGTTTGCTCAATTTCAGTTACATCAGTATTAAGATTACTATGGGGAGGAGTGGCTCCCTCTATGACCCACTCTTTGGAAAAGTTTATTTCATCCCATTTGACAGGTCTTTAAGTAGTAATCTTGGATTTACCAAAATTAGTTTCTATTAAAATAGTTTCATTTTTTAAGTCCATTATTTTGCACATAGGATTCATAGTATATAAAGGTTTAAAATATATCCTATAGCAAATACATATGACTTCAGTACCAGACATATAATCATATCCATGTAATTTCATGCTTAATATTAAAGAATTTAATGAATTCTCATCCTACAAAGATACCTGCAAGTTAGGATAAGCATTAAAATATGCATGACCATAAGCTAAACTAGTTTGAACAGTCCCTACGAGGGATTTCTTCCAATTTTGGTCATGCCATCTCTTAAAGCTGCTATGAAGCTTTCCGGTAAACCTCTTAATGTAAGGGGCTTAAATGCAACCTGTACTAACCCAATATGCATAAATCTATGTGTTTCCTTATAAATAGTAATATCATTGTCATTTAACAATTTAAAAGTAGCATGATCGCTATCTACAATGATTGATTCTTCAGTAGTTTTAACTACCTGTTTGAGACCTAATTTTTCAAAAATATCCATTTGATATATTAGCCTGGGTTGGATCTTTGGGACTGTCCACTTATTAAGTAGATCTAGGTGTTGAGGTATATCATATTCCTCTTACTGTTTTTAACAATATTTCTGTTCTTAATCATATTCATTATAAGAAATGTGTTGAACATATATCACCTATTACTATGTGTGAATATCATGGCTCTGATACCATTTTTCTCACGGACCCCTTACTGAGGTGGCACTATAGGAACCTTTATGGGTCTATAACCCTGGCAGGGAGGTTGTCTTAACTCAGAACAGATCCAAAAACGCCCTAACGCCACCTCGGCTCAGCGGACTAAAAACAGGATCATCAGCCTAAGCTTCAGACATTTCGCCTGGGATATCCACTGTCCTACCTTAATACCTTCTCCGAATTTCCATATTTAGATGCGGGTAATCGGGTCGGGTTGTCTATCATATACATATATATATATACACACACACACACACACACACACACATACATACATACATAAATACATACATATTTCTTTTAAAAAAATCTAACACTAAAATAGATATTTACATTTAATAAATAGTTGTTTTCCCAACGGCTATTTGCGAAAAAGTTGTTGGGAATCTTCATTTCAACAATATATACACAGAAATATACAAATATACAAATATACAAACAAGATATACTTATTTTGATATGTCTACATATGTTTAAGTAATATTTTCTAACATCATTTTTTTATTATTGTGGTGTTTGAATTTTGGAACTTTAATTAAACTTTGTATGTGAATATAATATATGTTGAGAGAATTCATTCAAACATCAATATAATATATGTTAAGATAATTCATTCAAACAAGATATATAAGATATATTTGTTCTGATATGTTTATGTAATATTTGCTAACATTATTTTTAAATTATGGTAGTATTTGAATTTTGAAACTAAAATTAAACATTATATATCAATATGATATATGTTATTAGAAAAAAATGATATATGTTATTAGAAAAAAAATGATATATGTTAAGAAAATTCATTCAAACAAGATATGCAAAATATATATGTTTGGATATGTCTATAGATGTTTAAGTAATATTTTTTAACATTATTTTTAAATGGAAAAAGGTGCAAATATACCTCTCAACTTTGCGATTTAGAGCAGATATACCCCTCATTAAAAAAGTGGTGGATATATATCTTTGTCGTTACAAAATGGGGCAAATATACCCTTTTTGCTGACAGATTTTTTTTAAAAATTATTTATCTTATTTTTGAATTAAAAAATATCACGGGGCTAGTCTATCTATTTTTTAGTAAACATATTTTTCTAAAGCCACATGGTAATTTTTTCTGGTGGGTTGGGTCTGGTTAGTTTAAAAAATGGGTAGACTTATTTTTTTTAAAGCCACAGAAGTATTTTTTTTAAAACAAATCAGACCCGATCCACCACAAAAAATTACCACGTGGCTTTAGAAAAATATGTCTACTAAAAAAATTAATAGACTTTTTTAAAGCGATGAGACACTTTTTTTAATTAAAAAAATAAGCTAAACGATTTTTAAGAAAAATTCTGTCAGCGAAAAGGGTATTTGTATCATTTATATAACGACAGGTGTATATTTGCACCATTTTGTAATGGCAAGGGTATATATCCATCACCTTTTTAACGGGAGATATATCTATTCTAAATCACAAAGTTGAGGGATTCCTTTTTAAATTATCGTAGTGTTTGAATTGTGAAATTAAATTTAAGCTTTGTATGTCAATATAATATATGTTAAAATCAATCATTCAAACAAGATATACAAGATATATTTGTTTTGATATATCTATATATATTTAAGTAATATTTGCTAAAATTATCTTTAAATAATTGTAGTGTTTGAATATTATAAATAAAGTTAATTTTTTTATGTCAATATAGGAGTATATGTTAAGAAAATTCATTCAATCTATACGAATACAATTGTAACACAAATTTTAAAAGAAATTAAAATTTATTAGATAATTACAAAGCCAAATTTAAGCTTATAAACTTGCAACAATTTTTCTGTAATTTTATAAACTTAAATTTAAGAAAATCAATTTAATAACTCTTCAAATTTAAACTAAATATTTTGGACCATTTTCTCCAATTCATCCATATTACTCAAAATTTTCATAATCGACATATCCAGACATTGTAAGATGTTAGTGACCATAGATCTCCAAGTGACATTATCTTAAAATTGTTGTTCTTCTCTTGGATCTTCTACTCAATGAGTGTTGATTGTGTCTGATTTGTTGCCTTCCTTGGCTAAAGCGCTTTCTGATGACACAGTTGACATTGAAACATTTAGCCATTATTGAAAGAACCAGATATTGCCTTCTGTTGTTCTTCCTCCAATCCAACGTACTAACTCCATTTTCAAAGGTTCCACCATCTGTCTCATATAAAATTTGTATTTCTTAATTGAGTAGGTGTTATTTCATAGTCATACAATGATTTATTATAGCACCAATTAAGTAAATACGAGGAATAGGAAAGAAAGTTAAATTTTACTATCCGTTAATAGCATTCCTTGTGACCTTTAGACTTATATGTTTTAAGCAAAAAGGAGAGATCCTTTATATAAGCTAAAAATATTAGAAACAGTAGGATAGTAAGCATCGAAAAATTCAAGAGTATCCATTTTTTTTTTGTGAAAATCAACAATATCCTTAATTTTAACCCAATTATTATCGTTCAATATTAACTCGGAATATTTAGTAACAAATTGATTAAAAGTTGTAGTTATAGGAACTGTTGGAAATTTGCCTTTGGCGGGGATATGCGTCCACCCATCTTTGATGAATTAAACACTAGTGTTCCGCATGTTGGAGACCTTGTCTCTTCGCACATGCATTATCTACGAAGTGAGTAGATGACCGTAGGGCCAAGAATCATCAAATTTCGTTGAGAAATGAAAGAGATATTGGTCCCCGAAGTAAGGTGTTTGAGGCACAGAAATATGGTGTGGGACAAATCTACCACATCGGTGGGAATAGGAAGAATTGCTCTCTATATAAGTCTCTAATGTGGTAAAGGGTTTGGGACCCCAAGGGGTATCCCATGTGTTTAAAGGAGGGAGGACCTAGATGTGCTTGCGTTCAAGGTTAAGCCCACACGCGCGCCACCGCCGCCCGTCCGGGCTCGGGCGGAGTTGGGAGTTGGGAGTTGGGAGTTTCTGATATTATCTTTTTCGACCCTAAATTTCTTAATATTTACAGTTTGGTCCCCAGAGTTTCTGGAAAGTTATTTTTGGAGTGACGGAAGGCAGAAAGTTGGAACTGTTTTTTGAGGCATTAATCAGCCATTACTTGGCTGATTAACTCCTCCATTATCAGCCCTTCTTCAATGGCCATGAACAACCCATAAATCAGCCACTCTAATGGCATTAAAACTACCATTTACAGCCCTCCTAATAGCCATTAACAGCCATGTTTTGCGCAGTTGAACATCCCCTCCTCCATGCTATATATTGAGCCTCCTTTGACTCAATTCGTGACTACATAACAGACAGAAACAGTGAGAGAAAAGCACACGAAAATAGCAGCACATTTCAGTCACAAAAGAGCACAAAACAGTGGCCAAAATCAGTACAAAATAGTGGCCAAAATCAGTCCAAATCAGTGGCAAAAATCAGTGCAAAACAGTGAGCAAAGACCCTCATATACACAAGTTATACACAACAGAGACACTATATACACAGAGACAAAACAGAAGAGAAGACAGAAACTCTTCCTTCATTTTCCATTTCTTCAGCAAGTTGATTTATATTTGTTTTATTCGGCAGGCTCAACCTATTGGCTTTGTAGCGTTGAGATTAAAGTGTTGTTTTATCTTGGGAGACTATTGCCCGCCTACGTAAAAGCATATATACGGGGCAATCTTGTCTTAAGGACAGAGGGCAATCCTTCGACTCAACACACAACGTTGTAACCATCCAGATTTAGTTGTTTCTTGATTTCAGGATATCAAAATTCAAGACACAACAAGCTTGCGACAGTTCTCAATATTGGTCTTGCAAGGTTATCAAGATTCAAGACACAACACGCTTGCGGCAGTTTTGAAGATTGACCATTTATTTATCCTTTCGAACACTTGTAATAGTTATTTACTTCCCGTACTGCTTTATAAAGTACAATAGAGTACCAACAAATTAAGACAAGATTGTATTGTATTACTATTAGTGTTTGAAAGATGTCGGTCAAAAGTTGTGTGACCAAATCTGGATATGGCAATGATTTTCTGGTAGAAGAGAGTGATGATGATGAACGTGTTCATGGTGTCACCGCTACCAAGACTGGTTGGAACAAGCGCTCACGAGAGCCTGAGGATGTCAACTGGGACAAGAGGAGAAGGCTGAAGATGTGGTTCTATCTTGCAGCAGAAGGCCTATATCTGTCCCAGACAAAAGATCCGAATAATGGTAAGAAGAAAATTGACACTCAGTTTGATGAAGTGACTGAAGTGGGCCAGAATCCGAAATTGGGATAAGTAGTTTTTCTTACTTGTCAAGAATAAAGATTAAATGATGTCTGATTAAAAATGGATTAAAGTAAGGAAGAATATGAAAATAATTTATATTCCTTACGCTTTAAAATCAGAAGTTTAATCTTATCTTCTTTCCCGTTTAAAGATTGGATTTTGTAAATGACTTAAAAAGATCTGTTCTTTTAAGTGTAATTATTAAAAGTGTGTAAAGTATGTTCGCACATACGAGGGAGAAAGATCCGCTGACTATGCGAAAACTGTTACCACTCTTAAGTAAGCGCCAAGAATTATCTGGGCACCAATCATAACGGAAGAAGACTAAAAGCTAAAGATGTTGAGCCTGTCACACTATTTGATAGAAGATCCTTCATAGGATGATATTGGACACTCAGTTATACAAAGCCTCTGGGCGACTGGAGTGGGCCAAAATTCCTTTGATATGATGATATTGGACACTCAGTCATACAAAGCCTCCGGGCGACTGGAGTGGGGCCAGAATTCATTTCATATGAAAAGTAATGGACACCTAGCAAGGCGGGCCAGAGTTTCCAGGTCTTAATGATCTGAAGGCCTAAAGAAAGGCAGTAAAGAAATTGGACACTCAGTCTGCCAAAGCAACTAGAGTGGGCCAGAGTATCGAGATCACATATGATCCGGTTGCGCCCTAACCACTGTCGCGCCCTATTTTGACCTACTCGGGTCAAAGCGGAGCACGGACGTGTTCGGGGTGATTCCTGGGTAAAAAGGGTTGAGGAGTCGCCACCTAATTATTTTTACGGTGAATTAGGACACCTAAATATTAAACTAAGTGCTGCAATGTAAACTCCAATTTTAAGGTCTGCGAAACTAGCGGGATTCTAGGTAAGGGTTCTTTATTATCCTAAAGGGAAGGGGTTAGGCATCCTTTAAGATCCGCTAACTTGCGGTTATCCGGTCAAACTCAGGTTTAATTATTGCTAGAAAAATGCATGTTTTACAAGTATAATAGATTAAAAGATGTTTGCAAATAATTAGTAAATGATGCATTTTATACAAGTACGTATTCAGATGACATAAAAAGAAAGATACATGTAAAGTTTTGAAAAATATGCATTTGTGACAATAAATTATTTATACTATCAAAGAAGTAAAATTTTGGGAATCATTGAATTGTAAATTGACAAAAGATAAACTTATCCGGAATGATTAATAAAGCAAATAAAGATGACAAAAGTTGTTTTTGAAAATCTTGAATACGCGTGACGAGCCTAAAATAAATAAACTAGCGAAGGATTTCTAAGTTTGAATTCAACCGAGCCTACAAATAAATAAGCTAGCGACGGGTTTCAAATCTTAAACTACCTTATGAATTAATCCTAAGTTTGCCTATTCTAAGCATTTCAATAGTTACATACGTGCGATAATAATATTACAATACAAAGCGGGATAAAAGCTGAATTAAAGAAAGAAATAAAATAAATAAACTCCGAGGAATAATTCGTCGTTATTTACTTTAATCACGCAATTTGTCAAAAACAAACGGTTAGAAACAGTTAAATACGAATAACTCCATATCCGCATTCAAAACAGTGAATGTTTTGATCACGGAGGGCTCAGACTTAAATTTTGAAAAGAGCATTCCAATCACGTCGTGGCTGCAAACATATGACTAATGTGGTTATTTTGATTACCTCGCCTACTAAACGTGTCGGTCTCTCGGGTGAAATAGAAAAGATCACTATAATCACGTCGTGGCTGCGAATATATAACTTGTTGGTTATTTTAGTCATCTCGCCTACTAAACATGTTGATCTTGGATGAAATAAAGGTTTAAGTCTTCATCATTGCCCAGAAGTTATATTTCCGTCTTTGCAACTGTGGAGGCCTCAAAATTGACGGATATTTTTCATCGGCCAGTGTAGTATCGTGTTCAAATCAGCAAAATTAAAATGAAACAGTAAGCAGCAGCAGTAAGCAGAAACAGAGAGGCAGTAAGCAGTAAAAGAACAGAGGCAATTTCCGAAAAAAAAAGACGCGATGTTTAGTTTAAAACAAGAAAGCAAGAATCGGATATTTGAATCTTTGAAGCGATGGATCAAACAGGAAAGCAATGTCTGAAAGGTGCGGTGTTTATTTTAAAACAATAAAAACGGTAAAAACAGTAAAACAATAATCTGAATCCGAGCAGTAAACTAAAACAGAAAACAGCGCCCGAACAGACGCGGTATTCGTTCAAAACAGTAAAACAATGATATCCGTTGCAAGAAATTTAAAACAGTAAACTTAATAAAACAATAAGATATCCGTTGCACGGATGTTTAAAACAGTAAAACTAAAAAAAATAGAGAAGCGAAACGAAAGAAAAGCGCGGCCTCGAATTCAATTCCATCAGCCTTAATGCGATATTAATAAAACAGTAAAACAGTGCCAAAGAAACGAGCAGTGAGCAATTTAAAATACCCGACCTGAGTTCTGAAATTCTGGAAATATCCAAATCGGGTCGACCCGGCCCGAATCAGTGATTCAAATCCGAAATCAAATTTCAGTACCAGTTTCAGATAACCAACAACAAGAATATGAAAATGTAAGAATTCTGGAAATATCCAAATCGGGTCGACCCGACCCGGATCAGTGACCCGACCCGGATCAGTGATCCAAACTCGAATCAGATTCAACACCAAATTCAGATAGCCAATAACAACAACAGCAACAATGCAAGAAATTTAGAAATTCAAACCGTCGACGGGCCAGTCAAGAATCTGACCAATTGGAGATTCAACCCGAGCATCAAATAATTCCATCAATTCGGATACTCAACATACAAAAAATATGAAATGCAAGAATTGCGAAAATATTACTCAAGCGTCGACCAGGCCGTCGATGTTTGACAGAATCGGGTAAAAATCCAAAATCGAATAATTCCATCAAATTCAGGATAACCAACATACTGAGAATATGAGCATGCAAGAATTACGAAAATAATACCCAAGCCAAGATCGACCCAGGCAGATCGATGTTCAACCGAATCGAGAAATTCAATCAGAAATCAAATATTCACCAAATTCGGATAACCAACATACATGAATATGAGCATGCAAGAATTACGAAAATAATACTAAGCCAAGATTCGGCAGGACCGGGTTAGTGAGACCGAATCGGGTAAAAATCAAATCGAATAATTCCATCAAATTCGGATAACCAACATACAGGAATATAAAAATGCAAGAGTTTTGAAATGTTACCCAATAAGATTCGACCAGGCAGAATCGAGAAATTCAACCGAAATCAAATATTCACCAAATTCGGATAACCAACATACGGGAATATGAGCATGCAAGAATTACGAAAATAATACCCAAATCGGGTCCCAGGCCGAAATCGTGAAAGAACAACAAAAATGCAAACAGATTTTCGGACTCAAGTTCAAGAACGAAACTCACCTCCTTTCTTTCGAATCTTGGACCTATTTCGGACTTGTATCTTGAACAACAAAGACAGCAAATGATTTAAAATCTAGAACACAACAAATATTTTATGTATATATGGAATAGTCTTCCGAAAAATCCTTCGAAAATCTGTTTTTATCCTCGAAAAATCACTTTCCAAAATGAAGAACAACATGGGGGATTTATAGGTGGATTTCCCCCCAAGAACGAGTTTGAAATTCAAATTAAAGGTAGAGATTTCTGAATTTTGGAAGCGGATTTTAGGGGGTAGGCGTGGAGTCGAAGTGGCGAGGGTGTGGTGGTGTCGGGGTTGGTGGCGAGGAGTGGAGTGGTGGCGGTGGGCGAGGTGACCGGTCGGATGGGAGTGCAGGCGTGGCGATTTGTGAGGGGTTAGGGTTTTTGGTTTTGGGATTTTTGTTAGGTTTTGGGGCAAATGGGGGGTTTTAGTTTGGGGTTTGGGCTTGGGTGGGCCGGTTGGGCCTTGGGTCGATCGGTTGGGCTGTTTTATTTTGGTTTGGGTAGATTGTTTTGTGGTTTTGGGTTAAGGGGATAAAAGGGAATGGGTTTGGGGTATTGGGCTGGTCCGGTTTGGTAAGGGAATAAGGAGTTGAATTGTTTTGGGTTAAGTAGAAAATGGGTGATGGGTTGGGCTTTGGTGAAATGAGTTTTAGTTTGGGTAGAAATTGTTTTGGGTTAGGAAATAAAAATGGGTTATGGGTTTAAAACATAAAAGAGGTTTAATATTAAAATATTTTTTTTGTTTTGTAAAAGATGTGAATTATTTAAAATAACATAACGACGTGATAATAATAAAATATAATATTTTGCGAAATATTTAATGCTTAATAAAAGGAAAATGCGATGCAATTTTGCGAGAATAAGATAACATAGAATTTCGGATAAAACTTATGATTATTATAAAAATGCAAATGATATAAAAATGCGAATAATAATAATAATAAGAGGATATACACATACATGTCTATATTTTAAAATTATTTTAAAAGTGTAAAATATTAAAAATTACAAATAAAATCATAAAAGATGGGACAAAATTGGGTGTCAACAACCACGGGCAAGAGGTTGTTCATGTGAAGCAACGCCACCTCTAAAATCAAAGGGGTTGGAGAAGCTGTCCTCAATAGGACTTCAAGGAATGGGATCATTCTAAAAAGAGGTGATACATGTTCCTAACTTGGTTTAAGGGACGTTATTGGTCAGGTTTGAGACTACTCCAACAGGTCTGTAATAACTAAGAATGGTACAATATGTCTGTAGCCAAATAAATGATATATTTGTAATCCGTGCATTTATGCCATCATAGATTAAGACACGTTAAATAGCAAGTCATTCAAAAGCTAGCGAAGTTGAGATTGTTGCCTTCTTTCGACATAAACCCTCAAAATGAATGTGAGGTAGGCGAAGAGGCAAAATCACCTTTCCAAATTCCGTCAAGGGAATAGCGAAAGAAGCACCGCTCCTCTAGAACTTAGTCACACCTTTATGGTTGATTTGAAGTTTATATAAAATAGAGGGGGGAGACAAGTACATTGCGGTCTTCATTGATGATGGTACAACGTATGTAATCCTTTGTTTGTTGAAAAACAAAGATAAAGTTGTTGAAGCGGATAAGCGCTACAAAGCAGAAGTTGGAAATCAACTAAGCCTATGGATTGCGAAATTCGTAGTGATAGAGGGGAGAATGTGAAGCATCGTTCACTAAACGACTGTTCATTTCTCACCTCAGTCCAACGGTGTTAGCCAAGCGCAACGTCGTACGCCTAGATTATGTGGGGTGGTTTGGTAAAAGTTGGAATACTGAAATAGGTCAAGTTGTACCTAAGACTGTAGATTGCATATCCACTGGATCTGCAAATAACAGTAATGTTGATCGCCTTTTGGTGTCAAAGAATGTTGAATTCTTTGAAGATAACTTTCCTTGAAAAGGAAAAATAAGTAATTACTCAAGGTTAACAAGAACCCGCGAGGGCCTGACTGTCTGGAACTAGACGTTCCGTATCTACAGAACTCGAAAGTTGCTGGCTATTCGGAACTTAATATTCCAGATCTGCAGAACTCATGGATTCTAGATGTTGAACCGAGACGGAGCAAAGAAGGGGACAAAGACTTGTTCCAGTCCTTCTAGCTTGTATGGTTGAGAACGAACCATAGACAATTAAGAAATAATTGTCATCTCCAAAAGCGCTGCTTTGGAAAGAAGCTACAAAGAGAGAAATAGATTCCATCATATAGAACCATACTTGCGTAATGGTTGATCTTCCTCCGGGAAAAGAACCTTTGGGTTGGGAAAATGAATACTCAAATGTGAGTACAAAGTAGATGGATCTACTGACGAGTATAAAGCCTCGGCTACTTGTACAAGTGCTCCGTTGGGAGTAGCTTAACATCATGGGCCATTGCAGTCTTGCGTGGCATGGATGTTGAAACAGCCTTCCCAACCGGAGAGTTGGAAGAAGAGAATCAAAGTTGGTTTACTGGACTGTTGGGCTTCTTCCTGAACTTTCATTTTGGTCCTGAAAGTTTCAGATAAAACAGAAATAATGAATCTGACCACAGAAACATTGACTCTGAAGTTAGAAAGCCAACAGTTGGAGAATCAACAGTCTGAAAGTAAAAGTCATATTGAAACAATGTATCGATATGAAAGATATGGGTATCACAGATGACATCTTAGGAATTAAATTTCTAAGACATCTAACGGACTGGTCGATAGTTGACAGTCTCGTTGAAGCCACCAATGGATATGAATCATAGAACTGATTGGAATCATGGTGCACCCATAGACAAGGAGTGATATGCATAGGTCATGTGTAGTTCAATGTATTGTACACACTACAACCGACCTGGTATCGTCCTATAAACAGATCAGTTGAACTAAGGTTCACTGATGATCTTAATACATGATCAACAGAAGGCGTTAAGTCGGATATGACGATATCTGAATTATTCGCTTATCTACGGATTATAGTATTATGGATGTCCAAATGTTACGGGAGAACACAAATGATGCAAACTGGACATCAGATCTGAAGAACACCAAAGCCACAAGTAAATGTGTATGGTGGGTCTTCGAAAATCCTTTAAGCAAACTTGCATCGACCGATTCATGATGGTATCGGAGTTTATCGCTTTATACAAAGCATGAAAGAAGTTGAGTAACTTCACGACTCATTAGAGGACGTCCCTTATTGGGAGAAACTCGTGCCTTCAGCAGTTATACACTGTGGCTAGCCGGTCGACTTCAGGAAGGACACGGATGACGGATTCTGGACATATCTGTCAGGATCTGTAGGAGACATAAGAACGTATGACAGTTGATCATCACGGGTGTCACTTCCTTATTTACTAACTAAGGGACTACCCGGAGATCAAGTGTTCTGCCTGTCTAGGGGAATGGGCCTAAAACCCAAACAATACGAACCTTTGCGGTGGTAGCCCAACCATACTGATTGGAGATCCCAAGAATTTGGTTCAATGGAAAAACTAAGCGGCAAAAGGTTCAGTTGAGCGCTTCGGTGGAAGCAAGAAGCACTTCGGATGATGATTTATGTACGGAAACATAAATCCAAAGTTGTTCCCGCGATAGACAATAAAGTGCTACCTGCATGGTGGGTAAAGGTTAAGCTTCCAAACCTTTAAACAATCCTCAAACGGTTGAGGTTAAGGTTGGGGAAACTTTTAATGATTCCTAACACTTGTGAAGTGGGATATAGCAGGATACCTTGTAGGAGATCACCTATTTAAGTGCGAGGATGGCCACCTCAAATGAACGCACTTAAGAATCCAAGTGTGTCCACGGCTATAACGGACAAAAACGTAAGAATGAAAATGAATAAGAAGAGTTATTGTGTTGTTATCAATGTCTTGGCTTACACTAAACACTGACGGTTCAAGACATCACGTTCACCGCGCAGTAAGTAAGTCCGATGGTTCCAACTAGGGAAGGATCAAAGCGGAAGCTACCTCTCCTGATGCAATATCTTTTCGCTGAAAGATTGATGAAAGTAGGCACCTTGTGCGTACGCCACAATCTCTCTTTCATAGAGGGGATTGTTGGAAATTTGCCTTTGGCGGGGAGATGCGTCCACCCATCTTTGATGAATTAAACACTAGTGTTCTGCATGTTGGAGACCTTGTCTCTTCACACATGCATGATCTACGAAGTGAGTAGATGACCGTAGGGCCAAGAATCGTCAAACTTCGTTGAGAAATGAAAGAGATATTGGTCCCAGAAATAAGGTGTTTTAGGCATGGAAATATGGTGTGGGACAAATCTACCACATCGGAGGGAATAGGAAGAATTGCTCTCCATATAAGTCTCTAATGTGGTAAAGGGTTTGGGACCCCAAGGGGTATCCTATGTATTTAAAGGAGGGAGGACCTAGATGTGCTTGGGTTCAAGGTTAAGCCCACACGCGCGCCGCCGCCGCCCGTCCCGTACCGTCCTGTCCTGTCTCGGTCTCGGTCTGGGGCTCGGGCTCGGGCTCAGGCTCGAGGCTCGTGGGTCATGGGTCATGGGCTGTGGGGACTTTCTAATATTATCTTTTTGGACCCCAAATTCCTTAATATTTACAGTTTGGTCCCCAGAGTTTCTGAAAAGTTGTTTTTGGAGTGACGGAAGGTAGAAAACTTTCTGCCTACCGTTGTAACTATTTTTTGAGGCATTAATCAGCCATTAGCCCTTCTTCAATGGCCATGAACAGCCCATAAATCAGCCACTCTAATGGCATTAAAACTGTCATTTACAGCCCTCCTAATGGCCATTAACAGTCATGTTTTGGGCAGTTGAACAACCCCTCCTCCATGTTATATATTGAGCCTCCTTTGGCTCAATTCGTGACTGCATAACAGACAGAAATAGTGAGAGATAAGCACACAAAAATAGCAGCACATTTCAGTCACAAAAGAGCACAAAACAGTGGCCAAAATCAGTACAAAACAGTGGCCAAAATCAGTCCAAATCAGTGCAAAACAGTGAGCAAAGACCCTCATATACACAAGATATACACAACAGAGACACACTATATACACAGAGACAAAACAGAAGAGAAGATAGAAACTCTTCCTTCCTTTTCCATTTCTTCAGCAAGTTGATTCATATTTGTTTTATTCGGCAGGCTCAACCTATTGGCTTTGTAGCATTGAGATTAAAGTGTTGTTTTATCTTGGGAGACTATTGCCCGCTAACGTAAAAGCATATATACGGGGCAATCTTGTCTTAAGGACAGAGGACAATCCCTCGACTCAACACACAACGTTGTAACCATCCAGATTTAGTTGTTTCTTGATTTCAGGATATCAAGATTCAAGACACAACAAGCTTGCGACAGTTCTCAATATTGGTCTTGCAAGGTTATCAAGATTCAAGACACAACACGTTTGCGGCAGTTTTGAAGATTGACCATTTATTTATCCTTTCGAACACTTGTAATAGTTATTTACTTCTCATACTGTTTTATAAAGTACAATAGAGTACCAATAGGAACTTTATACTCCTCGACTCTCGCAAATCTTTAAGAAATCATAAGTAGAACTCTACCTAGTATCTATTTCTTTAGGCATAAATCTTGGTGTAAGATTACTATCCTGATTTTTTTTTAAATTCCGTAAGTCACTTCTTTCTATTATTTCCTCGAATAAAATCAACTGCATGTCTAATTCTCTCAATCTCAGCCTCAAAGAAATGAAGACCATCTATAAAAATTAAATTATAAATATGACAAGAACACCTAACACAAAATATTTTAGATAAAAGGGGGAGACAACTCGGATTTTAAACTTGCGATAACAATTGTGTTGTTCGAAGCATTTCCAAACGCCATACATAAAAGTTTACTTGTAAAACCATCAAATTTTGCAGTTAATGAGATAGTATTAGATATAAATTGAATAATATGTCTTCGGTCTTCGTCATTGAAAAGTTATAATACGTTTTTGCATGTTAAAATTATCATCTATCCCGTGACAAGTAACTGTTAAATAATCATTTTTCTTAACATTATAATCAGGATCCGATGTGAGAGAAACTCTACAAGGAAGAATATCAATAACCAACATAGATAATACTTATATTGTCCATGAAGTATAAAAATATAAGATCTGCAAGTAGTTCTAAGAATACCGTTAAACTTAAGATTATAATTCTTTTTTGATATATAATGAACAAAAGCATCATAAGAAGCAAAGGTGAAAGGCAAACAACTCAAAGCTATCATTTTCGCTAACTCTTGACGGTCCTTCATTTTATTATATGTTCCACATAATCTACCGGTCTGTGGATTCACTCTTGTTTGGTTTAATCCCCAGTAGCACCAGAGTTTCTTCTATCTCTTCTTTTCAATTTGGTTGTATGTTATTCAAATGTCTAGTCAATTGACTTGTTCCCTCCTTTATTACCTCCGGTCTTATGCTTATAAGGAACATACAATTTTTGCATTCAACATATTCTAAATTACCTTCTGTTGGAGTAGCTTGTATATTAGGTTAGTTGAGAAAGATTTGAATTATAAGTTATGGAGGAAGTTAAGATTTGTTTTCACAAATAGTACCTAACATTACGGTCTCCTTACTGGTTTGGAATTTTCTAATTCAAAAGTCACCAGACTTGTTTTGAAAAGGCGCCTTTCTTTGAACAGACATGATTGTTTGTGTGAACAAATATCATTCAAATATTAACTTCCTCCTTTTGGCATTATAAATATGCAGATCTATTCACAAATTTAAATATGTTTTTCTCATTCTCTTTCTCAACTACTCTTCAATCAATCTTTGTTCTTAAGAGAAGTTCTAAAGAAAATCTTCAGGAATTGTTGCCTGCAGATTTTGAAGGCTTTGTTGTACCTGTAAGGTTTGTTGCCAATTCCCAACAACAATCGTTTTTAATAGTGGGGGTGATTAATACCTTAAGTATAGTATTATACACGCCTCAAAGCCTTATTTACACCAATTGTTCCAACAATTTTAAGGTATTAATGTTGCAATGGAGTCCGAATATGCTTATGTGATGAATTAAGAGTTTGTTAAGTTGGATAGGTTTGATGGAACAAATTTTGTTTGCTGGAAAGACAAGATGATGTTTCTACTCACTGCCCTGAAGATATCCTACATCCTTGATCCAGATCTTCCTAAACTTCCAGAACCAACACCTGAAGACAATGAACAGAGAAAGGAAGAACGAAAGAAACGTGAGAAAGATGAACTTTTGTGCAGAGGGCATATTCTCAACAATTTGTCAAATATGCTATACGATCTTTTCACATATGTTCAATACCCAAAAGAGATATGGAATGCCACAGAGTACAAGTACAACACTGAGAGACAAGATGAGGACAAATTCCTTATTATGAAATATTTTGAATTCTCTATGGTTGATCATATTTCTGTTATGGACCAAGTCCATGAACTGCAAGTTCTTGTTTCCAAACTTAAAGATCTTAAGTAGTAGTTCCTGAAGCATTACAAGTGGGATGAATAATTGCAAAGCTTTCTTCTAGTTGGAATAGTTACATGAAGAAATTACTGTGGTAAGATATTTCCCTTCGAACAGATTCAGAAACACTTGCAAATTGAAGAAAAGACTAGAAGTCTTGTTAAAAAGCATGTGTCTAAATCTGGAACAAAAGTGAATTTTGTTGACGGGGATAAAAAATCTTATGATTAGAAAATTAGGGGAAACAAGAGAAAGTTTGCTGATACAGCAGACCCTTCTACTTACGACAAATTCAGTTCTAACAATCCAAAGAAAGGAAAGACATGTTATCACTGTGGTAGGAAGGGACATTATAAGCGTGACTGCAAGTTCCAGAAGAAATAAAAGACAGACAATAATAGTGTCCGAAATTCCAATAAAGCAAATATGGTGGAACTTGGACTTGATGATTTGGTCTCAATGATTTCGGATATGCAAATTGGAATGGTGATGGAACTTCATATGGCGGCAAATAATTTGTTAAACGATTGGTGGTTCGATTCTGGTGCTACCATTCATGTCTGCAACAATAAGTCACTGTTTAAAAGTTATGAAAATGCAGAGAATGGCCAAGAAGTTCTGATGGAAAACTACAATCCTGCCAAAGTGATGGGAAAAGGAAGTGTTGAAATAGACTTTATTTATGAAAAGAAATTGTTGTTGCTTAATGTTTTACATGTACCAGAAATAAGAAAAAATATTATTTCTGCTAGTTTGGTTTGTAATAAGGGGTTTAAAGTTATGTTAGAGTCTGATAAGATAATTCTGTCCAAAAATGGACTATTTGTAGGAAAGGGATATGCTTGTAATGGTATGTTTAAACTTAGTATCAATGAGAATAAAGTGAATGCTTCTATTTATACCACTGAGTGTTATCCTTATCATTACGGCATGATAGATTGACACATGTTAGCTTTAGATCTTTAAAATATGTCTAAACATGGTTTAATTTCATACGAACAAAATGATGAAAAGACATGTGAAATTTATATTCAAGCCAATATGATAAAGAAACCTTTTCCAAAATACAACATAAACACAGAGTTACTAGATCTTGTACATTCAGATATATGTGAATTAAATGGCATACTAACTAGAGGAGGAAACCGATATTTTATCATATTTATAGATGATTCCTCTAGATATATGTATGTGTATTTGATGAAAAGCAAAGATCAACCTTTTCAGATGTTCAAGATTTATAAGTCTGAAGTTGAAAATCAAAAGGGAAAGGAAGTTAAAATTTTGAGAAGTGATAGAGGTGGTGAATATTTTTCATTAGAGTTTACAATTTTTTTGAAGAAAATGAACTTATACACCAAACTAGTGCTCCATATATACCTCAATAAAATGGATTGGCAGAAAGGAAAAATCAAACACTAGTTGAAATGTTGAATGCAATGCTAGTAAATTCAAAGTTGCCAACAAATTTGTGGGGAGAAGCATTACTTACTGCTTGTTATATTCATAATAGAATTCCCTCTAAAAAAAATCAAATAATCTCCGTATGAGGTATGGAAAAATAGGAAGCCTAATCTAAATTATTTTAGAGTTTGGGGCTACCTAGCATACTATAAAGTTCCAGAACCTCGACGATCAAAACTGGGACTTAAAGCTTTGAAAGGAGTTTTGTGGGATATGCTGAAAATCCAAAAGCATATAGGATACTAGATTTGGATTCGAATGTGATTGTGGAATCAAGGGATGTTGAATTTATTGAAAACAAATTCCATGGAGATTTAAATCTGGTTTCGGAACCTGATAGAGTTAATAAGCCTATTATTGAATCAAGAATTGATACCAATTCTGAACCATGCTCTAGCAATAATAAAGTTACTCCGATAAAAATCAGGAGAATCCAACGTGCTAGAAAAGAAAAGAATTTGCCTCCAGATTTTGTATCCTCGAAGTTTATTACTTTCCTTGTTGAAGGCAATAGGACTATGATACTTGATAAAATTCCTATTTTATTAAATATTGAGGATGATCCAAAGACATTTAAGGAGGAAATACAATCTAGAAATGCGTCATTTTGGAAGGAGGAAATCAATGATGAAATGGATTTATTATTATTGAATAATACTTGGATCCTACCAGATTTGTCACCTGGTTCCAAATCAACTGGATGCAAATGGGTTTTCAGAAGGAAGTATAATACAGATGGTTCAATTCAAACTTTCAAGGCAAGGCTTGTGGCAAAAGGTTTTAAACAAAAAGAGGGAGTAGACTATTTTGATACTTATGCACCGGTTGCTAGAATAATGTCCATTAGAGTACTTTTGGCTTTAGCCTAAATTTATAATTTATGTGCGCATCAAATGGATGTTAAGACGATATTTTTAAATGGTAAATTGGATGAGGAAGTATATATGGAGCAGCCTGAGGGCTTTGTTTTACCCGAAAATGAAAACAAAGTTTGCAAATTGATGAAGTCTTTGTATGGATTAAAGTCGATACCCAAACAGTGACATGAAAAGTTTGATTATGTAATCTTAAAATATGGTTTCCAGCACTATTGTGCTGATAAATGCATATATTCTAAGTTTACAGATGATTATGCAGTGATTATATGTCTTTATGTAGATGGCATGTTAATTATTGGAACTAATATGTTGGGTGTGAATGATACGAAGAAGTATCTTATCTCGCAATTTAAAATGAAGGATCTAAATGAGGTAGATACAATTTTAGGTATCAAAGTAAGAAACCATAGTGGGGATTTTGCTCTTTGTCAGGCTCATTACATTGAAAAAATACTAAGTAAATTTAAGCATTTAAATGTCAAAGGAGCAAATATCTCATATGATGCTTTGTGCAAATTGACCACAAATAACGGTAGAGCAGTAGCTCAACTTGAATATGCAAGTTTCATAGGAATTCTAATGTACGCTATGCATTGCACAAGACCGAATATTGCTTTTGAAGTATGCAAATTATCAAGATACACTAGTAATCCTAGTGTAGAACATTGGAAAGCAATAGGTAGGGTACTTGGATATTTAAAACAAACCATGAACTTTGGTTTATTTTATAACAAGTTTTCGGCTGTATTATAAGGTTATACAGATACAAATTGGATAAGTAGTACAAATGAAAATAAATCTACCTCTAGATAGATTTTTACCTTAGGAGGTGGTGCAGTTCCTTGGGCATCAGAGAAACAGACTTGTATAACTCATTCTACCATGGAAGCTGAGTTCATAGAGCAGCTGGTAAGGAAGCAGAATGGCTAAGAAATATTTTATTAGATATTAAGTTGTGGCCACAACCAATGCCAGCCATTTTCTTACATTGTGATAGTCAAGCGACTATGTCTAGAGCTTATAACAAACTTTATAATGGAAAATCTAGACATATTAGTCTCAGACATGAATATGTGAGACAATTAATTTCTGATGGTATAATTACCATTATTTATGTTAAATCTTGTAACAAAATGGCTGATCCTTTTACTAAAGGGCTCTCGAGAGAGTTGATAAGAAGTACTTCTGTAGGTTTAGGATTAAGACAAATGAATTAGACTTGCTGATAATGAGAACTCAACTTTCTCTAGCATATCACTAGTTAAAAAGTTTAACGGGTAACAACAAATTATTAGCAAGGGCGATAAGTACTAAATTCATGATTATCTCATGATCTATGAAGTTAGTACTATCTTATAAAAGAAGGATGAGTGGGCGTACTCTTAACGAAGTGTTAGTATAAAATTATTCATTCTGAATAAGGATAATATTATTCGTTTGAGTAAGGACTTCACCTATATCAACATAAGAGGTGGTGTCGCCTCAGCAAAAGAAGTCACTTTCTAAATGTTCATGAATCACATGAGGTAGCACAACGCCATATTCGTGCTAACTAAATTGGTGAACTTCTAATTAGAACAAGTATTTCATGTGTATAGTATTTCCGATTCTAGAAGATATATATCTCGGTTTAAGCTTGTATGCCACCGTGATTTATCTGGAGTCTTGAAATGCTCATACTAATAAAAGGTTTAAATCGAAAGATACATTTTGTATGCGTGAAATTATATTTGCCTACTATTACAAGCTAAATGGGGGATTGTTGGAGTAGCTTGTATATTAGGTTAGTTGAGAAAGATTTGAATTATAAGTTATGGAGGAAGTTAAGATTTATTTTCACAAATAGTACATACATTACTGGTCTCCTTACTGGTCTGGAGTTTTCTAATTCAAAAGTCACCAAACTTGTTTTGAAAAGGCGCATTTCTTTGAACGGACATGACTGTTTGTGTGAACATATATCATTCAAATATTAACTTCCTCCTTTTGGCATTATAAATATGAAGATCTATTCACAAATTTAAATACGTTTTTCTCATTCTCTTTCTCAATTACTCTTCAATCAATCTTTGTTCTTAAGAGGAGTTCTAAAGGAAATCTTCAGAAATTGTTGCCTACAGATTTTGAAGGCTTTGTTGTATCCTGTAAGGTTTGTTATCAATTCCTAACATCAATCGTTCTTAATAGTGGGAGCAATTAATACCTTAAAGATAGTGCTCTAAACGCCTCAAAGCCTTATTTATACCCACTGTTCCAACACCTTCGATTGTCTCAAAATAGTTCGACAGTTTGAACTAGTTTTTTCGGATATTAGGTCCTTTAGGCAGTGGAGGACGACGACGCTAAGCCTGAGCAACAACGTTAGCGTAGGTCTGATTAGAATCAAAAGCGGGATTAGTGGGTGTATCATTTACTTCTATCTCGACTTTATCCTCTTCTTCTATATATACCGTAAGTTTCTTATTGTTATAAATAATTGATATCATGTGCACCCATTTCAATGTCTCCTATTTCATTAGGTGTTGTTTCTGAAGTACGAGAATGCTAGTACCACTCCTACCACTACTAGATTATTTCTTACCTCCCCATCCTCCCTTACTACTATTACCACCTGGACATAAAAACTTTACTCAACAACTTTTAATTTTTTATTATTATACAAATTAAAATAATATAAATTTAAAATGCAAGAATAATAGAAATAACAATGCAAGAATTAAAATGCTAAATAAAAGAGATGAAACGAAGGTATCAAATTACCGGAGATAAAGAGTAACAACGTGATCGTAAATTGTATACTTGAAGTCTTCTACTCAATCTTGTTAATTACAAATTTGTAAAAACAATTAAAGCAGACAAAATCCTAGAATTGTAGAACTGACTAGAAAATTAAGAAATAAAGTGAGAGAGAATGAGAAGACTGTAGTAAAAATTGGGTTAAAGTAAAAATGAACACAACACCCCAAATCCAACTTTTGGGTGTTATGTTCATTTTTAATTTTTTTAAACTTGAGGTTAAAATTAAATTTGGGAGGGGGAGGGGGAGGGCGAGGGCGAGGGGAGGAGTAAGGTGTTTGTTAGGGGGTTGGGGTCCAATTTTTGCATATAGTCGTTGACCAAACAACTAAAACGGGACAAAGAGTCGTTGCTCCAACGGCTAAATTAGCCCAAGAACTATCAGATTTTCTTTTAACAAAAGTTGAATTTCCTGGCGGTGCCTCGGTGGGCCAACACTCGAGCTCACTGCAGGCCGGGCTAAATCTCTTATCTTGCTCAGCCCCCCTAAAAAGTCTCCCCTTAGCCGGTTATGTGCCGGAACGATGACGGGCATGGTTCGGGTTGACCCGGCCCATATGACAAGCTAACCTGAATATTATATTAAATTTAATGTTATTTTATTCCACTTTTTAGGTGAAATAAATTAATCTAAAAATTATAATTCCACAATTATAATTCTAAAATAACTTAGTTTGCAAACCAAGACCCCTAAAAGTATTATTAGTGACATGAAGGAGTCATTTAGAGTAGTCACAAAATTATTATACTTTAATGGGATCAAATTTGCCCTTCAACTATGATTCATAGTTTAACATTGCCCTCTGTAAAATTCTGCAACTAAATATACCCTTTCCGTTAGCAAACTTGTTAAATTTGCCCTCGGATGAACGGATTTGTGAGTTGGACGCACGTCGGATCCACGTCGGCTCAAATAAACCCCTTGATAGCACTGCCACACGCCACGACCACCCTCTCCTCTCCATCTTCTCCACCCCCTCCCCTTCCTCCCTCCCCCGATCCATCGGACCACTGCCACCCCACTACTTCGCAACCACCAAAAACCCCGACCACTACTCAAAACACACCATCACCACAAACTACCGCCACTGTCATCTCCAGCAGAGAACCCCGAACCAAATGCAATCAAAACAACACCAAAATCATCACTGTCGGCCACCAACAAAAAAACCCTTAGATCTCCCAAAATCATCACCATTGCCGGAGCTCGTCTCCGGCAAACCAAGACCAACACCACCACTTTTTAGCACACTTTTATCAGGCAAATTTAGCATTCTCCATTTTTAACGCACTCCAAGCTTTCATTTATGGCGGCTTCAACAACTCTTTCGAGTTCCATTACCATCTTCAAACTCTCTCCGTACCAACCATGCGCCTCCTCTATTAACCCTTTCCCCTCCCTCAAACTCCCATCGATCTCCTCCAATAACCCTTTCAGTCCCTTAATTTTCCATTTTGCCCCAACGAAAAATTCCGCCGTCACTCTTAATAAGCAAGAGCAGTCCAAAATCAGTATGAATCGGAGAAATAGTAACAAAACGAGGCAACAACAAAAATTGAGCCATCGTTCTCGACAATAAACAGAGTGAGACATTACCAGGCCAATCGAAACACAACAAAAGATTAGCCATAGTAATTTTACCCAAGTACGACAATAACGTAGAGGATGACAAACTGGAGACATCACTTCGACGGCCTTAAAGTAGAATCCGGTCGAGAAACTCTGAAAAACAAACAGATATGGGGTCGTTGTTGTACAATGTTTTTGTGGTGGAGAAGGGATCGTATTTGGTGGTGAACCGACGTGGAGTCTACGTGGATTTGACGTGGTGTCCAACTCACAAATCCGTCCATCCAATGACAAATTTAATAAGTTTTCTAGCAGAAATAACATATTTGATCACAAAGTTTGACAGAAGGCAATGTTAAACTATAAATCATAGTTGGAGGATAAATTTGACCATTTTCCCTACTTTAATTTAAAAAGGTTAGAACCTTAGAGAAAATTGAACAAACACCTTTGGATTCCGATTTCCAAGAGTGTATTTTGTCATTCGAGCAGTAGTAATTTCATTGTTCTCAGTCTACACATGTCGAATTAGTAGCACATGCAGGAGAGCTTCTTCTATGGTGCACATGAAGCTACTAACATGCCAATGAATCTCTTATCACTAAAAGTACACCCCGTCAAAGGCAATAAATTAAGGAACACGTCACTAAATTCAGAATAAAGTACCCCTGTCAAAAGTACGTTCAGGATTTATTTTTTTATTTTGGTTTTCCCATGAAAAAGGCTTACTAGTAAATATTTATTCCTAGTATATCATTTTTCTTGAAAAGAAAGAAAACAAAAACTTTCCAATCTGTTTCCTCTATACGATAAGTAATGTCTTTACAGCTTTGTTTGGATAGTTACCCTGATAGTTTCATAATGTATTGTTATACTGTATTATTTATGAATATAATGTTTGAATATATTTTATTATTTATTATAATTTAATTTAAATTAAATTTAATTTGATTGTATCGTAATGAACAATAACTTTTAAAATTTACTAAAATACCTTTATTGTGGTAAAATATTGTAAATCTATCAACAATTACTCAAATAATTAAAATAATAAAAGTGATCACGAGTCATGACAAATAGTTGTTACAAAGAAAAAGGAAAAACAATAGTACTCATTACACAATAAAAAAGCAAAAAAATACGCATATAATGATACGGTTCTTACTTGTGGTATGAAATTGAAGAATGCTATGGTCGTATAGGAAAAGGCAGTACATCCAAAAGGTTGCAGCAAAACCACAAAACAAAAAGAAATTGCAATATTAGGAAGAAAAAGTAGGCCACTTGGTAGAGCAGATAAAAATAGGATAAAGGGCAAATTAGGATTATCAAATAATAAGTATGGAAATAATAGGAAGAAAAAAAAAGTGAAGATGGAATCACACTAAATCGATTGTTACATAGAATGACTCTTTCGGTTGTTACCTAACAATATTAAATTTAATAATATATAAAAAAGACAGCTCGGTGCACTAAGTTATATTATATTATATTATATTATATTATATTATATTATAACAATATAATATAACAGTATAATTCTTCTTGTCCTTTGCTTTATCATTTTGGTAGGTAGTAGCATGACTTACCTCTAGATTCTTGCTAACTTGTGCTTTAGTATTGGTTCCTGTATGTGTTAACGTTAACCTTTGACTAGTATTTTTTTTTGCTCTAGTAACTTTGGTGAATGATGGTAGACTAGGGTCATGTTCTCGGTCGGGGACGGGGGCGGGGGTTAGGGGGGTAAGTGGGGTAAGGAAGATGCTAGGATGAGAATAAGATCTTGGATCATTGGGACTTTAACGGGGAAGTTCATAGAGCTAGTTAAGATTCTTAAGACGAGGAGGATTAATATAGCTTGTGTCCAGGAAACCAAATGGGTAGGACCTAAGACTAAGGATGTAGACGGGTATAAATTATGGTTCGCGGGTAGGTCGAAGTATAGGAATGTGGTAGGCATTTTGGTAGACAACGAGCTAAGAGATCAGGTGGTATATGTTAGGAGGGTCAATGACAAGATGATAGCGATTAAGTTAGTAGTTTGAGGGTTCACTATGAACATTATTAGTGCGTATGCGCCGTAGGCGGGCTTGAACGAGGAGGAGAAGATGCACTTTTGGAAAGATTTGGACGAAGTGGTGGGAGGTATACCACCCACTGAGAAGTTTTGTAGGAGGGGATTTCAATGGACATATCGGGGCACTTCTGGGGGGTTATGACGACGTGCATGGAGGTTTTGGCCTTGGGCACAGGAACGGGGGAGGCGTCTCACTTTTGGAGTTTGATAGAGCTTTTGGGATGGTGATAGCCAATTCGAGGTTTCTGAAGAATGAGGAACATTTAGTGACTTTCTGTAGTTCGGTGGCTAAGACTCAAATAAACTTTTTGCTCCTTAGAAAGGTTGACAACGGTCTTTGTAAAGACTGCAAGGTTATTCCGAGAGAGTATCTTACAACCCGACATAAGCTTTTGGTGATGAATTTGGAAATCAAGATGGAGAAGAAGGGGAGGGTTGTAGATGACAGGTTAATAATCAAATGGGGGAGTTTGACCATGGCTAGTGCATATGAGATGGGGGAGAGGTTGATGGCCAAGGGGGCTCGGGGGAGTAGTGGGGATGTGACCGGTATATGTGACAAGATGGCCAGTTACATTCGAGAGGTTGCTAGAGAAGTGCTAGGGGTCTCGCGGGGTAGTCGTGGTGGGCATCGAGGGGACTATTGATGGAATGGTAAAGTTCAAGAGAAGGTGGAAGCAAAAAAAGCGGCGTATGCAAAATTGGTAGAAATCAAGGATGAGGTGGAGAAGTGGACGAATAGAAAATTGTATAACATGGCGAGGAAGGAGGCAAAACTAGCGGTTACTGAGGTGAAAAAACGGCTTTTGAACGTTTCTATGTGGAATTAGAGGAAAATGCGGGGATAAAAAGTTATACAGACTAGCCAAGGTGAGGAAGAGGAGGGCCTAGGACTTGTATCACGTGAGGTGCATCAAGTACTAGGATGGCAAAGTTGTAACACCTCGCATTTCCAGATAATAGTTTGAGCACATACGTAGGCAAGTGGACCTGAACCCCGAGAAGTTTATGTTGTACTTGCGTATACTAATAAGGAAATTAGTATATAAAAGAATGTGATCCTGAAATAATTTTTGGATTTCACAAGTATGGCGCCGGGGATTAATAATAATAATTGTATATCCCAAAAGAGGTTATGGACTAGTGTCATATTACAAGAATTATGACATTGAGTAGAAGAAGGTTTTATAAGTCGCCAAAATTTAAGTGAATTGAGATCGGAAATTTAATTATATGTATAATTAATTAATTGTGGGATTAATTAATGATAATTGGGGAGACAATATAGTGGGGATTTATATGTGTAGCATTATAACCCAATGTTCCAGTGACTATGTCTAATAACCGATCGGTGGCAGCTTCTCAGGTCTCCAAGCACTCATCTTCTCCATTTTTAAAGACCTTCATCTCCTTAAACTTATGTAGACACTTTTCTATGGAGAAGAGATTGTTCCACTTCAATCAAAAGAAGTAATCCCAGTTGGTAGCCTGTGAAATTTTTGACCAAATTGGGGATTTTCTGTAAGTTTTCATATAACCAAAAAGGGAGAAATACGTGTTGTTCTAGACCTTAATTCCAGTGAAACTGAAACCTTGAAGCAAGGTTGAAGGATCAGAAACCAAGCCGGGACTTTGAATCTCGGCAAAGCTCGAGCAAGTCGATTTCAGTGCTTCTGGTTCTGTTTGTCGGAACCCGGTATGGGTGAAAGTATTTCCGATGACTTTCGTTGCTGATTCTAACTGAGGTAATTCTTCTTATCCTTTGGGTTATATGAATCACAGAACATGATTCTTACTAGTTTTAAGACGATTATCGAAAATGCTAAGTTTGGATTGGGTATTGTTGGGACTGCCGTAATTGTAAGGTGTTGGGATTGCATGTGAAATTGTTGTACTGTTTAGATTATTATAACAGTAATAAGAAGGATTAAGAAGGGTTGATTGTGTGGTTATATGCATAGGTTTCGACATAGAAGAAGTATAGATTCTACGCGTACAAAGTATTCGCTAGAATGTCTCAATGAAACGATTTCTAGTATATAGATCTCATTATGATGTAAATCGTTCATATGGTGTAGATAATCGTTCATAGAGCTTACAAGGATCCACAGAACTTAGATAATTTCAACAACAAGGTATGCAATGCTCTTTCTTTTGGCATATTTTACGTACAAAACATAACCGAAATATTGTTCCATAAAGTATTCTACTCTTAGTAGTTAAAAATGATCATGTTATTGACTCTTATGTTAAAAGCCCGTTTAAATATGTTTCTAAGTCCTTATTGAGTCATACGGAAAAGATGTTGATATTCACAGCGTTAGCCAAAGGTACAAGGATATTGGGCCAGGATGTGTTATTATCATTTATGCATTCTCATTTGCATTGCATTCATATATTACCCTGGACCACTTGTGCTATGCACATTACTATATGTTAAATTGGGGATTTTCTGTAAGTTTTCATATAACCAAAAAGGGAGAAATTTGTGGTGTTCTAGACCTTAATTCCAGTGAAACTGAAACCTTGAAGCAAGGTTGAAGGCTCAGAAACCAAGCCGAGACTTTGAGTCTCGGCAAAGCTCGAGCAAGTCGATTTCGATTAGCAGTTGCATGCCTTCGGAACCGATGCGGCGAAAGTCTTTCCGATGACTTTCGTTGCTGATTCTAACTGAGGTAATTCTTCTTATCCTTTGGGTTATACGAATCACAGAACATGATTCTTACTAGTTTTAAGACGATTATCGAAAATGCTAAGTTTGGGTTGGGTATTGTCGGGACTGCCGTAATTGTAAGGTGTTGGGATTGCATGTGAAATTGTTGTACTGTTTTGGATATTATAACAGTAAGAAGAAGGATTAAGAAGGGCTGATTTTGTGGTTATATGCATAGGTTTTGACATAGAAGAAGTATAGATTCTACGCGTACAAAGTATTCGCTATAATGTCTCAATGAAGCGATTTCTAGTATATTAATCCGATTATGATGTAAATTGTTTATATGGTGTAGATAATTTTTCATAGAGCTCACAAGGATCTGCGGAACTTAGATAATTTCGGCAACAAGGTATGCAAGGCTCTTTCTTTTGGCATATTCTACGTACAAAACATAACCGGAATATTGTTCCATAAACTACTCTACTCTAGTAGTTAAGAATGATCATGTTATTGACTCTTATGTTAAAAACCTGTTTACATATATTTCTAAGTCCTTATTAAGACATACGGAAAATATGTTGATATTCATAGCGTTAGCCAAATGTATAAGGATATTGGGCCAGGATGTGTTATTATCATTTATGCATTCTCATTTGCATTGCATTCATATATTACACTGGACCACTTATGCTATGCACAATACTATATGTTAAATATTATATATCTATGTATGGGAATTGGGGAAAGGGAAAAAGGCATTATATGCGCACACCACCTGCATTTGGTACAGACTATCACAAAAGAGCTCGAAGAGGCCAATATGATGTTATTAAGTGAAGGAGGCAGGCCAGGATGAGGCGAAGGGTTAGTAAGGATAAGATAATTCCACTTCGAAGTGTGTCGGATCGATATTAGCATATAGGACCAAGATAGGACAGTGCAGAGACAAGGATATTTGAGCCTATAGACCATGCCAACAAAGGCTGAACTTGGTTTTCTCCGTATAAGAATAGGATATTTTATGTTTGATCTTGGTTAAAGTATGTGGTATAAGTGATGGTTGTGAATTATGAATATTATCTAAACACTTCTTCTTAAAACTATTTTGAGTCTGTTTTACTAATTCATGGTAATTGGTATCTATTGTAACCTGGTTCAAATATGTTGTAGTTTAGGTTGTCTGTCTTAGAACCTTACTTATATTTATGAATGAAATGTCCTTTGTATGCATTAATATGATCTTGCCTTATTTAATTCTTGGGTATTCATGCTAAAACTATTAGTTGAAAGATTAACTACTTAACTCAGCATCTGATTAGGTGGAGGTCTAATATTTGAATCACCTTAGTCAATTCTTACTTAATTAAATTTGGAAGTTGTGAGTTGCCTATGTTCTGTTGTCCTGTTTGAGAAACAAGTGAGTTGATTCATATCTACTTTATTGGCCCTTATTTGAAATATGTATTAATTAGTATTTAGACTGGTTGTGCTTGAAATAGAGTTAATATGATAATTTGGGAGCTTGTTAAACTAGATAAAACTAACTTAATTTGACACATGTTGATTAAAATGTTGTGATAGTATAAACTGACATGTGTAGCTAAAATAAAGCATAGTGTGCTTATTTCAGACTTGTACATGGACAATGTCAGTTAATTTCATACATAGATATGGTTAACTTCAAGGTGGTGCAAGCATATGTGATTGTTTGGATTGACCAAGATAAGTATGTTGATTTAAGATTTGTTCCAGTCATAGGTTTTTTTTTCCAAGTTAAGATATTCCTAACCTGCTTGGTTGAGAACTGATTTTAGTTATGTAAGGTCTGTTTGAATTCATATGAGGATCAATGTACATATTTATGGTCTATTTTAGTTGTGTGTGGATTGCCAAGTCTTAATAGTTGTCTAGAAGCATATGTTAATAATTTGGAAAGATATTTAAGCTATTTGACTACCTTAAATAAAAAAAACCAGACAGGTTAGGTGTGTATCTGTTGTGTCTATGTTTTCTTAACTTGGACTTTATGTGGCCTGAACTTTAAATAATGTTTTGTGCTAAGCTGAGAACTATATGAATTGATGACATGATTCCAGGCTCAGATGTTGCCTTTGTGATCTGGCTAAAGCATGTATAGATAAATGCATAGTTCCATACATCTGTTGTTTGATAGTCTTGGGGGATAGTGAACTTGTTTAGGTTTGAAACAACTCATACGTAGTTAAATGATGGTCTAGGTTAAAAATATATTGAACTTTGAAAGGCTTGTCTATGCTTGTTATATGTTAGTGAGTTTGTCTTGGTTCGTGATATGTCTGTTAGGCATTTGTTGGAGGTAGTTTGGCCAAATAATCAGCAATCTTGTTAGCCTCTCTAAAGTAGTGGTTGAATTCCACTGTTTCATAACCTCTACTGGTGCTTTGTATTAAATTCTTCAGCTTCATGTTACTAGTTGTCTTCTTATTGAGCATATCACAGATGGTCTTGGAGTCCATTTCTACAATAACTCTGTTGAATCCATTATCCATACACCACTGGACAACAAAGTTAGCTGTCTTTGCTTAAGAAAATAAATGATTGTTGCAGCATTTCTATGGGCTTGGAAAAAGGCCTTATAAAAATAATTGCCATTGTTGTCCCTTATGATCCCTCCTACTCCAGCTCTACCTTTGTATTTAATATAACTTCCATCCACATTCACTTTGAACACTCCATTTTCTGGAAATTGCCACATAATGTTTAATATTGACCACTGGTTGGAGTTTTTCGATTTTCTCACAAACAGTAGACCAGTTCCCTGTGATGTTGCAGCTTGGGAACATCGTGTTTATGACAGTCATGATGTTTCATATAATATGATACTCCATCTTGTTCTAGTACATATTCACTTGATCTCCATATTGGCAAGTTGTCCATTGTTTCCAAATTTTCCAACAAATAAAAATTGGAGCAACATGAATAAGCAACTTGTGCACACTGTTCTTAGCCTTCTAACTCCACCAGTTTCGTATGATTCTCTTTGTAGGACCTGATTGATGAATAATTCCAAGAGGGGCCCCAATGTATCTCCATATATTCTTAGCAACTCCTCCACGAGTAAAAGTATGATTAATGTAGTCAATCACAGGATTGGTACAATAAAAGCATACCTCATTAAGTAAATGCCTAGTCTGTTGATTTCTTCATTGAAAGGCAACTTCCCATGATATAATCTTCATATCAAGAATGAAACCTTGAAGGGGATAGATTTGTGCTAAATGTATTAATGTGCATCTGTCTGCACTAGAAATTAGCTTAATTCAAAATTAGTTAACCAAAAGGATAGGTAAAGAGATTAGTTTGGTTGTTTACAAATCAATGACCAGGTGCTTAATTTGAGTTGGGAACCCTGTCCAGCCTTGTTGTAATTAAGTGCAAAGCATGTTTGTTTTTCAAGATTCTGTGTTTTATAATTTAAGAAAAGTCCTTAGTTTGGGCATGTTAACTTGCTATCAGTCCTAACCTCTTGTCTTGTTTCTTATGTTACTTAAGTTAGCATGAATATGTAATTGTACTTCTCTCATTACGTGACAGAATTAGATATAGTACCCCAACATTCGAGGGCGAATGTTTCTAAGGGGGAGAGGAGGGCCCGGGATTGGATCACGTGAGGTGCATCAAGTACGAGGACGACAAAGTTGTAACACCTCGTATTTTCGGATAATAGTTTGAGCACATACGTAGGCAAGTGGACCTGAACCCCGGGAAGTTTATGTTGTACTTGCGTATACTAATAAGGAAATTAGTATATAAAAGAATGTGATCCTGAAATAATTTTAGGATTTCACAAGTATGGCGACGGGGATTAATAATAATAATTGTATATCCCCAAAGAGGTTATGGACTAGTGTCATATTACAAGAATTATGACATTGAGTAGAAGAAGGTTTTATAAGTCGCCAAAATTTAAGTGAATTGAGATCGGAAATTTAATTGTATGTATAATTAATTAATTGTGGGATTAATTAATGATAATTGGGGAGACAATATAGTGGGGATTTATATGTGTAGCATTATAACCCAATGTTCCAGTGACTATGTCTAATAACCGATCGGTGGCAGCTTCTCAGGTCTCCAAGCACTCATCTTCTCCATTTTTAAAGACCTTCATCTCCTTAAACTTCTGTAGACACTTTTCTCTGGAGAAGAGATTGTTCCACTTCAATCAAAAGAAGTAATCCCAGTTGGTAGCCTGTGAAATTTTTGACCAAATTGGGGATTTTCTGTAAGTTTTCATATAACCAAAAAGGGAGAAATATGTGGTGTTCTAGACCTTAATTCCAGTGAAACTGAAACCTTGAAGCAAGGTTGAAGGCTCAGAAACCAAGCCGAGACTTTGAGTCTCGGCAAAGCTCGAGCAAGTCGATTTCAGTGCTTCTGGTTCTGTCTGTCGGAACCCGGTACGGGCGAAAGTCTTTCCGATGACTTTCGTTGCTGATTCTAACTGAGGTAATTCTTCTTATCCTTTGGGTTATACGAATCACAGAACATGATTCTTACTAGTTTTAAGACGATTATCGAAAATGCTAAGTTTGGGTTGGGTATTGTCGGGACTGCCGTAATTGTAAGGTGTTGGGATTGCATGTGAAATTGTTGTACTGTTTTGGATATTATAACAGTAAGAAGAAGGATTAAGAAGGGCTGATTTTGTGGTTATATGCATAGGTTTTGACATAGAAGAAGTATAGATTCTACGCGTACAAAGTATTCGCTATAATGTCTCAATGAAGCGATTTCTAGTATATTAATCCGATTATGATGTAAATTGTTTATATGGTGTAGATAATTTTTCATAGAGCTCACAAGGATCTGCGGAACTTAGATAATTTCGGCAACAAGGTATGCAAGGCTCTTTCTTTTGGCATATTCTACGTACAAAACATAACCGGAATATTGTTCCATAAACTACTCTACTCTAGTAGTTAAGAATGATCATGTTATTGACTCTTATGTTAAAAACATGTTTACATATATTTCTAAGTCCTTATTAAGACATACGGAAAATATGTTGATATTCATAGCGTTAGCCAAATGTATAAGGATATTGGGCCAGGATGTGTTATTATCATTTATGCATTCTCATTTGCATTGCATTCATATATTACACTGGACCACTTATGCTATGCACAATACTATATGTTAAATATTATATATCTATGTATGGGAATTGGGGAAAGGGAAAAAGGCATTATATGCGCACACCACCTGCATTTGGTACAGACTATCACAAAAGAGCTCGAAGAGGCCAATATGATGTTATTAAGTGAAGGAGGCAGGCCAGGATGAGGCGAAGGGTTAGTAAGGATAAGATAATTCCACTTCGAAGTGTGTCGGATCGATATTAGCATATAGGACCAAGATAGGACAGTGCAGAGACAAGGATATTTGAGCCTATAGACCATGCCAACAAAGGCTGAACTTGGTTTTCTCCGTATAAGAATAGGATATTTTATGTTTGATCTTGGTTAAAGTATGTGGTATAAGTGATGGTTGTGAATTATGAATATTATCTAAACACTTCTTCTTAAAACTATTTTGAGTCTGTTTTACTAATTCATGGTAATTGGTATCTATTGTAACCTGGTTCAAATATGTTGTAGTTTAGGTTGTCTGTCTTAGAACCTTACTTATATTTATGAATGAAATGTCCTTTGTATGCATTAATATGATCTTGCCTTATTTAATTCTTGGGTATTCATGCTAAAACTATTAGTTGAAAGATTAACTACTTAACTCAGCATCTGATTAGGTGGAGGTCTAATATTTGAATCACCTTAGTCAATTCTTACTTAATTAAATTTGGAAGTTGTGAGTTGCCTATGTTCTGTTGTCCTGTTTGAGAAACAAGTGAGTTGATTCATATCTACTTTATTGGCCCTTATTTGAAATATGTATTAATTAGTATTTAGACTGGTTGTGCTTGAAATAGAGTTAATATGATAATTTGGGAGCTTGTTAAACTAGATAAAACTAACTTAATTTGACACATGTTGATTAAAATGTTGTGATAGTATAAACTGACATGTGTAGCTAAAATAAAGCATGGTGTGCTTATTTCAGACTTGTACATGGACAATGTCAGTTAATTTCATACATAGATATGGTTAACTTCAAGGTGGTGCAAGCATATGTGATTGTTTGGATTGACCAAGATAAGTATGTTGATTTAAGATTTGTTCCAGTCATAGGTTTTTTTTTTCCAAGTTAAGATATTCCTAACCTGCTTGGTTGAGAACTGATTTTAGTTATGTAAGGTCTGTTTGAATTCATATGAGGATCAATGTACATATTTATGGTCTATTTTAGTTGTGTGTGGATTGCCAAGTCTTAATAGTTGTCTAGAAGCATGTGTTAATAATTTGGAAAGATATTTAAGCTATTTGACTACCTTAAATAAAAAAAACCAGACAGGTTAGGTGTGTATACATTGTGTCTATGTTTTCTTAACTTGGACTTTATGTGGCCTGAACTTTAAATAATGTTTTGTGCTAAGTCGAGAACTATATGAATTGATGACATGATTCCAGGCTCGAGATGTTGCCTTTGTGATCTGGCTAAAGCATGTATAGATAAATGCATAGTTCCATACATACATCTGTTGTTTGATAGTCTTGGGGGATAGTGAACTTGTTTAGGTTTGAAACAACTCATACGTAGTTAAATGATGGTCTAGGTTAAAAATATATTGAACTTTGAAAGGCTTGTCTATGCTTGTTATATGTTAGTGAGTTTGTCTTGGTTCGTGATATGTCTGTTAGGCATTTGTTGGAGGTAGTTTGGCCAAATAATCAGCAATCTTGTTAGCCTCTCTAAAGTAGTGGTTGAATTCCACTGTTTCATAACCTCTACTGGTGCTTTGTATTAAATTCTTCAGCTTCATGTTACTAGTTGTCTTCTTATTGAGCATATCACAGATGGTCTTGGAGTCCATTTCTACAATAACTCTGTTGAATCCATTATCCATACACCCTTTGGACAACAAAGTTAGTTGTCTTTGCTTAAGAAAATAAATGATTGTTGCAGCATTTCTATGGGCTTGGAAAAAGGCCTTATAAAAATAATTGCCATTGTTGTCCCTTATGATCCCTCCTACTCCAGCTCTACCTTTGTATTTAATATAACTTCCATCCACATTCACTTTGAACACTCCATTTTCTGGAAATTGCCACATAATGTTTAATATTGACCACTGGTTGGAGTTTTTCGATTTTCTCACAAACAAAGAGACCAGTTCCTGTGATGTTGCAGACTTGGGAACATCGTGTTTATGACAGTCATGATGTTTCATATAATATGATACTCCATCTTGTTCTAGTACATATTCACTTGATCTCCATATTGGCAAGTTGTCCATTGTTTCCAAATTTTCCAACAAATAAAAATTGGAGCAACATGAATAAGCAACTTGTGCACACTGTTCTTAGCCTTCTAACTCCACCAGTTTCGTATGATTCTCTTTGTAGGACCTGATTGATGAATAATTCCAAGAGGGGCCCCAATGTATCTCCATATATTCTTAGCAACTCCTCCACGAGTAAAAGTATGATTAATGTAGTCAATCACAGGATTGGTACAATAAAAGCATACCTCATTAAGTAAATGCCTAGTCTGTTGATTTCTTCATTGAAAGGCAACTTCCCATGATATAATCTCCATATCAAGAATGAAACCTTGAAGGGGATAGATTTGTGCTAAATGTATTAATGTGCATCTGTCTGCACTAGAAATTAGCTTAATTCAAAATTAGTTAACCAAAAGGATAGGTAAAGAGATTAGTTTGGTTGTTTACAAATCAATGACCAGGTGCTTAATTTGAGTTGGGAACCCTGTCCAGCCTTGTTGTAATTAAGTGCAAAGCATGTTTGTTTTTCAAGATTCTGTGTTTTATAATTTAAGAAAAGTCCTTAGTTTGGGCATGTTAACTTGCTATCAGTCCTAACCTCTTGTCTTGTTTCTTATGTTACTTAAGTTAGCATGAATATGTAATTGTACTTCTCTCATTACGTGACAGAATTAGATATAGTACCCCAACAATCGAGGGCGAATGTTTCTAAGGGGGAGAGGAGGGCCCGGGATTGGATCACGTGAGGTGCATCAAGTACGAGGACGACAAAGTTGTAACACCTCGTATTTTCGGATAATAGTTTGAGCACATACGTAGGCAAGTGGACCTGAACCCCGGGAAGTTTATGTTGTACTTGCGTATACTAATAAGGAAATTAGTATATAAAAGAATGTGATCCTGAAATAATTTTAGGATTTCACAAGTATGGCGACGGGGATTAATAATAATAATTGTATATCCCCAAAGAGGTTATGGACTAGTGTCATATTACAAGAATTATGACATTGAGTAGAAGAAGGTTTTATAAGTCGCCAAAATTTAAGTGAATTGAGATCGGAAATTTAATTGTATGTATAATTAATTAATTGTGGGATTAATTAATGATAATTGGGGAGACAATATAGTGGGGATTTATATGTGTAGCATTATAACCCAATGTTCCAGTGACTATGTCTAATAACCGATCGGTGGCAGCTTCTCAGGTCTCCAAGCACTCATCTTCTCCATTTTTAAAGACCTTCATCTCCTTAAACTTCTGTAGACACTTTTCTCTGGAGAAGAGATTGTTCCACTTCAATCAAAAGAAGTAATCCCAGTTGGTAGCCTGTGAAATTTTTGACCAAATTGGGGATTTTCTGTAAGTTTTCATATAACCAAAAAGGGAGAAATATGTGGTGTTCTAGACCTTAATTCCAGTGAAACTGAAACCTTGAAGCAAGGTTGAAGGCTCAGAAACCAAGCCGAGACTTTGAATCTCGGCAAAGCTCGAGCAAGTCAATTTCAGTGCTTCTGGATCTGTTTGTCGGAACCCGGTACGGGTGAAAGTATTTCCAATGATTTTCGTTGCTGATTCTAACTGAGGTAATTATTCTTATCCTTTGGGTTATACGAATCACAGATTATGATTCTTACTATTTTTAAGACGATTATCGAAAATGCTAAGTTTGGGTTGGGTATTGTCGGGACTGTCGTAATTGTAAGGTGTTGGGAGTGCATGTGAAATTGTTGTACTGTTTTGGATATTATAACAGTAAGAAGAAGGATTAAGAAGGGCTGATTGTGTGGTTATATGCATAGGTTTTGACATAGAAGAAGTATAGATTCTACGCGTACAAAGTATTCGCTACAATGTCTCAATGAAGCGATTTCTAGTATATTAATCCGATTATGATGTAAATCATTTATATGGTGTAGATAATTGTTCATAGAACTTACAAGGATCTGCGGAACTTAGATAATTTTGGCAACAAGGTATGCAAGGCTCTTTCTTCCTTTTGGCATATTCTACATACAAAACATAACCGGAATATTGTCCCATAAAGTACTCTACTCTTAGTAGTTAAGAATGATCATGTTATTGACTCTTATGTTAAAATCCTGTTTAAATATATTTCTAAGTCCTTATTGAGGCATACAGAAAAGATGTTGATCTTCACAACGTTAGCCAAAGGTACAAGGATATTGGGCCAGGATGTGTTATTATCATTTATGCATTCGCATTTGCATTGCATTCATATATTATCCTAGACCACTTGTGCTATGCACATTACTATATGATAAATATTGTATATATATGTATGGGAATTGGGGAAAGGGAAAAAGGCGTTATAAATGCACACCACCTGCAGCTGGTACAGACTATCACAAAAGAATCTGAAGAGGCCAATATGATGTGATGATGTGATGCCCTTGTGTGAATATTAAACCTGATGCCCATAGAGGCGGTTATGGGAGGATTTCTGTGTGGACATTAGTATACCGCATTTGCATTATGCATACATTCATTAATCATTACATGGTATGGTGCCCACAGAGGCTGTTATGGTAAGGAAGATACCCGAAGAGGCTGATGTATATGTATATTGAATTGTGCATAACATTTAGGAATGTGTATTAGGGCCTTAAGAGGAATTTACTAATGTCCAACTGTTTCTATTTCAGACTATGATATATCTATGCTATGTCATTTCTTATGCCTGACATACTGAAGTTCCTGTTGTCGGGGGACGCTGTGTTTTATGCCCGCAGGTTCATATTGAGAGAGTGACAGATCGCCCTAGTAGGTTGTTGGTTCAGCTGGTATTTGGAGCACTCTAATTTGTTTCGGAGTTGCGGTCTGGTCGTGGTATGTTTTACTCTTTAGAGGCTTGTAGATAAGTGTCTTGTGGTTAGTTGTCATGTAAGGCCTTGTCGGCCTTGGTATATAAATGGATGAGTTGGGGCTTTTGGGTTGAAACTTTATATAATCTATCACGGCTCAGTCCGTGTTTAAATATGATTAAGGGTAGAATGTATCTGTGGTGTCCGGCGAGTAGGGTCCGGGTACCCGTCACGGTCCTCCGGTTGGGTCATGACAAAAGTACTGGTGGAGGACGCGCATATTAGGCGGAGGTGGTAGTCTTACTTCCATAAACTCTTGAACGAAAAATAAGATAGAGACATTGTGTTGGGAATTTTGGAGCAATCTGGTAGGTATTGGGATTTTGGGTATTGTAGAAGCATTAAGGTTGAAGAGGTTCAGGGTGTTGTTAGCAGGATGCGCAGGGGACGAGCGACCGGGCCTGATGAGATCTCAGTTGAATTTTGGAAGAGCGCAGGCAGGACAGGTTTGGATTGGCTGACGGAATTGTCTACCGTCACTTATAAGTCGGCGAGAATGCCCGAAGAATGGAGGTGGAGTACAATGATTCCTTTGTACAAGAACAAAGGTGATATCCAGAGTTACAACAACTATAGGCTATCAAGCTGCTAAGCCATACTATGAAAGTTTGGGAAACAGTCATGGAGATGAGGGTAAGAAGAGGCGTGTCTATCTCCGAGAACTAATTTGGATTCATGCCGGGGCGTTCGACTACAAAAGCCATTTATCTTATTAGGAGGTTGGTGGAGCAGTATAGGGAGAGGAAGAGAGACTTACATATAGTTTTCATCGACCTCAAGAAGGCATATGACAAAGTCCCTATGGAGGTTCTATGGAGATGTTTGGAGGTTAGAGGTGTACCTGTGGCGTACACTAGGGCAATCAAGGATATGTATGATGGAGCCAAGACTAGGGTACGGACAGTAGGAGGAGACTCAGAGCACTTTTTAGTGATGATGGGACTGCACCAGGGATTAGCTCTTAGCCCATTCCTATTTGTCTTGGTGATGGATGGACTGAAGCAACAAATCCAAGTGGAGGTGCCATAATGTATGTTATTTGCAGACGACATAGTCTTGATTGATGAGACTCACAGCGGAGTGAACGCTAAGCTAGAGGTTTGGAGACATACTCTGGAGTCTAAAGGGTTCAGGCTGAGTAGCACCAAGACAGAATACTTGGAGTGCAAGTTCAGTAACGGAAGCGACCTTGAGACAGGCGTGGATGTGAGGCTTGGTACTCAGGTCATTTCAAAGAAGGGAAGCTTCAAGTACCTCAGGTCTATTATCCAATAGAATGTAGAGATTAATGACGATGTCACACATCGTATTGGGGCAGGGTGGATGAAATAAAGGCTCGCATCTGGAGTCTTGTGCGATAAAAAGGTGCCACCAAAACATAAAGGCAATTTCTATAGGGTGGTGGTTAGACCGACTATGTTGTATGGGGCGGAGTGTTGACCGGTCAAGACTTTGCACACTCAAAAGATGAAAGTTGCGGAGATGAGGATGTTTAAGATGGATGTGTGGGCATACAAGAAGGGATATAATTAGAAACGATGATATCCGGAACAGAGTGGGAGTGGCCTAGGTATAGGATAAGATGTGGGAAGAGAGGTTGAGATGGTTCGGGCACGTACAGAGGAGAGACACAAATGCCGCAGTGCGAAGGTGTGAAAGGTTGGCTATGGACGGGTACAATAGGGGTATAGGTAGGCCGAAGAAGTATTGGGGAGAGGTGATTAGACAGGATATGGCGCAGGTGCATCTCACTGAGGATATGACCTTAGATAGGGGGTTATGGAGGACATTGATTAGGGTAGAAGGGTAATAGGTATTCTAGCGTAGTCTTACCTACGCTTACAAACTGGTAGTTTTAGTGTTATTATTGTAGGCTCGCTTAGCCTATCATACTAGGAGACACATTATTGCTTTATAATCCATTGTTGTTTGATTTATGCTGCTATGTGTATTTTATTTATCTTATTTATCTGTATTAGTTATTGCTTCTTTTTCAAAAGTCGCTATCATGGCTTAGTTGCTTTGTTTGTCTTATTTTGCTTGTGCTTTGTCTTGAACCGATGGTCTCTCGAAAAAAGTCGCTCTACCTACCAGGGTAGATGTAAGGTTTGCGTACACTCTACCCTCCCCAGACCCACGTTGTGGAATTTCACGGGGTATGTTGTTGTAATCAAAATAAACATTGTATTTGAAGTAACACCACAATAGGTAACAACCATGAATCATCCAAACAAGCAGTTAACGTTACACGTCCTAGGCTTGAGAGGAGTAAATGTTTGACAAAGCAGAAATATTGCAGCCACAGACGGAGCTAAAGCATATAACTACTAAATTAAAAAAAATGAGTTTCATCAAGTGTACAATTTGTCCGCATAAACATAATTCACCTTTATTTTTGGATTCAAAATGCTGAAGGTAATAAAGTTGACTAGTGTAACAAGACCTAAAAATTGAAAATGGCAGCACCACTTGAGGGATTGGATGCAAAAATATACAAGCCAAGATCATTCTTACTGATTGTTCCTTTGTCAATCCTTGATTGATAAAATTGCTCCTGAACAATAATGAACCACCATCTTTGGTTAGCAATAGGAGAGCATAATGTTAAAATATTCATGAGTTGTTTAATAGAGATGACAATGAAATTAACCTTCAGATTAAGTATAAACTGTGGAACAAGACTCTCTTTCACCAAAGCCACTGCACAACCACCCCATCCAGCTCCTGTAAGCCTGGCTCCAAGAGCACCATTATCTCGACAAATCTTCGTAAGTTCTTCTAATTCTGGACAACTGATTGCAACAAATAATTGAAACTCATAAACTAAAATGCTAAAATCAAAGATGCAAAGGGAGCATATTATAAACAGAACTTTCTTTTATGTCTAGTTTATGTTCTTTTTTTTTGGGTAATCTCTCGGACTGTGATGCCAAATAGTTCCATGTTATAAAGTCCAACAGTAAAGCTGGAGTTCTACCTGCACTCATAAAGAACGCTGCAGCTATGGTGACTCTCGTTCATAAGATCACCTAACTTCTTCAGCATGTCTTCATCACTGCAATGACCAATTTGTTACCGTTTAAGTATTTCAAAGAGAAAAGCTAGGAGAAAACAATGGACTTGAACATGACAGACCTTAATTCTGATGATACGGTGTCTTTAAAAGCGTGCACACGTTTGGCTTCAGAATATACATGGGAAGCTCTCTGAAAGGTAAAAGAAAAGCATTATTTTGTGAAAATTCAAATGAAGTACAAAATACTACAATCATATATATATATATATATTTATCAATATAAGCAACATGACTGAAGGAACAAACATGTACAATCCTCTGGAAGTATCTTTTAAAGAAGTACAAGCAAAGGTATGGAAATATTAAAAGGCCTATGGTAGAGAACCTATTAACTGTCGACATCTTTCTAAGGAATAAAATGGACAAAGAAACTCCATTTTGAAGAAAAATAAATTTAAACGAGGTGAAGGCCCAGTATGAAGATGGAACGGCAAAGAAGTAAAGAAAAAGGAACAAGTATGAAAGCACATACTGACCTGATGCAACTTATAATACATAGCAGCACGAAGCACATCCAAAGAAGTTGGTGAAGCGGCAAAGATTGTTTCCAACTTTTCCTTAGTGATATTCTCAATGTCTTCGTTGGTATATGGTTCCTCATGCAATAGCTCCTGTAGCAGTGGTAGGAATTGTTAGAGCGGAGTGTAACATAGTCAAACAAGAACAGGAGTAAAACCACAAACCCCTCTTTGAATAGGACCATAACATGGACCCCAACGAAAAGCTAATACTGATAGAGGGTGTGTTCGGTCGGAAGGAAAATATTTTTGATGGAAAATAAGTGGGTTTCTACTTATTTTCTTGTGTTTGGTACCTAAGCGAAAAAAATTATCCTAAAAACATTCGTATAGACTAATACTGGGAGGTGGGGGGGTTATGGGTGTGGGGGTAGTGGCGATGGGGCTACGGAGGTAGGGTGAAGAAGAGGTGTGCTGGAGGGTGGGGACGATACAATCAATGTGGAATGTCATTTGTGGAACTTGTTTCCCTACTTCCACTAGGGAAGTCATTTTCCTCATTTTTAGGGAACTTGTTTTCCTAGAGAAAATATTTTCCAAAATTGACCAACCGAAAATGGGAAAATGGGAAAATTGGAAAAGATTTTCCATTTCCTCCATACCGAACACACCCAGAAAGAAAAAGAAAAACTGACTGAAAAAAAAAACAATATGCACCTATGCATGATTATTTAACTTGAAGAAAATGGCAATCACAAATTTATCACCCAATGGGTGGGGAGGCCAACTAGATCCTAAATTAATGAACTGAGTTAGGATTACAGAAGTCAGGCAGGAGAGGAATGAACTGAGAGTAAGAGTTTATTTATACCTTGACAGCAAGGACAGGGTCAGAAGAACCGTGTGTACCAGCAAATGATACACACAAGCCTTCAACATCAGAAAGAGTTTTTACACTAGATATTGCCTCCTGAGGTTCCATCCCCAGCTTAATTCCCACTACAATCTGCAAAATTTCAAATCAGCATCTAAGGGGGAAAGCTAGCGTATCCAAGTAGGTTATCTGCAACTCTCATTCAGAGGCATTATATATCTATGTAAATATAAAAGTAAACAAGAATGTGTAAGTTACTGATAAATCAAGTCAATAATTGACTAGAAAACATTTAACAGACCACGATGCAGCAGATAGTAGAAGCATTTTGCATCTTTGTTGGTTTTGCATGAAAAAAAAATAACACAGCCATGAGATAGCCCACGCCCAACAGAACGGTTTTCATGCAAGTCCTAGCAAGTAAAACATACCATGCTCTTCCATGGATTTCAAAAAGCTATTACTACTACCACACGCACAATGCCAAATTTGCCTTTCCATCTAATTTAGAACTCAGAATTATTGCCATGGATACTACAGTCTCCTAAGGACATTGAGCTTGTAAAAGATAATAATGAACCGCTGCAAACTGTAGTATAAGGAAAAAGTCATAAAGCTAGGTAGTTTTATTTATATTTTTTATAACGGTGATGTCTAGACCAGCTTGCGCACAACTCGACTAAATATTTAGCTTCCAAGTTTTTTAGATACCGAAATAAGACGTCGTAAGAAGTTTAAAACCCCCAAGAAATCAATTAGGAAACAGATAATTAGAACTATTATGATCAGAAGTAGAAGAAAATCATCCTCCTCTCTAACACATGAAATTTATCATACAAAGGGTGCTAAAAATCTTACAGCAGCTAGTCGGCATTCAACAACCCGATTGTTGTAGTTAACTGCAGCAGTAACTGCTTTTTGTGATTCAGCTAATGAATGGGCTATCACAAAAGTTCCACCAGCAGGGAGTTGTACATCAGTTGCACGTATAGGATTGAAATCAATCAGCTCCGCAAACCCAGATTGTGCCATAACAGAGATGGCCTGCACAAAAGAATCAATTGATGGTCATTAAGAATCAAATATTAAGTCAAGACTGTCTGCATTGCAATATTGAATTAGCAAAGAGACAGTACATTGATTTTTAGGAGAAGAATAAAGAAACCAGAAATATTTAGGACAACACTAATTTGTATACTGCACTTTGCATTGGTCCAGCTGTAACTAAGTGATCAAGATTTAGTGCTCGATTGCATTACCTGATCCATTCCACCAGACTGAGTCCCGATATGCCTTTCACATTCACATGTGAGTTGAGCAATTTCTTTCTGCAGAAAAGGAATTATCACTTCTAGGTCAAAACAGAGGTACAGCTAATCCTACCAACAGATTCAAAATTTGAAAAGTAAAGCAAAAGAAAATAGAAGAAATGGAAGATAGTTTCAACAGATTAGGAAAGAAATTAGTCATGACAGATGCATTCATCTTAAATGAGGGTACTCCTTACAAAGATACTTCTAAAGAGGAAAAGAAATCAGATCCGAAACAAATGTCCAGGTTGGACATCGATCAAACAGCCATAGATGCTAGAGTAGCGGCAGACCCAAGATTTTCCTCAAGCAGGTTCAATGCAGAATCTTTACGACAGTGGCAGTATGAGTACGGAAGATCAACCATGACAAGCAGGATTTGCTCGCTGTTCTTTTAATGATATTTTCAGGCTATTCGTTTACTTCAAACAGTTCAAATAAAACTTTAATGGAAAATCTGTTTACTTCAAGAAGTTCCTGTAACTTCAATTTGCAAAAATCTATTCAATCTATATAAAAAGGGAAGCCCGGTGCACTAAGCTCGCTATGTGCGGGATCCGAGGAAGGGCGGGTCTATTATACACAGCCTTATCCTGCATTTCTGCAAGAGGTTGTTTCCACGGCTCGTGATCTCCTGGTCACATGGCAGCAACTTTACCAGTTACGCCAAGGCTCCCCTTCAATTAACAAATTCTAACAACATCAATACTTACAAAAGAGAATCCAGAAAAAAAAGAGCTACAAACTGAATTAAAAAAACAATATCAATAAAAAAAACTTCAAAGTTATACACTTTATCAACAAAAAAAAACCAAAGTTATAAACTAAAACAAATAGTAAAAGACGGTTAATTTTCGAGAAGAAGCGTAACCTAATAAGTTTTAAAGTTTTTGCTCTAAATAAAATGTTGAAGTTTTGGCTCTTAACTTAAATTTTTAAGTTTTGTCCCTAACTTAATTTTTAAGGTTTCATCTCTAGATTTATTGATAGCTTTATCACTTGGAAGAAGTATTAAAGAAACTTAGCCTAAGTGACAACAGAGACTCAATTTTATATATCAATGAAAATTTCACATTTCAACTTAATAATAAGCTAAACAAAAACTTAATTACCAAACATTAGGTTAATATATACAAAGTCAAAAAATTACCCAACTAACATCAGGCTAGATAGAGAAAAAATTCATTTGCATATTTTTTTTCAAACTTTTATATCATCAAACTAAGTAACTGACATCAGTAGTAGCATAAAATACCAAGCTAGTAGATGCATCTGAAAACATCAAATCAACAAAACATAAGTTGTACTCGTAAAGTGCGCCTAACCCATACATCAAACGCTACTCTCTTACCACTAGAATAAAGCCCTGGAATGGAGACCAAAATGTTCCAGAATTCATCTGATTTTTTCTTTTGTTAAAATGGAACTCCTTTTACCAAAGAAAAAGGGGAAAGTCAAATGCATGAAACGTGGGCAGATTTGAACATGGGAACTTTGAATTACAATTTAATGTTCATGGTAATTTGCGTATTGAAGAATATTTCAAACATACAACTAGTGAAAATTTTCAACCAAAGGGGTTCAATTGAAACCCCTTGGTTGAACAGGGATCCACCCCTGTGCTGGAGCAGAAAATGTCTTATTAATCTTCCAGCACCTAGAATATGGTTAGGATGCTACCTTGGGCATGTTAACACCAATTGAAGCCATTATAGCAATCGTGGAAGAGCAAACAAATGCAGCAGAGCTCGAAAGTCCAGAGCCTACAGCCAACAAACAAGGAAACCATGAATTAAGCCATAAAGACTGACTAGTTAATTACTACCAAACAGTCTTCATGATCGGAAGGCATATACCTGTTGGAACTGTACCATCAACGATAACATCAAGTCCAACGGGTGCACCAACATCTATCTGTTTCAACTTTGCATACTCATAGAAACCCTTGTACCTGCAGACACAGATTAGAAGTTTTACTATGACATGTATATGTGAATAGTTTCAAGTTGTATAATTTTAAATTTCTCCTGACAGCACATATATACATGCCAAGATTTCACATAAAGTATGATAAATGAAGTAAAATTAATGTCTGTCAACTTGTAGTTGAACACCCAATACTATCTGATTCTCTTGATCTTGTATGGAAGAAATCAAGAAAGAAAGGTCTTACCCACAAATGAAATAATGACCCCATCTGTGATTCTTCAGATCAACCTCCTGCAAAATTTATATGTAAGGTTACTGACAAAAAGAAACTAGAATTGCTGCACCAGCAACAAAGTACTCAAGAATCAAAGATTCACTTCTCTCTTTCTTTCTCGCTTTTTCTTATTCATCTTTTCTTTTTTCTTTCATCTGCAATTCATTAACATGGTTTATAGCCTTGTTTGGCCAAGCTACTCAACCAACAGTGCTTTTCTTTCTTTTTAAATAAAGTGTTTTTTTATTTTCAAAGATGAGGTGTTTGGCCAAACTTTTAGAAGAAAAAAGGTGATTTTGGGTAGAAGCATAAGTTGTTTTTGAGAAGCTGAAAAAAGTAGTTCCCCCAAAAGTACTTTTCTGAAAAGTCTTTCGAGAAAATACCCTTAGAAGCACTCTTTAAAAATTTGGTCAAACACTAATTATTTCTCAAAAGTGCTTTTCAAAATTACTTCCCCAAACCCAAACTGCTTACTTCTAAAAAAAACACTTTTACAAAAAACACTTTTCAAAATAAACTGATCTTCCTTTGGTCAAACAAGTTATTTAGAGTTGAATTTTGTCTTTCCCTAACAAACTTTTAAGAATTATACACATATAAAGAACCACCAAGACATATTTCCTTTCAACAATGATAACACCAGAAAAAAAATTCAGCAACACAAGAAACAGTAAAACCATTCAGGATCTTTTACCAGCCTTGTCAATTCAAATAAAGTTTCACAGATCACACACCAAAAATACATCTTGCATTATATGCTTAACATCAAAGTCACAATACCTGCAAAGGATCAGCAGGGTAAGTGCACATGGAGTACTTATCACTATTCACATTGGCAATTCGAATAAGCTTCTCAGCCTCAGTAGAGTCGTGTTTCAGAATCGCCACAATTGTGTCTTGGCGAATTGCCATAGGCAACACAGAGTACCCCTCATAGTCAATGTGTTCTCCAATCAAGTTCACTCTCCCTGCATAATTAAAGACTCAATATAACCTACTACCAAAGTTCAAATTTTGAACATAACCAATAAAGGAAGTTGAGATTTTGAATATAACCAACAAAGTAAGTTCAAATTTTGAACATAACCAACAAATAAAGTTGAGAATTTAAACATAACCCACTAAGAAAGTTGAGAATTTGAACACACACAACTGAAGAAGATGAGATTTGAATTAAACCCACAAAAAAGTTGGGATTTTGAAGGAAACCTAATACAAAAGTAATGATTTAGAAGGTGGAAGTGACCTGGGGATCGAGCGTAGACATGAGGGGGTTGGCCAAAGAAGTCGATGAACTTAGCCTTCAAATTCTTGAATCGAAGTTGAGCTTCTTCAAGTTGTGATCCACTACCATAAACTGCCTCAAGATCAGTGAACATTGGAATTGGTAATTCTTCGTGCCTAGCCATTGATTTTTGTCAAGAATTAACAATGAATATACTGGAACCAAAAGGCAAAAAGTTATTATTATTGAGATGAGAGTTGATTTTTGAATGGGAATCTGAATTGGATAATTTGTGGGACTCCTAAATTATCTGTGACTCAATTTACTTTTTTATTTTTTTATTTTTTATTTTGGTTCCTTTTTAGTTTTTACCATTGTTGTTGACCTAGGTCACGAGACCAACCAAGAAAGTGGTCCAAGATAATATAGGTGTTTTTAGTCTAATCACACCCATAAAAAGTTCATTCACCGTTAAATAGTAAAAGCTGGAAGTAGGGATGGCAATTGGGTGGGGCGGGGTGCGGGTACCCTCCCGCATCTATATCCGTCAGAAAATTTTATATTTGTCATCTACCCGCTATTCGTGGCGGGTACAATTTTCAACATTCATACCTGCCTAACAGGTATATTCCTAAATCCACACCCGCTCCACCACCCAAGTGGATATCCGTCACCCGCAATATTCGCATGTACCCGCCTGCCATATTTTATAATCAATTCATTTGTGATCAACTAGTGATCAACATGATTCCAAAAATTTGAGTCAAGAATCAATATTATCACAATCTCATTTTCTTTAGGAGGGAGGAGAATTTTGAATTTTTTCACCATCAGAATTTCCCATTTTTTTCACATCTTCCCCTTACACAACAAAGAATCAAGAAAACAAAATTTTCAAGAAAACCCAAAATTATCCACCCAATAGCTATATATTACAAATGTATACAAAATCCAGATATTTGAGTTTTGTTGGAGAATGAGAGATTTGTCGTGATTTATGGGCTGCTAATATTTTGGGCTTGGGGCGGCGGGAGGGTAGGCGTGGCGGGCAGACGGGGCGGGCGGGTAGGCGGTTAGATGCGGGGCGGGGAGACGGATATAACTGCAAATCCACCACCTACCCGTCTATCCGTGACAGATACATTTTCAATACATATACCCGCTCCAACTGAGGCGAATGTGATGCGGAATCCACAAAATTATACCCACCTACCATCTCTAGCTAACTTTAAGTATGATATTTTTGGTCAGGTATGAAAATTCACTTACAAGGATAACTTTAGGAAAGAAATTAATAATTTTTTTATTATAAAAAAAATAATTTATTTTAAACTAAGTATAAAAGTTGAAAATATTATATAATATGAGTCGAAGGACTTAATAGAGTATATTATTGTGAAGAGTAATACTGGCCTCCTCTATAATTAAAAAGTGTTTAATAGTACTCTTTGCTATACTATCATCTATATATTAGCTTTAACTTTATAAAAGTGATTCAGATTTATACTTTCTCCATTAACCCAATACTTTATTCAGTAACTCTTCTTCTTCCGTAGTTACACAAAGCTCGTTCACATATGTACCATTACCATCAACGTAAATCATCTATCAATCTTTCATTTTTAACCATCACTATAAAAAATTATAGAATTAGCAACAATAAATATATTATTATTAAAAAATATAAATGACAATAAAAATTTAATATATTATTATTAAAAAATATAAATGGCAACAAAAAAATATTGTTATTGCGAAAACAACAAAACATGTCAGGTATATTTGGGTTAATTTCCAATTTCAAAGAACGGAAAAAGGCTAATAATATTTCTAAACTTTCAAATATTGTTCACTTGTACCGTCCGTTATATTTTTCGTCAAATTGTGTCACTATCATTATACTTTGACATTAATTTACCCTTAATTTAAATGAATTGACACATAATAAAATAACTCATTCTCAATTTAATATCTAATTCTAATTGAAAGTTTGAAACTCACCCCAGAATATGACCAACTACCTGACCCCATTACCCCCAAAACTTATTGAATTCATAAACAATCAACCAAACACACACATCGCACGAAGCCCTTATCATCTTCTTCAAAAGTGGTGAGGAGTAGCACAGTTCGCCGAAGTAGTCAAACTAGTCACCGGAGAGACCCAAAAACTGCTCAAATCCAGTAGGCAACAACCGCACTAGTTGGCACTTTCTACATGATTACGTCAAATTTCGTCTGCTCCTCCACCACAAGCTAGAGCATCGGTGGTTGCGCCATCAGGGGCGCCGACCATGACAGCGGGAGCGAACGATGTGGATCGAATCCCAATCATCTTAATCCTCCTCCAATTCCCCAATTCCACAGTCCGACATGGGTTCGGGTTTTACCCGAGTCCATCTCGCTACCTTGTCCGCTCTACTCCTCTGTTGAAATCACCTCTTACTCATCGGAACCCTTGGAGCAATCTAGAAAGTTCAACATTGATTTGAGTGGGCCCAGGGTGTTGTTGTGCACAGATGCTATGATTGATCTAATTTGAAGTTGGAGGTGAATCAGTACATGGAGTTGGAGTTTAAGAGCAGGCCATCTCAAACATTTTGGGACATGTTTTAGTTCGTAAAAGTGAGTTCTTAATATAAGTAAATATATTATTTTAATAATTAGATTAGGTTATGACCTACGAATTATGGATTTTTAATAAATTCTGGTTAATACTGCTTAATAAAAAAAGAAAAAAAAATCCTTAAAATTTTTCATTTTTCGAGCGCCCTGTGCGGTAGCACAACTCGCACTTTCGGCCCCTGTTTAACAGCATATATGAGAGTTTTATCAGTGATGGAGAGGGAAATTTGGAGAATGTACCTGACTTGCGTAGTGCATATTCAAGGACTGAAAATTAAGCTTTACGGAGAAGAATCAGTTGTGGCCGTGTTGGCTGTGGTCATTTGGTCGGAGCTTGTTGTCGGAGAAGACAGAGAGAATGAGATGATGAGAAATGGTGTGAAATTTTGAAGAGATAAGAAGATGACGCGAGTTTGGTGTGGGTCAAAGTTTAGGGTGAATTTTAATTATAATCGAATATTAAAATTGGGTATGAGTTATTTTATTCTCATGCTGTTATGTGTCAATCCATTTAATTTAGGGATAAATCAAAGACAAAATATAACGGTAGTGGTATAATTGAACGAAAAGTATAACGGATGGTACGAGTAAATAATATTTGAAAGTTCAGGAGTATTTTTTATCTTTTTCTATTTAAAGTAATAGAAGATGAGTAGATGATTTTTTTAGTGGTAATGATATGTACGGAAAAGGGTTAAATTTACCCTTGTACATTCACAAATAAGCTATATGTGTCCTTCGTTATACCTTTTTAACATATTTGCCTTTGTCATCTAACTTTCGGATCATATTTACCTTATACTCACAAAATAAATTATATTTACCCCAATTCCATTAAATTCTCATGTCCCACCATAATTTTCATATGTGGCGCCTACGTGACTTTTTTTTCAATTAAACCTACTCATTCCTTTTAACTTTTTTAATCGAACCTTCTGATCCGATCGACCGACCCACAAAAAATTAAGACCCGACCATTTTCTTTTCTTTTCATCATATTTTTCTTCTTCTATTCTCTTTTTGCTCCTTAGGAAGGTTGACAAAGGTCTTTGTAAAGACTGCAAAGTTATTCCGAGTGAGCATCTTACAACCCGACATAATCTTTTTGGTGATGGATTTGGAGATCAAGATGGAGAAGAAGAAGAGGAGGGTTGTGGAGGACATGTTAAGAATCAAATGGGGGAGTTTGACCATGGCTAGTGCAACGGAGATGGGGAAGAGGTTGATGGCCAAGAGGGCTTGGGGAGTAGTAGGGATGCGATCGGTATGTGGGACAAGACAACCAGTTGCATTCGGGAGGTATTTAGAGAAGTGCTAGGGGGTCTCGCGGGGTAGCTGTGGTAGGTATCGAGGGGACTGGTGGTGGAATGGTAAAGTTCAAGAGAAGGTGGAAGCAAAGAAAACGGCATATGCGAAATTGGTAGAAAGCAAGGATGAGATGGAGAAGTGGACGAATAGAGAATTGTATAAGATGGTGAGAAATGAGGCAAAGCTAGCGGTTACGGCAGCGAAAATGACGGCTTTTGAACGCCTGTATATGGAATTAGAGGAAAAAAGAGGGGATAAAAAGTTGTACAGACTAGCCAAGGCGAGGGAGAGGAGGGCCGGTGACTTGAATCACACGAGGTGCATCAAGGACGGCAAAGTAATGGTGGAGGACACTCATATTAGACGGAGGTGTCATTCTTACTTCCATAAACTCTTGAACGAAAAATGAGAAAAAAATTATGCTGAGAGATCTGGAACAATCTGGAACATACCGAGATTTTTGATATTGTAGAAGAATTAAGGTTGAGGAGGTTAAGGGTGTTGTTCGCTGGATGCGCATGGGACGAGCGATCGGGCCTGATGAGTTTCCAGTTGAATTTTAGAAGAGCGTAAACAGGGCAGGTTTGGAGTGACTGACTAAGTTGTTTAATGTCATTTTTAAGACGGCGAGAATACCCGAAAAATGGATGTGAAGTACAATGATTCCTTTGTACAAGAACAAAGGTGACATCCAGAGTTGCAATAACTACAGGGGTATCAAGCTACTAAGGCACACTATGAAAGTTTGGGAAAGTGTTGTGGAGATGAGGGTGAGAAGAGACGTGTCTATTTTCGAGAACCAGTTTAGATTCATGCCGGGGCATTCGACTACAGAAATCATTCATATTATTAGGAGGTTGGTGGATCAATATAGGGAGAGGTAGAAAGACTTACATATAGTTTTCATCGACCTCGAGAAGACATATGACAAACTCCCTAGGGAGGTTCTATGGAGATGTTTGGAGGTTGGAGGTGTACTTGTGCCGTACACTAGGGCGATCAAAGATATGTATGATGGAGTCAAGACCAGGGTACGAACAGTAGGGGGAGACTCGGAGAGCTTCCCGGTGATGATGTGGCTGCACCAAGGATCAACTCTTAGCCCATTCTTATTTGCCTTGGTGATTGATGGACTGACGCGATATATTTAGGGGGAGGTGACATGATGTATGTTATTCGCAGATAACATATTCCTGATTGATGAGACTCGCAGTGGAGTTAACGCTAAGCTGGAGGTTTAGAGACAGACTATGGAGTCTAAAGGGTTCAGGATGAGTAGGATCAAGACAGAATACTTGGAGTGGAAGTTCAGTAACGGAAGCGACCATGAGACAGGCGTGAAGGTGAGGCTTGGTACTCAGGTCATTCCAAAGAAAGGAAGTTTCAAATATCTCAAGTTTATTATCCAAGGGAATGGAGTGATTGATAACGATCTCACACATCGTATTAGTGTAGGGTGGATGAAATAGAGGTTCGCATCTGAAGTCTTATGCGATAGAAAGGTACCATCAAAACTTAAAGGCAAGTTCTATATGGTGGTGGTTAGACCGACTATATTGTATGGAGCGGAGTGTTGGCCACTCAAAACTTCGCACATTCAAAAGATGAAAGTTGCGGAGATGAAGATGATGAGATGGATGTATTGGCATACAAGGAGGGATAAGATTAGTATCCGGGACAGAGTGAGAGTGACCTCGGTGAAGGATAAGATGCGGAAAGCGAGGTTGAGATGGTTCGGGCATGTGCATAGGAGAGGCACAAATGCTCCAGTACGGAGGTGTGAAAGGTTGGCTATGGACGAGTACACGAGGGGTAGAGGTAGGCCGAAGAAGTACTGAGGAGAGGTGATTAGACGAGATATGGCGTAGGTGCAACTTACTGAGGACATGACCTTAGATGGGGGGTTATGGAGGACACGAATTAGAGTTGAAGGGTAGTAGGTAGTTGAGCGTAGTCCTACTTACGTTTAGATACTGGTAGTTGTAGTAGTATTATTGTAGCCCTGCTTAGCCTATTATACTAGTAGGCGCAATATTGTTTTATAGTTTCATGTCCTTTGATTTTTGCTATTGTATGTTCTTTCGTGTACTTTGTTTATCTTATTTATCTGCGTTAGTTACTATTTTTTTTTTAAGAATGCTTTATCATGACCGTTTCGCTTTTGTTACGCTCATTTTCATACTGCTTTAAATTTCTTGTCTGGGTCTGACCGTTTCTCTTGATTTTGCTTGTGCTTGTGCTTATGCTTTGTCTTAAGCCGATGGTCTTTCAGAAACAACCGCTCTACCTACTAAGGTAGAAGTAAGGTCTGCATACACTCTACCCTCTCATACCACGTTATGAGATTTCAATGGATATATTGTTGTATAGTGGATTTCAATTGTTTTTTAAAATATTCAAAACTTTGGAGCTTCTGCGTTCAAAACATTTCGTCTACTGTGTGTAATAATAATTTGGCTAGATTTAATAATGAAAATATCCTGTCCTCCGGGGCATAGTCCAGTGGCAAAGCCTGGGCGCTATAAGGCGCTCTGGCATGGGACAGCGTGGGTTCGATTCCCCGCAAGCACGAAGAAATTCTGCATGTTGGGGAATTTGACCTTGTCTCATTGATCAGTTGTACGCTCCAAAATCGCCACCGGAGCACCTCCCGCGATTTACCTGGTGATAGTTGTTGAAGGACCGGTGCTATTACCTCCAGGACGTCTGGGTAATACCAGTGAAGTAGTCAGCGCAAGCACAGAAACTGGATTATCAAAAAAAAAAAAAAAAAAAAAATAATGAAAATATCCTTAGTGATACTCAAGTGAACACTTACGTAATGCCTTTTGCACCAAAATAAACTTGTGAAGAAAGAGAACAGTACTCGCATAGAGGATTTTGTTTTTGCTGGATAATTTCAGTTGCCAGCCTCCATACTGTATATATTTTTCACAAGGAAAAATAATAGTAAATTAAAAAGGGGAATAAGAAACTGACAACAAAAAATCAACACAGTTGGCAAAAACTATTTAAATTAAAAGAAAAATCAAGAAAAAAACACACAACAAAAACACGTTAAGAAAAAACCGTATTAGCTCCAAAGTTTTGAAAGAAAATAAAATTCACCATGAAAGAATAAGCTTTTGAAGCTTTGAGTGGGTATTGAAAAGAGAAGATGATGAAAAGAAAAGGAAATGACTGGGTTTTAATTTTTTAGTGGGTGAAATCGACGGGCGGACGGGTTCAAAGAGCTAAAATGGGTGAATAGATTTAATTGAAAAAAAAATCAGGTAGGTGTCACATAGAAAAAGTATGGTGGGACTTGAAAATTTAACCGAGTAAGAATAAATATGATTTTTTTTTAGAGTGTAAGGGCAAATATGATACCAAGTTAGATGACAAAGATAAATGTGTCCCGAAATGATAAATATAGCTTATTTGTGAGTGTATAAGGACAAACATGATCTTTTTTTGTGATACATATGGTGAAGATGTTGACGACTTTGGATAGCGATGAAAGCAAAATGAGTAGTATCGTGAGTGGGCATGTTATTTTGGCTAAAATGCATGGGGTTGGAGAAAAGAAAAATGTGAGCCACTTTTATGACATTAGGAACATATATGAACGGATAGTATAATGAAGGAAAGTATTAAATGTTTTTCAGTAGTAAAATGGGATAATATGACCCTTTTCCCAAGGAAATTTATAGTACTCCCTTTGGTCAAATTTCGATGATATAGTTTAAATCGATAAGTATTATAAGAAATAAATAAGAAAATTTAGTAGGCGCTTGAAAATGAATGTTGGGGTTTCTAGGCTGGGCATGCCGTTTCGTGTCCCTTTCCTTTAGCTATTCCCTGAAACAAAGCTTCATGTAACGTAACCTCGGAAATCCATTCTCCTTATGAATCTTCTGGGGTCCTCCTACTTTATTGGGCCCATGATTATTATTTAATTCACGCATGCATAAAAAATTCTCACATTCAAGAGACATGAGCCGCTAAAAGGTGAAGAACATTCTAAAAAATGTCTGAAACTCTCCGACCACCCTTTTGCTTTACCATGTCTTTTGATCTTATGTCAGCTTTCCACTTCTCACCCAAGGCCTGAGATTTTATTCCATCATCAGATAATATATTATCACGAATCGGAAGTTCGTCTACTATAGTCATTTGAAAACATGCCACACATCTCGGCACTTGATTGGGTTGGAGGGCTCCATAGCCTCTCCATTTACAATATGCATTCGTAATTAATTGTCCATTGGACCAGGAGCTTCCTCTTTATTCGACATTATTACATCCACAACTCTTTCTGATCAGAATATCTCGCCCCACGGTTAGTTTAGAAAATCGATTCCAAAATGGTATCACTCTTCTAGGGTATAAAACAAATCCATACTACGCAGTTAGAAGATAGGTAAATGAGTAAGAAATCCAGCAGTATACCTGCGCTCGTCTGTTCTCTTCAGGTAGCATCAGAACTCGAGGTTACATCCTCACTCTTCTCTTTCCTCTTGTGAGATAACTTGGGACACTCTCGTATCTTATGTCCTCAATTTCCACACCAATAGAAACCTCTTGTTCTCTTACGACATGGTCTATCATGCATCCGTCCACACGTCTTACAATATGGTCTAGACGACCCCACTCGATCTGAACCACTCCTATCGTGATCCTGAAATATCGAGGGTTGTGATCTGTGCCTCGGAGAACTTTGATTGTACCCGACTTACCGCGAGACTTTATCATACTGGCCAAATATCCATAATCCTCAATCATTTTGTCTTCTCCAATGATCGCCAACCACCTTAGGTCTCTTAATCCTTCATTCTTCTCCAACTGAGCCAGACCTATGAAACACCAGCAGTCTCCGATCGACGGACTCCCTAGGCTATGAAATCCCTGCCCCTTCCATGGGTCTACCACCATCAATTATACCAAGGTGGTATCATGCCTGAGAGGCATCCAACTAGGTCAATACCTGAACCGCCCTCTTAACATTTTTATAAGATGGTGCTAGAGGTATATCTAATGGTAAATCCGATGGCACGTGGGTCTCTCACGACGCTCCTGATCGTATCTGGGTCGAAGGCTGGTGGGGAGGTAATCCAATCGTATCCCCTGACAGGTCAGTCTCAATAGAAGGTGTATCTCTCGAGGAAGACATCCCTGAAATTGTAAACACGACAAGAATATGAATATAATACTTATAGCTCGACTCTATTGCACGATCTAGATCAGGAAAGAAGGAAACAATCCTAAATGCCATATATCTTCTTGCTTATAAGTGTGGCGGGAAACACACCCATAAGAAAGACTCTACTAGACATGACTTGTAGACATCTCTAGGACCAACCTGTTTTGATACCAAGTTTGTCACACCCTAACCTTGGGGGTGTGGCCGGCACCTGATGCCTGAGAGCCCGATCATACCAAATATGATACCTGTAACACACTCAGTAATACATGGGCCGACAAGGTCTCTAATGATTGAATCTCTAATATAAAGATGTAATCACCTACATGAAAAAAATGCCCAACTTACACATATATAACAAGCCCGACAATGCCACACAAGACTACTATATACAAGACGATTGTCTACAAGCCTCTAAAGAGTATATCAATAATATCTCATTGGGACAGGGCCCCGCCATACCTAACTATGTACTTATATATGATCACCATATCCATCTGCTCACTAAACAACTCCGGAAAAAAGGAGCGTGACAACCTTCAGTTGAGTCGAGTCACCTACTGCAAGGTATTGTCCATATCCCTGTCTGTATCTACGGGCATAAAATGCAGCGCCCCAGCAAGGGGTCGTCAGTACGAAAAATGTACTGAATATGTAAGGCTGAAACTGTATACAAGTACAATACCATGAATAAAGCATACAACTGAAACTAAAACTGAGTGTAATACTGTATGTAGAGCAATAGAGAAACAACCTGTACTCAGAGTGCCTATGTGGTAAAGAAATATGCATACATTGCTTTAAAACATATGTATATTCATATATATATATATATATATATATATATATATATATATATATATATAGGCCATACATCGGTGCTACTTTGTCATCATTACGCTGCTCTTTGGGGGCTATCATGACAAATTTCCCAACTACAGCGGTGTGCACATATAAGTGCCTACTTGACTGACTATAGCGCAACGCAGTGTCGTAAAATAGATACGTATATATATAATGCATGCAATGACTCTGAAAGGCCTCATGAATCTTGATTGGAGTGACTCAAAGTTGTTATCCTCCGACTATCATTATGTAACTATGTATGTATAGATAAGCTATGAATCATTGAGAGCCATAAGAAGGCATATGATTCAAGTTACTATCAAGTCAGAAAAATGCTCCCAAAATAGAACAATAGGTGTCAGGAATTACATCAATACAAAATTAATCACAAGCTTAAATTTTAAGAATAGAGTTTCATTCGAAGGGATGCTGTTATGGTTACGCTTCTTCGTAGATCATGCCAAAGGGATGAAAGAGTGAGCCTTAACATAACTTGTTGATGACCAATACAACTCATTTAGCTTCCTGCTTGTCCTACAATTGTCAACCGAAATAATAAGGACAATCCATGTCAAATTCCATTCAAGAGTTCCAAAGACTTATCGTTGTGAAATTCCGTCTAACAATTAGCGTGCATACTTTGTCCCATATTAATTCATAGACACTTAAGTCATTCTTACCTTCTTTACATTATTCACAACACCACCAAGACCACAACAATCATACTTCAAGAAATCTAGCCATAGTTAATTCAAAAAATTTATTTAAACCATCCAACAATCAACACAACAACTTATCATGACAACTATATAGTTGTCTCAATTTCTCCATGGATTTCTTTGACAAAGGTTACCTTAAGCTATGAGAACTTAAGAACACTTAGAGCAGCAATAATTCATACCTTAATCAGAAGTAACAACTTGAAATCCAAGCTTATCTTTGCTGTTATCCATTCTTGATTACTCTGTCTTGCCATACAAGTGTTATTTTCACTAAGACAAGATTTTGATGTTGTAATAGGGTGAGTTCACTTGGTAATCACTCTTGGAACCTTAGAGAACATCTAAGAAGGCTTTAGGGTTGAGTTTTGGTCGAAATGAGGGTCAAAAAGGCAAGCCACCACTTAAATAAACCAAGATGGTTGGCCACCGCCCTTGATATGCGATGGCATATGCGGTTGCACATGCCATACGTGGCCGCATATCCAAGGGAATATTATGGCAGTGAGCTTGCATTGATCCCTTGGATCATATGCGCCTCTTTCCGTGAGGCAAATCCCATCCGCGATGCGAAATGCTCTAGCGTATCAGCCGATCTTCGTCAACCTTCGTCGAGATGTAATTATTTTGAGACCAATGACTTATAACCATTCGTAGACCATATTAACATCCATTTATATCATAAAAGACTCTCGGGATGGGGCTCAAGTCGTCAAAGCTCAAGTCGATAAACTATACTCCTATACGTGCACGAACAACGAGTGTAATTTAAAGTCTCTTAGCTATACTTCCTACCTTGGCTTAACATGATGTACACAACATATGAATTGCAGGAAAGAAGGACTTTATGACTCTTAAACTCTTACGACCTCCTCGGGCTTCAACTCGATTCTTCCAAAATCTTTCCAAGAGAACCTTCTTTATTGTCTTAGGATCCCTATCTTAAGGTATATCTGATGAATGAAATTATGGGGTGTAACATCTTAACATCTTCCCCTCGGGGTAAAAAAACCCTTACCTAGAATTTCATAGGTTTCGCAGACAAAAACTAGAGTTATATTTTTACCAAATGGTTTCATAATATTTTCTATAATTAGGTGGCGACTATGAATATTTTCAAAACAAGAGGAAACATATCCATAAGTTGTGAACTACTTTTAATCTGTTAAAAATAGGGTTCAACAACACCTACATCCAACTTGGTAGGGGAACCATTTTCATATTTTAATCTATTTTCATTATTAACATGTATAAAGTAAGCATAGTCAGTGATAAATTATAAAAAATGTCTCAAAATATAACTTAAGTATGGAGGATACAATTGAAATACACCAAAGACCCGGTGATATGAGTTAAGAGAACCTAACTGAAAGTATAGTACATGAGTTTTGACACTTCACCGTCTAGAAAATAAAAGAAAACTAAATTATTAGTTTAGTTGCGACCATGCACTCCAAGAACCGGGTTCTTTGAACAACTATGCAAGAAGGTATATTGTAGAATAAGTAAATCAATACAAGATTTTCACATGGGAGAAAAAATCATGACCTACCTCTTGTAGTATTTTCCCAAACTCCACCAAATACTAGAAACTTTTAAGGTTACAATGACTTTTATACTTAAGGTTATGTTTCAAGCAGCCCCTACTCTGTCTCTCTTCTTCAACTATTCCCACAATTATTGGCTTTTTTTCTTCTTTTTGTTTAATGACTTTACCTAGTCAATGAAGTCTCTTACAAAATAACACCTATTACAATCACTAGGAATGTAAATAAGATCTTATTTTGGAACCACAAGAACATAAGTATTACAACTGAAGAACAATATATATAAATCTTGATAGGAACATGTTATATGACAATATTGTAGTTGGTTCCCTCTGGACTCTTGGTGTTGACTCTACTCTCACTATGATGTCTCTCCCCATCTCTTTTGTTATGGTTAAGCTCCAAATCTTTTGTCTTGTTGTATTTTATAGAAGTAAATTAACGCCTTCAATTTTCAAAATCCATACAAGACTTGGTTTCATTAATTATATTGAATCAATCCTTATTTGACATGAATTTCCTTTTTCACGCGCATATGGTTTACTTCTCATATTTCCAAGTTAATTCCATGTGTTCAATTTATGATGGTATTTTCATATCTTGAACTCTAGTTTCTAGTACACTTAGAATGAGTCAAACTTTCAATTCTCCAAGTCTGCACAAAACAACTTCTTCAAACAATCTCCAGCTCTTCATCAAAAGGACTAGTTCCTCTCAGCAGCTCTTCTTCAGTTGTGTGTGCATTACCAGTCTCTTTTGGTGATCTTTTAAGGATCTAATTCTTATACATCTTCATTCATTATTTATTGTACTTTATTATCACTTATACATAATTTTTCAATCATCATACTTCATTTAAGCTCTTGAACTATTATTGGGACCACAATATCTCAATAATTTCTCCCTTTTTATGATGACAAACCCATAGCATCTTCTACATATTCACGTGCACTTCATCAGCTTCATCAATCTTCATAAGCTCTTGATATGTATCTTTCCTCTTGGGCATAGATCCTATATTGACAATCTTCCCCTTAAAAAGTATTTCCATTTTGTTCAACACTATAATTTTATGTTGATCCAACTCCAATATTGACAAACTTCACCAATATGTTAAGCTTGCTTTAACTCAGCCTCGATTTCACCAAGATGTAAAGCTTAATTCAATTGGACTAGAGACTTACCTTCCATTCATTTTAGCCCAATATATGACTAGGTTTACTTGACTAAGTAAGGTTCGTATGCTCACTTAATCAGTTGTAGGTACTTACCTTCCATTCTTTATTACCCTATAGATGGCTAGGTATGCTTGACTAAGTAAGATTTCTAGGCTCACCTAATAAGTTGTATAGACTTAACTTCCACTCTTTGCAGGCCTATAGATGCTAGATTTTGTGAACCTGATCATATCTATATGCCTTCTCAAAAAATATTCTCATATATGTCTTTTTCAAAAGCATCTTTTAGTGATAAGTATAAGGACCGGATTCTATCTTCAGTTTCTCCGGATAATCTTCTTTACTTTTCTCACGTCTCTTATCAAGTGCTTCTAAGTCATGCCTAGTTCCTTTATAAGTAAGAATCATTTTCTTTACAATGCATCCTAAGTTTTGCAAACTGGATATTTGTGTAGCTTTCTTTCTTTTTTATGTGCATTGATCACTTTCTTTCAAAGTCATTATCTTCTTCCTTTCAGTGTCTGTGCCTGATATATAATAGTGGCACATTAACTGTATGACTGAATCTTTTTCTTCCCCCTTTTGTCATCATCAAAAGGAAAGTATATCAACAAGGTCAAATGTACTTCATTAATGTCCACCTCATGGTCACTGGAGCTATACTATCATGAACATATACATAAGTGCTCAAATGAACTTGTTAAGTTAAAACCTTAAAGAGGATTTTTGCATGCACCACATTAAGTGATAAAACCCAAACCAAAATATTTTGACAAAGCATTCTAACACTGTCAAGGACAGTATATGAAAAATTAGATTTACATGTAGAAAAAATAAGTTTTGGTTATATCTAGAAAGGAGGATAGAGACCAGGTTCTCCATTTCTGCTCAATTGGTTTGAATGAGTCCCTATATTCTTGTCAAGGTGAGTACTAGTATCAATATGAATTATTATTTTGCATATTTTTATCCTTCAACATTATGTATTTTTCCTCTTGTCCATCTTCATTTGCTTCTTTTTTCTGACTCGCTGATTCTTGTAGAAGTTAGTGTTGTTCTTCATTGAACCTGAAATTTTCTAACATCACCACTTAGAAAAATATGAATCATACTGTTTTAATATCAGGTTTATGCTATCATATTCTTAATTGCAAATGTTTTTCTTGTCAATCCCTTTAGTCATCAACAACAAAGTGAACAATTTTCTTATCAAGATCATATTCCTTTGTCACAAACTCCTCTTATGTATCTTCATGATCTGCCTTTTCCTTTTCTTCTTCAGGATTTCATTGTATCTTTCCCCCTAAATCACTACTTGTGCTCTTTTGACTTTGGATAAACCTTATTCACAAATTTTTACAATTGATATTTTAAGCATATTCATGACTCTAGGAGACTTATTTTAGTGATCTTCTGAGGTAGTAGAGGTACTTACAAATCAGATTATATATTAGGAGGGGATTTATAATATCATGTATTTGGTTCAAGGCCAATGACATACATGGTCTGACTCAAATTAGTTTTATCAAGATAGGGATTATAAGACTAACTCAGGTGGTATAACAATATACGACTATTTATGAAACATTCTATTGGAATGAGGTGCATACCTGATAGTCATAAGAATCAGGTTCTTGAGCTCAAATGATCATGTCATGACTTTATATCAGTCAAGGTAGAAGACTAAATTAGACATTGTTCCACTCTAATCTATTTCAAACATTCTTTTATCATAGCCAAAAGTGTTGAGAAATATGTTGTGCTCAGTTTATCTTCCAATTAAGCTTATTTAAGATGATACTCATATCTGTGGAGGTCTATTTGTCTCCTTATTTTTCATCACCCTTTTCATATTCTCCTAGTTAATAGTACCTCTTTTTTGGATGAGGTATCAGATTTTTTGTTGCTGCTCTTCTTGATTTATTGTCATGTTGTCTGCACATTATCTTCATTATTTAAAAAAAATCAATTTCTTCATCTGATTTCTCAAATCCATTTCCATATTTGTGTGGATCGTTTCTTACTTGTTCTTCTATAATCTCTTCCTTCTTCAATCTTGTATGCCCTATTCTTCTAAATATACTCAGGGCTTCTTCTGATTATTATTCTATAGAGGCAAGAGATCATTTTTGTCAGCATTGTGTGCCTCCTTTTCTTTTATGAACTAGGTTTCTAGTAATTACATGTCCTGATTTCTCTTATTGTGTTATGTGATGTATCTCTATCAATATTGATCCTTTTCTGATTCATGGGAGTGGGTTTTAGCACAAAATTCCCAAGTTCCGTTTATACTAGGCCTTCAGTGAGATGAGTTTTCTCCTTTTATTGCCATGTGGTTAGATCAGATGCACATGTTCCTGTTTCCTCTCACTTAATCCTATTCATCCAGATTAGTGGTTGTTCTTAGGAACCCAGACATTTTTGTCGCTTTCTTCTAGAAGGAAAATGGGTTGAGTATCCCTAAGTTGATTCTGGGAGGTTTGCACTTTTTGGAAAAGAATTAGGTTCCTTTAATTTCCTCTTCTCAAGATGTTGCCTTCTTCTTTGGGTTACTCTAACCTTATTTATATGTGTCCTCAAGGTGCTCCGTGCCTCCACAATTGTGTGAAATAGAAACACTTAAGGTCTTGAGGTTGTATGAATTTCTAACCTTTTTATATTCCAAGCCCTGTCTACTGCTATTGAGTCTTTCATGTACTGAGATCATTATTTCTGAGAACCTGTTGTAGTGGAGTCTTCTCTTTTTATACTCAACTATGTTCAGTTCCTCTTATAGCACTTTGTTTCTTTCTTGCTCATTGTGAAACACTTCTTTGACACCCTTGAGCATACTTTTCTGTTCTCGTGAGTTTTTCCATCATAATACTTTTCTTCTTTAAGTTTTTGTAAGCTACTTCTTCTCCAGTTCCAATATATTCTTCTCATAACACAATTTAAGGACCTGATCCTTGAATCAATTATTTCTCACATGCTCTCTTTGATTTCTTCTTGATTTTTGATGTCTAATCAAAGGTTGTATATACTTTCATCACCTTACAATTGTCATCTTTAGAGTTTGATTCTGAGTTGGCCATCAATACCAGTACATCTTTCATATCTGACTCTTCCCTTGCTATAAGGATTGACTGATATTCTGTTTGATCATCCTCATCATCACTTGAGGAGTTTTCTATGGCAACCACTATTTTTCTTTCAATATGATCTCCTTGCACAGTGCTCATCCTAGTTCTAGGGACATGTTCCATTCTTCTTTGATTAGGATCATTCTTTCTCCCATAATTTTCATTTTCTAGGCATTCTCCGATAAAGTCATTCGAGCTTCATATCTGAAAAAATCTATTGTGTTGCTTCTCTCATATATTCTTGGCCTTGAGGTACTTCCTATTAGGATTGGGCTACTTCTACGTACTCTAAAAATTTGGTTCTATAGAGTAACTACGCAAGAATGTAATGCAAAAAAATAAATAAATCAACACAAGAATATTTAAGTGAAAACTCCTTGCTCAAGGGAGTCACGACCTATCTCGTATAGGACCTTTCCCAAATATTTTACTAAGCAAAGAGCTGAATAAAGGTTTATAATAACCTAAGGACCTGTTTACTTGACAGTCCATCTCTAAATACAATTTAACCAACGAACACTTATTTAACAATATTTGAAAAGGTAAATAGATGGAACCACACTGAAGCTAACTATTAAAAAGAACTAAGATAAATTTTGATTCACTCATTTCTCTATAGTTAGTTCTGCTAGAGACATTGGTGTTGACTATGCTCACTTGATGTCTCACATTAGACTTTTAATTGTGGTTGTGGTTAAGCTCCAAAGCTTGTTTGTGCTATGTATATATAGTAGTGGTTTTCGCCTTTGAATTGTTGAATCCAATCATGTTTTGGTTTCATTAATTATACCTGAAAATCAAACCTTGTTTGACTTGGATCTTCTTTCTTTCCTTTTAAATATGTCAGATTTCTCTTTCCTACTTCAATGCTAATTCCATGTTGATCAACTTATGGTACTTATGGGAATATTACCATAATTTGAAACCAACCTTCCATCGAACAAGAACCAGTCTGTCATGCTCCGAATCATGGTCTGGACGTAATACGACACTCGGTGCCTTGCTGCATGTGATTGAGAGAACACAAGCTTTGTCACGGCTCAAATTATGGTCTGGACATAGCACGACACTCGGTGCCTTGCTGCATGTGACTAAGCAAATCACATGACTTACTGAATCAACATGGGACATGTACAAATGCAGAATTTAAGTTAAAACATAAAAAGTCTGAATAAAACATGTAACTTCATAATAATACTGAAAATACTATTTTAAAACATAAGTGTGGAAATAGTCGTGCAGCCCACAAGGCTAAACATAATTGAATACTGAACATGACTCACTGACTAGTCTATGAAACCTCTGACATGATTCTGTAGCCCTAAGACAGTTGAACTTGGTGTTTTGATACCAAGCTTTATCACACCCTGAACCATGGCCTGGACGTAACACGACACTCGGTGCCTTGCTGTATATGACCGAGTGATCCACATGGCTTGCTGAATCAACATGGGATATGTACTAATGCAGAACTTAAGTTAAAATATGAAAAGTCTTAATAAAACATGTAACGTCATAATAATACTGAAAATATTATTTTAAAACACAAGTGCAAAAATAGTTTGAAAATATAGTCGTGTAGCCCACAAGGCTAAACATAATTGAATATTGAACATGACTTACTGAATAGTCTATGAAACCTCTGACATGAGTCTATAATACTGAAATATTGCTAGGACAAGTCCCCAGCATACCTGTCACGACCCCTTTTTAGAAATTGTGGTGTCACCTACATCTTTCCCACCGGTAGGCGTTCACTCCCAAATCATTAACATGATATACGAAAAAATACGAAATTAACCACAACTTAAATAAGATGTCTGATCATAATATAAAATGCGGAAAGATAAGTCTGAGAATCATAAGTACAACCCCAAGAATCTAATCAACAATACAAGAGCTCTAAACGAGTACAAGTTTGAAATAAAGATAACATAAGCTAAATATAGCAACTGTCTGAACATGTATCTCGAAATCGAATAAAAGACGAGGGAAGAGATAGGAGCATCATGGCTTGACGGAAGGTAGCATTCTCAACCTGAATACTGATAATCAACCGCCTCAGACTAAATCTCGAGGTCCTGAACTAGTAGAAGGAACTGTATCTACATCTAAAAAGAATGCAACAAGTATAGTATGAGTACACAACGTAACCCGTAGGCATTATAGGCCGACAACGATGGAAGATACGCAAATAGAGATAAATATTGAGTTGATACCAAAAAATCATACACTAAGCAGTTCAATATCCCAAATAAGTCACATTATCCACATAATAGTTCATTGAATCAACCATTCACCTTATTCATATAAAGTTTAATAATCATGCAAGTTACCCAAATTTTAGATAAGTTCAATGGCAATATACCAAGTATCAAATGATTAACAAACAACCATTATTTATCAAAGAATTTAACCAAGTCATCAATAACCAGTCTAACACTTAATATATAAATAAATAATCAATGAAGTAATGTATGTATGATATGTATGCAATGCATATGTTAGGTACCTTTCATCTCTAGTATACATGAGTTCAAATTCTATGAACTGTACACCCATAGAGGATCCACGAAGTCCATATACTCCTCCAAAATTTCTCAACGGAGACCATCTCTTGGCTGAATAATAACAGTTGCAGACGTGCAACCCGTTCTCCCGCGTATCATCATTATCTCAATGTTGCCAATCGTCTCATAAGTGTTCTTATCTTCCCGGTATCTTGAACCCACAACATTTTCATACTACTCTCATATAAATATCATCCAAACCATGCGTGTATGAATGCAAATGACAATATAAGTCAAGAAATCAGATATAATGAGATGCAACCAGGTATATAAGAGATGAAACCAGGTATATAAGAGATGAATATCACATGCTTTCAAGAAGTCAATAACACATAGTCCAAGTATAATCAGGATATCATATCGAAAGCATGTGTGATGAATAAACACAATAATATCAAACATGGCGATGAGCCCACATAAAGGCGACAAGCCCAATCAACACTAGTTGGAATTAGCTCAAGGCTGATTCCCCAAATCACTCATCATCACAGTTCAACACCGGTACCCATCCAAATGTTCATCACAAATGCTTGGGTGGGACCCCTAAACACGCCCAATACCCCTCAATATTTATAACTAATTACATACTTCTATTATAGTCTAATAAGAATAAATCGTAGCCTACTTCAACGTCGAGCAACCACCATGAACAATCAACCCTCATCAATATCCTTGCTCTTTCAGTGCGCCTCGTAATAGTCGTAGTCTAACACACATAGATTATACATTAATATTTAGCTATTACACAACACAAGGACTTAGTCCTTCACACATACCCAAGACCTCCAAAACTAATCTCGGGCCCACGATGTCAAAATCCAAACTTTACTACTCAACTACCATAAACACATACTAGGTAATTACATTCCTAAGTTAATTAGAAACCTAAGGTCAATTGGACCTTTCAATTGCATAATATAGGAAAAGCCCCGATTTACCAACCCTAGGTTTTCTCCAAAATTGAAAAGGGTTTCCATATTCAAATTATACACTACAACATGATCATCTAACATAATTCAATACTTAATCATAATATCAAGGTAAACTAATTCATATTACACCCCAAATCCATAGTTCATCCTCTCTTATTCCAAACATGGAAACAATAACTCATTTTCCCCAATTCATAAACTATATTAAGATTAGAGACTTAAAATATGAACTAAAATCACAAAGGGTGAAGGATTTTACTTCTAATGAAAAACTTAACCTCAGTCTTTAATAATCCCCCCTTAAGCATCTATAGAATAGAGAATGAGATGTTTTAGGAAAGTGGAATAATTTTGGGCATTTAAGAGACTACCTGATACAATGATTTCACTCCTGCATAATCAACTCTATAGTCACGGTCTTGCTCCAACAGAAAAGAAGCTCACTGAGGCGCAGTCTTGACACCTCACCTCAACGCAGAAGTGGAACAATATTCGTAGAGGCACCTTCGGCTTTGCAAAGAAATATCTGCAGGGGCGGAAATTCAACAACTTCTCAGAACCGCATCTGCGAGCCAACCTCCACAGAGGCGAACATGCAGAAGAGGAAGACCAGTCGCTGGTGCGAACACTAGACACCAGTAGCTATGAAGTCCTTTAAAACTCCCACCAAATATACGAAACACTCTCGAGACCCCCGGACACAAACTAGATATGCTCTCTAAAGGTAAATAGTGCTACGAACTTGCTCGCACTTTCGGATTGCTCATATAACTAAGCTAATACATACTTTCTATAAAATCACCCAAAATAACCAAACATTATAATTTCACAAATAAGGTCACAAAGTACATCTGATTGCCTCAGGAAGTGAACCAATGATTCTACTAAGTCATAAATGACCATCCGGAACTACCAGAGGCAACGGAACCCAGAAACACACCCATATACTCAAAAGTCAACCACGAGTCAAACTAATCAACTCTAAGATTCTAAATTTGGGTTTTCTTCTAAAACTCACATAAATGAACCTCGAGATCAGTGCCACCCATCCCTGCAGATCACAGACCCCATATAGAGTCTATAAAAAGGGTAAAATAGTCAAATAAGTCTTTAGCCTAAAATGACCAGATGTGTCGTTACATCAGATACCAATTAAATCAATGGCCATCCTCGAACGGAGAGAAATGAAAAGGGGAAATATACCGTAAGTAGTAAAGAAGTCAGGGTATTCGCTCCACATATCGAACTCTTTCTCCCAAGTCACCTTCTCAATTGGACGATGCTTCCATTGCACCTTCACAAAAGCTATCTTCTTAGACCTCAACTTCCTCACTTGCCTGTCCAAAATAGCCCCAGGCTCCTCATCAAACTCCAAATTTTGATCAAGTAATACAGAATCCCATTGGAAAAGTAAGATCGACATAGTATTTCTTCATCATAGACACATGGAAAACCGGATAGACACCTGAAAGACCTGGTGGTAGAGCCAACTCATATGCCATCTCTCCACCCCTCTAAAGAATCTCAAAAGGTCCGATATAGCTCGAACTCAACTTCCCTCTCTTGTCGAATCTCGTCACAGCTTTCATAGGCGATACTTTCAATAGAACCCTTACACCAACCATAAACTCCATATCTTAGACCTTCCGGTCCGCATACTCATTCTTCCTGCTCTAAGCTGCCAGGAGCTTATCTTGAATCACCTTCACTTTCTTTAAAGAGTCTCTAAACAAATCAGTACCCCAAGGTCGGACCTCAAATGCATCAAACCACCCAATCGGAGAACGACATCTCCTACATACAAAGCCTCAAATGACGCTATATTAATGCTGGAGTGATAATTGTTGTTGTATGAAAACTCTGCCAAAGGTAATAAATGGTCCCAATGACCACCAAAATCAATCATGCAGGCCCGTAACATATCTACCAAAACCTGAATAATCCGTTTAGACTGACCGTTCGTCTGAGGGTGAAATGCTGTACTGAGATCCAAGCGAGTACCCAACTCTTTTTGCAAAGTCTGCTAGAAATGGGAGGTAAACTAAGTACCCTAATCTGAAATGATGGAAACGAACAATCTCATGAATATAAATATTAGCCAACCTTTCAAAATTGTAAGTCATCTGGACCGAAATGAGATGCGCGGACTTGGTCAACCTATCAACAATGATCCAAATAACATTAAACATGTCCAAAGTCTTGGTTAACCCAACAACAAAATCCATGGAAATCCTCTCCACTTCCAGTCGGGAATGAGCATCCTCTGAGATAAACCACCGGGTTGCTGGTGCTCATACTTGACTTGCTGACAATTCAGACATCGAGACACAAACTCAACAATGTCTCTATTTATCCTACCACACCAATAGTGCTGCTTCAAGTCACGGTACATCTTTGTAGCACCTGGATAAATCGAATACCTAGAGCTGTGGGCTTCCTCCATAATCAATCTCGTCAGATTACCAACTCGAGGAACACACACTCTACCCTTGATCCTAACACCCCTCACTATTAATCATAGCCTCATTGGCTTAACCACTCATCACCTTATCCCTGATTTCACACTACTTCTCATCATCATACTAGTGGGTTTTTGATCTGCTCCAAAAGAGAAAACCTCACCTCAACACAAGCCAAAATCCTACTCGGATTCGAACCATCAAGCCTCACAAAACTATTGGCTAAGGATTGAACCTCCAACACCAAAGGACGCTTAGAAATAATCAAACGAGCTAAACTTCCCATACTGATTGCCTTTCGGCTCAAGGCATCCGCTACCATAGTGGCCTTGTATGGATGGTACAAAATAGTTATATCATAATCCTTAAGCAACTCCATCCACCGGCAGTGTCTAGAATTTAAATCCCTTTGATTGAACACATGCTGAAGACTGTGGTGATCGGTATACACCTCACAATGCACTCCATAAATGTAATGCCTCCAAATCTTCAAAGAAAACACAACAACTACCAACACCAAGTCATGAATAGGATAATTCTTCTCGTGTACCTCCCGACTCTTTGAATAGATCAAAATGTCATCAATGAAGAAAATCACAAATGAATCCAAATAAGGCCTAAATATTCCCTTCATCAAATCCATGAATGCTGCGAGGGCATTGGTAAGCCCAAATTACATCCCCAAGAACTCATAGTGACTATAACGAGTTCGAAAAGTAGTCTTGAGAACATCCTTAGCTCGAATCTTCAACTGATGGTACCGAAAACTCAAATCAATCTTCGAAAACACAGAAGCACCCTGAAGCTGGTCAAACAGATCATTAATACAAGGAATTGAATACATGTTTTTAATGGTGACCTTGTTCAGCTGCATGTAATCATAACACATACGCATGGTGCCAACCTTCTTCTTCACGATTAACATAGGAGCATCCCAAAGAGATATAATAGGTCGAATGAAACCCTCATTCAATAGATCCTGGAGCTGCTCCTTCAACTCTGCTGGAGCCATACGATATGGATGAATAGAAATGGGTCGAGTACCCGACTCTAGATCAATGCAAAAATCAACATCTCCATCTAGCGACATACCCGACAAATCGTATAGAAAGACCTCGGTGAACTTACTAACTACCAGAACTGACTCGAGGGAAGGAGTCTCCGCAATCGTATCCCGAATATGAGCTAGGTGCCAAGTAACCCTTATCTACCAACTTCCTAGCATGGATGAAAGAAATGATCTTCTTAGGAGCAAGGCTAGGAGCGCCCCTCCACTCTAACCTCAGAAGACTAGGCATGACTAAAGTGACCGTCTTGGCATGACAATCCAGAATAACGTGGAATAGTAATAACCAATCCATCCCCAAGATAATATCAAAATCAACCATCTCTAATATGACCATGTCTACCTAAGTATCATATCCCATAAAAGTAACCACATAAAGCCGATAGACTCGATCTATAACCATAAAATCTCCAAATGGTGTAGACTCATGAATATGGATATCAAGCATATTACACACACATCCAAATAAGCAGAAAATTAGGCAAACACATAGGATAACGTAGACCCCAGATCAAATAACACTGAAACAAACCGATAACAGACTAAGATAATACCTATGATAACCACATCTGATGCCTCAACCTCTAGCCTACTAGGGAAAATGTAACAATAAATGCATCATCCATTAGACTGAGTACCCTGCTGGCTACCTCGTCCTAAACAAGCCCCATCTCTACTCGCCTGAGATCCACCATAACTAGTCTGATAGGCACCACGACCTGAATAGGAACCCCCTCTACTAGATTGTCCGCTACCCCTGGATGGTGTGTTGGGGTCTTGGGTGTATGGGATCCACTCGATATAATCTTGGGACACTCCCTCTTAAAATGTCCAACCTCTCCACAACTGTAACAAGTCCTGGCTGCTGAGGACTACTGAATAGAGATAGAATAACTAGACTGACCACCACGATCAGAATACCAAGATTGAGTACCTCTAGAAGACTGTCCCCCACTATAACCTCTCTAACGTACAAAAGTACCATATATATTCTGGAGGGGTGCTTAAATTGAGCAACTAGAATGAGAATGCTGGAATCTACCATGTTGTCCATACCTACGAGAAATAGGCCTACTATGCTATCCATATCGTCGCATCCTCTTATCGAACTCATGTCTGGGCAGCTTTCCCCTAACAGACGTAACCATCCTAGCATGCTTAGCCACTACCTCGAAAGAAGCCCCATCGACTACTAACTATAACGTAGCCAACTGAAGGGGAGTACCCAACCCTCTTACAAAAAATCTAACTCTCTCTGCCTCTGTAGGTAGCAACGATGTTGCATAGCGCTACATGACATGGAAGTGAGTCTATTAATTAGCAATAGTTGAACCCTTCTGCTCAATCCTCTGGAACTCATCACGCTTTCTCAGACGAAAGCTAAGATGTACATACTTCTCTAGGAAGATCCAATAAAACTTGACCCAAGACATTGGAGGTGACCCCACTGGTCGACAATCAACATAAGACCTCCACCATTGCTTCACATCACCCATAAGCTGAAGAGCAATGAAACAGACCCCATGCAACTTAACGATACCCAAGGTGTGCAACCTCTCAAGGAAGCTAACAATAAACTCGTCTACATCCTCTTCGGGCTATCCAAAGAATAAATGAGGCTTCATATTGGGAAAGTTTTCTCATATCTTCCGCTCATCGTGGGTCATAGCAGTCCCTACAATCGGTTGGGGACCAAACTAGAGTGCCAAAATTTTATAAATATGGAGTGCCAACATAGCAACGGGCTGAACCCCTAAAGTACATAACTTAAGAGTCTATCCCTCTCCCACTCAGGTGTGTAACCCACCTGGAGTAGTCGGATGCACGCCCACCTGGGTAAACCCATCAAGTACACAAAACAATCTGATCAAAGTATCTTGTGGAACCGAAATAGCTATAAATTTAGGCTGATCCTGGGTTGGACCCATTTCCTCATCAAACTGCTCATCTTGAGGCCTAATATACGGCTTGGGGGATACAAACCTAGCATGAGCCTGATCGACTCCCTGTGCTCCACCCCTCACTGATGCAACTCTTTGGGCTTTATCTCAGCCCCTAACATGACCTCTACCGTGATTGTGCACTGCATGTGCAAGTTGCGATGCTGGTGCCTCCTCTCTCACTACATGAGCATGAGTCCTCACAATCTATGAGAGAATAGGAAATAAAGGTCAGGTACAAATTTGATTAACCTTGTCACGAAAGGAATGAAGAAAGTGAAGTTTCCTAAATATCCCATACCTCTCGAAGATAAGTACAGACATTTTGCACCGATCCGCAAGACGCTACTAGACATAGTTCTTGTATTTAAGATCATTTAACCTAAAGTTCTGATACCAACTTTATCATGACCCCTTTTTAGGAATCGTGGTGGCACCTACACCTTTCTTACCGGTATGCGAACCACTCCCTAATCATTAATATGGTATAAGAAAGAAATGCGAAATTCACCACATACTTAAATAAGTTGTCTGGTCATAATATAAAATGTCGAAAGATAAGTCTAAGAATCATAAGTACAACCCCAAAAATCTAGTCAACAATACAAGAGCTCTAAACCGAGTACAAGTTTGAAATAAAGATTACGTAATCTAAATATAACAACTGTCTAAACATGTCTCTCGGAATAAAATAAAAGACTATGGAAGAGATAGGAGCATCCAAGGTATGCTGGAAGGTAGCATCCTCACCTTGAATAATGATAATCAACCGGTTCAGACTCAAACTCGAGGTCTCAAACTAGTAGAAGGAACTGTATCTACATCTAAAAAGAATGCAATAAGTGTAGTATGAGTAGACTACGTACTGTCGTAGGCATCATAGTACGTCAACGATGAAAGATACACAAATAGAGATAAATATCGAGTTGACACTAAATAATCCTATATTAAGTAGTTCAATATTCCAAATAAGTCACATTGTCCACATAATAGTTTACTGAATCAACAATTCACCTTATTCATATAAAGTTTCATAATCATGAAAGTTACCCCAATTTTAGATGATTTCAATGGTAATATCCCAATTATCAAATGATCAATAAACAACCCTTCTTTATCCAAGAATTTTACCAAGTCATCAGTAACCAGTCCAACACTTAATCCATAAACAGATAATCAATGAAGTAATGTATGTATGATATGTATGCATTGCATATTCCAGATACCTTTTATCTCCAGTATATATGCATTTAATGAACAACACACCAATGAAGGACTCGTAAAGTCCATATACTCCTCCAAAATTTCTCAACGGAGCCCAACTCTTGGCTGAAACCGTTGCAGGCGTGCAACCCGTTCCCCCACATATCATCATCATCTCAATGTTGCCAATAGTCTTAAAAGTGTTCTTACCTTCCCAATCTCTTGGGCCCACAATATTTTCATACCACTCTCATATCAATATCATCCAGACCATGAGTGTGTGAATGCAAATGATAATACAAGGCAAGATATCAGATGTAATGAGATGGAACTAGATATATAAGAGATGAATATCACATGCTTTCAAGAAGTCAATATCACATAGTCCAAGTATAATAAGGATATCATATAAACAAATGTGTGATGAATAAACACAACAATACCAAATATGATAATGAGCCCACATAATGGTGACAAGCCCAATCAACAACAGTCAGAATTAGCTTAAGACTAATTCCCCAAATCACCCATCATCACAGTTCAACACCGGTACCCACCCAAACATTCAACACAACCGCTTAGCTGGGACCTCCAAATATGCCCAATACCCCTTAATATTTATAACTAACTATGTACTTCTATCAGAGCCTAATAACAATAAACCGTAGCCTACCTCAAGGCCGAGCAAGCGCCACGAACAATCAACCCTCAACGATAGTCTTGTCCTTTCGGAGCGTCTCATACTAGTCATAGTCTAACATGCATAAATTATACATTAATATTAAGTTATTACACAACACAAAGACTTAGTCATTTACACATACCTAAGACCTCCAAAACTAATCCCAGGCCCACAATGTTAAAATCCAAACTTTACTACTCAATTAGCATAAACACTACTAGGTAATCATATCCCTAAGCTAATTAGAAACCTAAGCTCAATTGGACCTTCAATTGTATGATTTTGGAAAAGCCCCAATTTACAAACCCTAGGTTTTCTCCCAAATTCAAAAGGGTTTCCATATTCAAATTAAACACTACAACATGATAATCTAACATAATTCAATACTTATTCACAATATCAAGGTAAACTAATTCATATTACACCCCTAAATCCAAGGTTCATCCTCCCTTATTCTAAACATGGAAACTAGAACTCATTTTCCCCATTCATAATCTATACCAAGATTAGAGACTTAAAATCTGAACTAAAATCACAAAGGGTGAAGGATTTTACCTCTAATGAAGGACTTAACCTCAATCTTCAAGAATCCTCCCCTTAGGCAGCCCTAGAACAAAAAATGAGATATTTTGGGAAAGAGGAATGATTTATGGCATTTAAGAGACTGCTTGATACAACGATTCTGCTCCTGTGGAATCGACTCTGCAGGTGCGGTCTCGCTCCAGTGGCAAAGAAACTCGCTGAGGTGCAGTCACTTGACACCTCACCTCAGTGCAGAAGTGGAACAATATCCGCATAGGATCCTTCAACTTTGCGAAGAAATGTTCGCAGGGGTAGAAACTCAAGAACTTTCTCAAAACCTGCGTCTGCGAGCCAACCTCTGCATAGGCGGACACGTAGAAGCAGAAGACCAGCCGCTGGTGTGAACACCAGACACCAACAACTATGAAGTCCTCCAAAACTCCTACCAAACATCCGAAACACTCCCGAGACCCCTTGGACACAAACCATACATGCTCTCCCAAGGTAAATAGTGCTACGAACTCGCTCGCGCTCTCAGATTTCTCATATAACCGATCTAAGACATACTTTTCTAAAGAATCGCCCAAAACAAGCAAATATCATAATTTCACAAATAAGATCACAAAGTACATTCGATTACATGGGAAGCAAACCAACAACTATCACTTGTCCACAGAATGATTCACAGAATCACATCAGGCAATGGTCATATAAGAATTCATGATCACATAAGTCACCATACTCCAAATAGTTCAATAACAAGTTCCCAGTATCATTGATAAATAACATGCTTCTATTATCCAAAAATTCAATCAAGTTATCAATAATCAATTCAACACTTGTTTCTTAAACAAATAATCCATGAATGATATATGTATGATATGTTATGAATGCAATATATATGCCAGGTACCTTGATCTATCTTCCAGTATACAGACGCTCAAGTTTTTATTATGAGACGCACACCCATGGGGGACCGACAAAGTACATATACTCCTCTAGAATTTCCCATTAGAGCCTAACTCTTGGCTGAATAATACATGTTGTAGGCATGCAACCTGTCCCCTCGAGTATCATCATCATTATCTTAGTATTTCCATAATCTCACCTTTTTGGTCTCTTTGACATACAACATTCCATACCACTCTCATATCAATATCTTAGAACCATGAGTGTATGAATGCAGATGTGATGAATAAGAAAACAATAGCAAATATTGAGACAAGCCTACATATGACGACAAGCCCAATCAATCAGCAGTTGGAACCATCATAAGGCTGATTCTCCAAATCACCCATCAATACAGTTCAACACCGGTACCCACTGAAACATTTATCACAACCGGCTGAGTCGGACCCGCAAACACGCCCAATACCCCTTAATATTTATAACTAATTATGTACTTCTATATGAGTCTAGTAAAAGTAAATCGTAGCCTACCTCTGGGCCAAACAAGAGCGCTAACCAATCAAGCCTCGGTGATTTCCTTGCCCTTCCGCTGCACTTCATAATAATAGAAGTCTAATCACGCATATACTATTTATTAATGAAGAGTTTACACAACATACAAAGATATAATCCTTAACAAGAAAGACATTACATATTAATCCTGGGCCCACGTCACCAAGACTCAAACTGCATTACCCAATTACCAAGAACACGTACTAGGTAATCATACCCTTAAGTTAATTAGAAAAATATACACATTTGAGCCTTCAATTGAACAATATACAAAAAACCCGAATTGGAAACCCTAGAATTTCCCCCCAATTAGAATAGGTCTCTATATTCAAATTAAGCTCTACAACATGATTATCTAACAATTCCCATCACTAATTTATAATAATCAAGTAATTTAATCCATCAACACCCTTTAAACCCTGATGTAACTCTCTTAATCTCAAAAGAACTTGCAACTCATTTTCCCTAACTTATAAACATACTATACCACCATAAAAGGATTTAGAAACATAAAATGAAATCACAAGGAAATGAAATCTTTACCTCTAGGATGAATTTCACTGTTGAACTTCAGAATACTCTCCCTTGCGGCTCTAGGTTTGAGATATACTATTTTGGGAAAAGAAATCTGACCTAGGAAATTAAATAGGACACCTAAACCAGTGATTCTGCCCTAGTGGAATCGACACCACTAGAGCGAACCTGCTACAACAAACATATACCTTCTTGGGGCGCATTCACTTGACAGCTGGCCCCAGTACCATGGAGAACCCTATACCACATAGGCGGGCTAGCCCCTGCAGATAAATCCTCCGACATGCCAAAAACTCCCTTCAGATTAAGAAGGGGATCTACGCATACATAACATACAATCATTTAACCACAACACCTCGACTAATTCTTCACTACTTTTTTATCAAATAACATTATCAATCATCAAGCAATACAAACATGCCCAATTTTCTATGATCAACACGACAGTCCCTTTAGTAAAATCCACTGACCACAATATAGTTCCACAACGAGTACTCAACTCATTGCGCAGAGAACAAGCCAATGTTAACAACCAATCCGGTTCAATATAATTAGTTCAATCATCCGAATCTATTTAATCAGGGCATCACCCAAGTTCCAATAACCAATCTATATCACGTTCTAACAAGTAAGCATAGTATGAATGAATATATGAATGCAATGCATATTCCAGGTACCTTTCATTTCCAATATATAAGCGCTCAAGTTTTTATTATGAAACACACATCTATAGGGGACCCGCGAAGTCCATATACTCCTCCAAAATTTTCCATCGGAGCCCAACTCTTGGCTGAATAATAACTATTATAGGCGTGCAACCCGTCCCCTAGAATATCATCATCATCATCTTAGTGTTGCCATAGTCTCATAAGTAATCTCACATTTCTAGTCTCTTGGACCCACACCAATCCATATCACTCTCATATTAGTATCTCAGAACCATGAGTGTATGAATGCAAATGACAGTATAAGGCAATAAGTCATAATGTAATGAGATCCAACCAAGTATAGAGATAAATATCACATGCTTCCAATAATTTAACAACATAACAATTCAAGTACAAATCAGGCTATCATATCGGAAGCAGGTGTGATGAATAAACGAACAATAGGAAATATGGCGACAAGCCCACATATGGAGACAAGACCAATCAATCAATAGTCGGAACCAACATAAGGCTAATTCTCCAAATCACCCTATCAACATAGTTCAACACCAGTACCCACTCAAACGTTCATCACAACCGACTGAGTGGGACCCCAAACACATTGAATACCCCTCAATATTTATAACTAATTACTTACTTCTATCGGAGTCTAGTGAAAGTAAATTGTAGCCTACCTTTGGGCCAACATGAGTGCTAACCAATCAAGCCTCGATGATCGCCTTGACCTTCCGATGTGCCTCGTGGTAATTGAAGTCTAATCACGCTTATAACATTCATTAATGAAGAGCTTACACAACATACAAGGACATAATCCTTAACAAGCAAGACTTTAAATACCAACCCCGGGCCCACATCACCAAGACTCGAACTTCATTACCCAATTACCAAGAACACATACTAGATAATCATACCCTTAAGTTTATTAGGAAATTATACACATTTGAGCCTTCAATTGAACAATATACAAAAAACCCCAATTTGGAAACCCTAAAATTCCCCCCCCCCCCAATTGGAATAGGTCTATATATTCAAATTAAGCTCTACTACATGATTAACTAACAATTTCCATCACTAATTCATAATAATCAAGTAATTTAATCCATCAACACCCTTTAAACCCATGATTTAACTCTCCTAATCTCATAAGAACTTGCAACTCATTTTCCCAAACTTATAAACATACTATCCACCACAAAAGGATTTAGAAACATAAAATGAAATCACAAGGGAAGGAAATGTTTACCTCTAGGATGAATTTTACTCTTGAACTTTAGAATACTCTCCTTTGCGGCTCTAGGTTTGAGATATGCTATTTTGGAAAAAGAAATCCGACCTAGGAAATTAAATAAGACACCTAAACTAGTGATTCTGCCCCAGCGGAATCGACACCGCTAGAGCAGACCAGCTACCGCGAACATAGACCTCGCTGGGGCGCAATCATTTGATAGCTCACCCCAGCGCCATGTCGAACTCAATACTATAGAGGCGGACTGGCCCCTGTTGACAAATCCTTTGCTAGGGTGGAAACTCCACAACTTTCTAGCCTCCACTTTTGCGAGCCAAACAGAGGTGCCGCCGAGGTGGACACCAGATTAGGGAAAATAATCCCAAACTCACATCAAACACCCGAAAAACTCTCAAAACCCCCTAGACACAAACTAGACATGCTCGTCCAAGGTAAACAGTGCTACAAACTCACTCGTACTCTAGGATTCCCCATTCAATCGAGCTAAGGCATACGTTTCTAAAGAATTATCTAAAAATAACTAAATCTCCAAAATTTTCAAATAAGGCCATAAAATACATCCAATTGCCTCGGGAAGCAAAGAAATGACTCGACTAAGTATTAAATGACCCTCTGGAACTACCAGAAGCGGCAGAACCCGGAAATGACCCAACTAGTCAAAAGTCTACTTTGAATCAAACTATCCAACTCTAAGATTCTAGTTTTGGGTTTTTCATCCTAAACTCATATAAATGGACCTCAGGATCCATTCCACCCATCCCAGTTCATCAAAAATAAGTTTTTTTAGCTAGAAATGACCGGACGAGTTGTTAAAGATAATGATCGGCGAATATATATACATAGTTTGCATAGATATTTCTTTTTCGGTTACATCATTTATGTAGGAAAGTCTTACAAATGACTCAATTATTCTAATGATGAAAACGTTGCAACTAAAGGGTCCACTCGAGAATCAAATAAGGTGTTATACGATCAAATAAGGAATTGGTAGTGATGAATGGAATCGGCTAATGAGCTGGGAAACTATAAGAAGGCTTGATACAATACAAATGATATCACATTGAGGAAACAACCATTTATGAATAAGAGGCTCATAATACTTCATTCTTAGGGACTCATATAGGGGAAAAACACGTGACAAGACTTTATGGTGCTGAATATGATAGGGTCATATGCAATTATTATTCTAAGATCCTCTTATGACATCTTTGGAACCCGCACTCTAACCCACTGATCAAATCTTACTTTGGAAAGACTGTGATCGTCTACGTCAACGTGATTCATTTTAAAGGAAGCTCTATGACCCAATATTGGTAATATAAGCACTTACAACATAATTCACCTTACGTTATGCTCTATAATCTCTTAACAATCAAATGAATACTAGCCATAGGATATCATTCACCTTAATTTATGTTCTATAACCCCATAACTATAACCCATAAATATCGGTGTACTTTACCTTATCCTTTCTCAATGGTCTGTAACTCATCCACTGTCATCTGGAAGCCTTTATACAATTCACCCTAAGTTTCATTTGTTTAGGCAATATTGCGCTTATGAGCTACCACTATAAGCCACTCTAAGTAATCCTAAACATTCCAACTCTAAGTATGTAGAAACCATCGATTCATTCATCTTAGACATCGATGTATAAACCTCTTTAACCATACTTTGTAGACTATCAACATCGTCCCACCCAAGGGGAAAACTCTACACCCATCATCATAACATAGAACTCGACTCTAAAAGTAGTGTGTTTAAGTAGCAACTGGTTATGGACATATAACATCTCTTAGGAGTACCTTGAAACTTATACCATGGAATCTACACACTTGTAAGCTCTAAGATTAATAACTCATTTAGGAAAAACAATAAAAGCACACCTTGCAATAGCGTCGAATCAAAGAAAATAGCCTTACTTACCTTAAATCCACCCTTGCATGACTTACAATAAGTCGATCCTTCCGACCAACGTTTAACCTATTTTAATGGCCTAATATCAACACAACCACAACCTAGCAACATCACAAATCAATGCTAACGTCAAGAAATCAAGGAGCGACAAGCTCCCAAGGATATATATAATGGTGTTCTCCGCACCCGACTTTCTTTTAACAACATACGATGCTCTATATGAGCTACCAGACCCCTCCCAATCTCTCATACCATTAGAATAATCCAAAATATCTAAAAACAACAAATAAAAATTTAACTCAAGGCTTCGGATCATCGTCCCATGAGTTCCAACTAAAAACACATCTAGAACGCTCAAACAAGCTTATAAAAAGAAATAGGGGCAATGTCTTACCTTGTTGTCCCAAACTTGCAACTCCTTTAATTGCTATATTTTAAAGCTCATTCCAACAAAACTAAACAACACCATATGTTAATGGAGAAGAGGAATTCAAGTTCAATCTTGAAGTTACTTACCTTAACATGGGTTGTTTGTTGAGAGAAGACCCTCTAGAAACTCTAAAGAGAATAGTTCACTTCAAATACTTGAGTTGTGGAGCGGAGGAGAGAGATTATCCTTTTCTACCTTAGTTAGTCAAGAAAATACTTAAAACCCCAAATGGACTAAAGGGGAGGCTACATAGTTTTTGTGTGAGAGTGAAAGAGAGAAAGAGAGAGAGAAATCACCTTGAGCTATGAAGAAGGAAGGAGAAACATCCATGGCTTCCATGAGAACTTAGAGCTCAACATAAAGAAGAGGGAGATAGGAGAAGAAAGAGTCAGAGAGAGAGAGAGAGAAGAGATTATGAGAAATGAAGAGATGGATAAGATATTAGCCTTATAAGGCCCATAAGACAGCCCATCTCTCTTCCTTTTAATTTGTACCACAACTTTTAAGTAGGTGTATCACCGACTTATCACTTATTCACACAAGTGGATTAATAACTTCCTCTAAACACGTATGTCATCCTAGCTTAATAAGTAAGACATGAAACAAGTAAGATAGAAAGTAAGTAGGTCTAGCAAGTAGGACATGCAAGAAAGTAGGTGAGGCACTTAAGTAAGACTTATAGGTTCAGCACATAGGTGAAACACATAGGTGAATCTAGTAGGTTGTCTACCTTTATCCGACGTCTTATTCTTGCATGAATCTAATTACTTTAACTAGACTTAACATTTATATACACTTGGACACTTAGGCAACAACTATAACCTAATTCCTCCATATTCAACTAAGTTCATCGATTCTAAGTTAGTCGTACACACATCGAGAGGTATGGGGTATTACATTATCCTCCCCCCCTCCCTCCTACTTTGGATCACTCGTCGTCGAATTCTCAAATGAGAAGCCTAACTCAAGGAAATGCTAACTCTAGAATTCTAACACATTACTTACACCTGAGGTACATCTGATCTGATAGACTTCACGATTACTTATCGCTGTAGTCACAATTTTCATAGAACGATCTCTTAAGGCATACCTGTATAGCATGATCTCGGGTATGAAAAAGGGTAACATTTCCTAAATGCCCCATAGCCTCCCAATTATAAGTGTAGCGCACAACACACCCATAAGTGAGACTCTATGAGACATTGCTTCATAGACTCCCTAGGATTGAACTGCTTTGATACCACTTTGTCACACACCCTAAATATGACTGGGGCATACCATATTCTATATGCAACTACTATGAACCTATGATAGATTTGATAATATAACTTGATAGACATGAGAATTGCAAACGACCTCTAAATACAAATGTGACCGCAGACCTAAGTTATGCCACTGATGTACAACTGAATATAAATAACCCTCGCCAACACTGTCTATGAAGCCGCTATAAATACCTACAACTAAACAATTAATACAAGTGTCGGGTCAGGGCCCTGAGCTACCCATAACGTCATTTTACAAATAAAAAAGTACTAGACTCAACTAACTCCAGAAAGAAGTAGAGTTCATTTCATCAGTAACTGAACATCAACTAGTGCCTAGTGGAAGATCCTGCCCAACCTATATACATGAGCCTGCAATGTGGAATATAACAAATATAACACCCCGGAAAAAGGGATGTCAGGTCAAATAGATTGTAACAGTATGTAAGGTAGACAGAATATAATGAAAGTACTATAGTTCATATATGAGACAAATAAAATTCAACCAATTACATACATTAGGAGGTTCTGAAACATCCTACATGAATATATATTAGGTATTACTGTACTTACGTTATTTTGAACATTCTTTTGAGTCTTTCTGATGTTTTATTTGGGTTGCTATATGGATCGATATTCTAGGATTGTTCACTGTTACACTTAGGATCACATACATTGATTATTGTACCTTAGATTCACTCTTTACCCCTCTTTAGAACATATAAACCATATGAGCAAATTATGAAAGTGTTATTAGATCTTTGATATACATGCCATATTGGGCCTAATATGTATAAGTACAGTAAATACCATTTCCACAAATTAGCATGTGTGCACCAGCAAAGAAGCCTCCTTGGGCTATCAAATAAGCCTTGGTGGGCTAAAAAATAAGCCTCGATAGGCCAGCAAATGGTATCCCATATACGCCCATCTGGACACCATACTATAGATTATAAATACCATGAAATATATATATATATATATATATATATATATATATATATATATATAGTTAACATAGATGGCTCTATTTCAATTACCTTATTTATTACGTTGGTCTTACAAATGACTCAATTATTCAATTATAATGCTGACATGGAAATGATACAACTAAGGGGTCCCGAGAATCAAATAAGGTATTATACTATCAAATAAGGACTTGGTAGTCATGAATGGAATCAAATAAATAAGCTAGGAAACAATAAGAAAGCTTGATACAATACAAATGATATTACATAGAGGTAAAACCATATATGATAGGAGGCTCATAATACAAGACTTTGTGTTGCTGAATATGTTAGGGACATATGCACGTAATAATGTATGACCCTCTTATGACATCTTTAGAACTGCACTCTAACCCTATGATCAAATCTTACTTTATAAGGACTATGATCGTCTATGTCAATGTGATTCATCTTAAACGAAGATTTATGACCTAATATTAGCACTCTGAATACTTACAACACAATTCACCTTACGTTATGCTCTATAATTCCTTACCAATCATATGAATACTAGCCATAGGATATCATTCACCTTAATTAATGTTCTATAACCCCATAACTATAACCCATAAATGTAGGCATACTTAACCTTATCCTTTGTCCAAGGTCTGTAACTCATCCACTATCATCAGAAGCCGTTATACAATTCATGCTAAGTTACATTCATTCATTATTGTTCTTAGGAGCTACCGATACAAGCCACTCTAAGTAATCCTCCATATTTCAACTCCAAGTACATATAAACCATCGATACCATTCATCTTAGACAACAATATATAAACCTCTTTAACCATACTTTGTAAGTTATCAACATCATCCCATCTAAGGGGGACTCTACCCCTATCATCGTAACTTGGAACTTGTCTATAAAAGTAATGCACTTGAGTAGCAACTGGTTATGGATATATAACATCTATAATGAGTCTCATGAGACTTGTAACATGGAATCTACACACTTGTAAGCTCTAAGCTTCATAACTCAAGTAGAAAAAACAATAAATGCACGTTGTGCCATAGTGGCGAATGAAAGAAATAGCCTTACATACCTAAAATCAACCCTTGAATGACTTACAACAAGTCAACCTTTCGAGAGCGTCTAACTTGTTAGAATGGCTAATTTTAACACAACCACATCCTAAACAACATCATAACCCAACAAATACTATTATCGAGAAATCAAGGAGCGACAAGCTCATGAGGCTATAATATAATGGTGTTGCCCATACCTGACCTCTTTTAACAACATACGACACTTTATCCAAACTACCATACCCCTCTAAATCTCCATACCATCAAACCTGCTCATAAAATAACTAAAATATCACATAAACTTGAACTCATGACTTTCGATTACCATTCCATGAGTTCCAACTAAAAATACATCTACAACGCTCAAACAAGCTTATTAAGAGAAATAGGTACAACGTCTTACCTTGCTATCCCAACCTTGCAAATCATTTAATTGCTATATTTTAAAGCTCATTCCAACCATCTAAATTCAAGGAACGTTAATACAATACCATATGACAATGGAGAAGGGGAATTCAAGTTCATTCTTGAAGTTACTTACCTTAATATGAGCTATTTGTACAGAGAAAACCCCCTAGAAAATCTAAGGAGAAGAGTTCACTTAATATACTCGAGCTATGGAGAGGAGAAGAGGGATTTTCTTTGTTGCTTTGGTGAACAAAATACTTGAAACCCCAAATAAAATAAAGGGATGGCCGCATTGTTTGTGTGTGAGAGAAAAAATTACCTTGAGCTCTGAAGGAAGAAGGAGAAGCATCCATGGATATCATGAGATCTTAGAGATCAAAATGAATAAGAGGGAGGAGGAGAATGTTAGGGCTGGTCTACTTGCTGTAGAGAGTTAGATAAAAGAGAGAGGAGATGAAAATAAATGATGAGATGGATCAGATCTTGGCCTTATAAGGCCCCTAAGTCAACCCTCTCTCTTCCTTTAATTTGGTTCACAGCATTAAGTAGGTGCATCACATACTTGTCGTAGGACATGTAAGTAAGCAGATGAGGCACGTAAGTGAAATACATAGGTTCATCATATAGGTGAAGCTAGTAGATTTTTTTACCTTTGTCCGACGTCTTATTCGTTTATGAATCTCTTTTACTTTAACTAGACTTAACATTTAATGACACTTAGACCCTTTGGCAGCAACAATAACCTTATTTCTCTATATTTAAGTACGTTTGTCGAGTTCAACTTAGTCGTTCACACATTTAGAAGTATGGGATATTACATAGGGATTAACATTCCACTCATTGCACCCTATATGAATGCAGCTAGATTGTATAGAACTTGTAAAAAGTGTGTCCTAATGATATGTGTAAGGAACATGATTTTGCTCAAGATGTTATTTTCTTGTGTCCCTTTCTAGTGCCTTCTAATAGTATTGAATTTTTTTTATAATAAGAAATATTTCCTTTACAATGCAACCTAAGTGGCAACTAAAATTTTGCAGCTATCGTTTCTTGCCCTGTCTCTTATGCCAGTGTTTCTAGGTAGGACTGAAATCTTTTATAAGTAAGAATCATATACTTCAAAATGTATCCCATCAACTACTGGATGTATTGTGCTCTATATTGAAAATTAGCCTTTTTATGAGTGAGAGCCAAGTTCTTGTTCCTTAACTTTAGCGTTGCATATGTTGATTTGTTTTGTTGTTGTTATTTTAGGTCCAGTTTATTTCATGTTTCAATTGTAAACTGGTATATAAGCTACTATCAATATCTTCCTCATTTTTTCATTATAAAAAACAATATAAGTAATCATTAAGACTATAAAGGGTACTTTTCATTCATTCATCAAAACACACGATTATAAAAAGTTTAACAAGCAATTGCCACATAAAAATAGGATAAATACATAAAGGACTTTTTAACACATGAATGCCTAGTACTAGGAAACATATCTTTTATTAATGGAGGTTCAGAGTTGAAGGTTGGTTAGGAGTTGATGGACCTTTGTAAGCGCAATGCTTTGTTCAGTCAGAAGATGATCTTTCAACTAAATGTTCTTAGCTATTAAAGACTTAACTTCTGCCTCTAGTTTCTCTTTTTATTCCCTTAGTTCTTCGAGTTGCTTTAACATGTTAGAGACTATTGTTTCTCCTGAAACTCATTCCTCCCGACATAAGGTCAAAGTTAATTAGTTTGGATTTAGTGATCATCTCCTTTTAACCTCATTTCATGTTGACCCTTAGAGGAATTTTAATGTGTTTAAATATCTTGATCAGCCAAAACCCATATGGAAGACAGCTCTGGCAATGTGTTTGATCATTAAGGCAACCAGGCTCATAAATCCTCCTATGTTAAGAACCTCAATTATCAACATATCCATGATCTAGGCATAATATACTTGTTTACCAGTTCAGACAAGAGTTTATGCTCAATATCAGTCATTTTACCTCTGAGCACTAGTCTAGGTATTTCTACTTCACTACCTTGTGAAAATTTCTATGTAAAAAAAGATTGTGTTCATCTTACCCCTTAAATTATATATCAAGAATGTTCCCCAGTTCCTCCACTATCAGCTTGATTTTCTTGCCTTTTACCTTGATCCTCACTGAAATTTCATCTTATCATATTTGAGTTAGTTGTAAAAATCACGAGTCTCTTCCTCATTCAATAGTTTCTTTACCCCAGACAATTTTAGTATGGCAGTGTCTATCCCTCGTCCTTTCAAAATGGCTCGCTCTTCCTTCTTTTTGATAGCTATATGTTTTACCTATTTTGAACTGGTTCTTTCAGAGTAAGTGAGAGCTTCTTCCATTTCCTTTGAAGCCTCTTACTTTTCCCAAAATTGGTGTTCTCTGTTGACTTTGCATTGCCTCTATTTTCCTTATTTTCTTTTTCATTTTGTCTCGTGCTTGTTTTGTTGTCTAGCTTTTATTTTCCTTTATTTCTATGCCTTGTTCATAATGACTTCCTCTTCTAATTGTTCAATAAATCTACTTCAGGCACATCTCTGGATTCCTTTTGAGGTTGTTCTTCTTTATTTTCAGAAGTCGTCTCAACATTGTCATTGACTTATTTGGTAAGAAAAACAGATTTTTGGCAATTTTCTCTGGATTTCTCTGCCATATTTCCTTTCCCCTTGATATTTTCCATTGTGGTTGAGTCTTTTGGATTTTTACACTTATTTCCTCTATGAGTTAGGATGTCACCTTCTTGAATACTAGCCACTTCCCCTTCAAATTTGATTTTAGAAGTGTTTTAATTTTGATTTTCTTTAGGAACCTTTTCGATGAGAGGGGTTTCTTGGACTTTATTTGAGAAAAAAATTCAAAGATTATTGAGAAGTAGATATTTTGGAGAGCTTTGTCTTAGGTTTTGATTTGATAAAGGTGATATAAATAGTGAGATTTTGCAGAGTTTGAGGCATTATCTATTTAAGCAGAGGATTTTGAATTTCCACAAACTCTTCATTTGGACGATCTAGGGTGAGATTGAAAAAGGTTTTATTATTTTCACAAAGTCTGAATTCTAAGGCGTCTTTCTTTCACTTGAAAATAAGATATTTTCAATGTTTTGGGGGACCTGATCCTTATTTTGACCCATTTATTTGTGACACGTGGCAGGCTAGTAAAAGATTTAAGTAGCTTGTGTATTTGTGGGATGATGCATTCCTTTTCCAAAAAAAAGGTGAAACTCCCACCCCAGGAGCCCCCACACCCCGGTCCGACAGGTCTGTGAAAGAGGTAAATCATGGTGACTCAATTGATTTCAAAGGTTAGACCAGTACCACGCTGCGCACAAGGAGCCCTCCTTTATTTCAAGAAGTAACCCCCACACTGCTGCTGACGGGATTCGATCCTTGGCCATTTTCCAAATATCATAATCATAATGACCCGGTTCTAAGATATATTCCGTTTCATTATCATCTTTCCATTTTCCTTCCCCTTTCTACGAGTGAAGCTATCATTGCAATCCTTCTGATGTGGACCATTTGTGAGAAATTATGTTGTTCCATTTTGTGTTCTCTCACATTGTATCCACTTTGTTGACTAAGTGGGAGTTTTAGGAACCCAGGCTACCTTGAGTCCCATTTGTATGACAGAGGATATATTAATGATATCTTGTCCCATCTTAGTAACTTCCACCTTTTTAACAAGGAGGTGGTTTGTCTTGGCCTCCATATTTTGTTATGTTGAGGACTGACTTGATTTGTCTTGAATACTTTTTTGTGTGTTTCCTTTGTGATTACCTTTCCTTTTCATTTTGAGCATGTGGAGACTTTCCATATTTATGACCTCTTTTGTTTTTGAGTAGTCGGAGGTTCCTAGAATTCCTCTTATCTTGATTTTTCCATCCGGTCTTTTCTGGGAACCTGATTCTTTTAACTATCTTTGTACACTTATTTTTTAGATTAATGAATCTCTTCTGAAGAGTTTTGTTTTTAATCCATTCAGTTTGTAGAGCAATGTGTGTATTTTTTTTAGTCCTTTCTTCAATTTAACTTGAGAACTTTTGAGTGGATCTTCATTTTTACCAGGTGTTGTGGACTTTTGATGGTTCCTGTATTTTTATTCTTTTATTCTAAAGTAATAACATGTTTCGTTGGAGAGATTTTTGATTTCTTTTTCTTCTTTATGTCGTCTCGTTAATCCTTCTTTGATCCAACCTAAGTACTTGTTGGACTGTCCTCCGCAATATATGATTTTGTTTGAGCTGCTAAGGGTATGGTGGTTTCTTTGTCAAATTTTCCCTTGGAACTGTTGTGGCTCTCTTTTGTCTCCATATATCCATAGTTGCTCTGTAATGTGTCCCAAATGTTTTTGACAGTGACATAAGTGGAGACTTTGTTGATTTCATTAGGCCCGATGCTACATATGAGGATTCTTATTGCTTTATCATCCAACTGGACATCTTTACATAGGGCCTTGTTTGGACCTTTTTGAATGATGCTCCATAGTTTGGGACTTTCTCTAATGATGAAGTCTTTCATTCTCATCTTCCACCAGCTGTAATGTTTGTTGTTGAAGCATGGTGTTCTTGTGATTGATTTGCCTTCTTGTTCTACTGGAGGTGCAACCATCTTTCAAGAAGCCTTTGTAGAAAAATCTTACTCTAATACGACTTGTTAGGATAGGGCTACTCCTATGTACTCTAAGAATATGGTTCTTTGGAATAACTACTAAGAAGGTAATGCTGCGGAAATAAATAAATCAATAAAAGAATATTTACGTGGAAAACTCCTTGCTCAAGGGAGTCAAAAGATGCAATATATATCGTACATGCCTTTTCCCAAAAACTTCACTAGACCCAAAGCCGAATAAAGGTTTACAATGACCTAAGGACCTATTTTCCGATAGTCCATCTCTAAACATAATTTAACCAACGAATACCTATTACACAATACTTGTAAATACCAATAGATGGAACCACAATGAACCTCACTAATACAAAGAATTAAAGAAAAATCTTGATACACTTGTCTCTCTGTAGTTGGTCCTTATAGATACTGAGGTGTTGACTGCGCTCACTTAATGCCTTACGTTGTACTTTTGATTGTGGATGTGGTAAATCTCAAAAGCTTGTTCATGCTGTGTATATATAGAAGTAGTTGCCTCCTTTGAATTGTTGAATCCAACAAAGTTTTGGTTTCATAATTGTACCCAAAAACCAAGTTTTGTATGACTTAGATCTTCCTTTTTCCCCTTTTATGCACGTCGACTTCCTCTTTTCTATTTCAATGCTAATTCGTTGCTTATAAACTTATGGTACTTATGGAAATATTACCATAATCTAAAATCCAACTTTCCATCAAACAACGATCAGTCAATATTTAATCTTCTCTATGTCTGGACGAAATAACTTTCAGTATCCAGTTGCATGATATGACTTCTTCCTCTGTTTATGAACCTATTGAATATATCTTGAACGGATTATCCTTCGTTCATCTTAAAGAGGTCATACTGCCTATTTAGTAAGGAAATTTTGAATTCTTGACCCGACTTGTTCCCTCATGTGTGGTTTATAGGGTATCTCACACTTTTTCGACAGTTGTACATGAATGTCACACCCCAAACCGGAGGGGCACGACAGACACTTGGGTCTACCTTATGGAGCACCAACATAACGTACATCCATAACCATGCTATCATGTGTAAATAGGTTGAAAAGGTCCCCATGAGATTATCTGATTAAAACATGAACGAATACTAGACAAAGGATGACCAAAAATGATAAACAAGCTTATATACATGAGACAAAAGGGCCTACAAGGCCTCCATGACCATTTATACAGATATCATCTGTCTACAAGCCTCTAAGGAGTACATAAACATCATAAGGTTGGGACAGGACCCTGCCATATCCATGAACATATATATATATATATATATATATATATATATAAGCATACCGACTCAAAAGCAACTCTGGAGAAAGTGGAGTGCATCAACACCTTCCGCTAAGCTGATAACCTACTAAGGAGAATCGTCAACCTGTCTATCGGTACCTACAAGCATCAAATGCAGCATCACCAGACAAAAGGGACATTAGTACGAATAAAGTACCAAGTATGTAAGGTAGGAAAGCATAAGTAGCAGTAATGTAAATAGAGATAAGAAAGAGACAACTTGTAACTCTGAATGTCGCTGAGGGGCGTATGACATGCATGCTTTCTTTTAAAAACATATATACATATATATATATATATATATATATATATATATATATATATACATATATATATATATATTCTGTGAGGTTGTAACATCATCATCAAGCCACTCTTTGGGGATAACGTCATCATAACGTACCCAACTGCAGTGGTGTGCACAATAGGTGCCACACCCAACCGATTATAGCGAGGTTCAATGTCATAAAATAGACACACACACACACACACATATTGTGCACACTACTGTAGTTGGTCGTTATGCCTTTCAGATGCTTGCAGGTACCGATAGATGTACCTGTCTATCGCAGGCGTAACGGCCTTACCTGCAAGCATTTTGTACCTTTCAGAATAACGTAAGGTCGTTACGCCTCCGATTATAGATATGGAACCATCATCAACAACATCCATAAAATTTAAAGCCAAAGGAACATTTTAACATGGATATATACATTATGAAGACAATAGACATGAGTTTCTAATCTATAAGAGTAGAGTCATTATGAATATCATTTTATTTACATTTTGTTCATTTGGAGTCATGCCAAAAGAAGGAATAAAAGTGCCTTAACATACCTTATATTGAACCACGATGTATCAAGCTAGAATCTGCCTTCTTCACGCCTAAGTCTACAACAAACAATAAGGGTACTAATGTTAATTACGAGTAGTTCAACAATCCCATGTCGAGCGGCAAACTCATTCTATATAAAATCGGATAGCATATCCCCCGTTTTCCTTACTTTTCCAAGTCCATAAAACAACAAAAACATATACAACCTTCAACTATATACTTGAAGATGCATTTGTGAAGGTGACTTTCTTTTGGGCGAGAGGCTCACCGCAGGTGCCGTAGTACCAAAACACACCCAACAACCCAACAACACAAATCATTCTACGCAATAACAAGTGCACAAACGTCACCAATAAAACTACTATTTATCTCGACGAGCGGAAAGCTCGGATTGGAACCAAAACCCAACTCTCTTTCCCATCTCACCCATACTTACAACACCATCAACAGATCTAACATATAAAAATATATATTGACATTACATTCCAGCCTTTTATCCATTTTAAAAGTAACATCAAATAGTCCAACAAGAGTTACCAACAGCATAAACAACTTCTAGGTGTTATATGACCACTTTTCCTTCTTGCTTATAACACCATCTTCATAACCAACACATGGACAAGCATAACAACAACAATCATAACATAAATAATCTATTTTATATAATTTTCAGCCACAAGAAGCCATATATATCACCCCAAAATAGTCTAACAAAAGACAACAAAATCTCATACCATTTCAAATGCTATCTTGTAGTTTTGCACTCAAACAACTTAACCAACGCATAAATAAACTTAAGAACAAGTAATATAGTGTTAATCTTACCTTATCCATCAAGTACAACCTTCAATCAAAGCCTTTTCCCACTTGGAAGGACCATCAACATCACCACAACACCACAAAGGTTCTTTTCTTCAATTAGGTTAGCATTTGAGGTTAGATTTGGGTAGAACCACCTTGGATTTACTCTTGAATCTTGGAGAGATGTTTAGAGAGAGTCTAGGGAATGTTTAGGACTAGAAACAAGTTTAAATGAGGGAGAAAGTTGTTCCACCGCTTTAAATAATGAAATACAAATCTCCACCACCTCAAGTGGGTCCTAAAGGGATTACCTATGCAGTCCTACAAAAATGCAAATATCTCTTTACTCCGATGTCGTATCGATGAATAGTTTAATGTGTTTGAAACTAGACTCATAGACCTTCAGTTTGAGTGGTGGAACTGTAACGCCTTATACCTTTAAACTAAGACTTATTCATGATTCACGAGTGTAGAAAACCAAAACAGGGAGTTTAAGTTGAAAAACCAAGTTCAGTTCTCCAGATGGAATTTTACGACAGATTATACGAACCGTAGAATGTTTTACGGCCCGTCAAATGAACCATCAATTTCACTTTTGAAATTGACTGCTAGACTGTAAATTATACGGACGATAAAATATTTTATGTCCCGTCAAATGAACCATCAATTTCACTTTTGAAATTGATGGCCAGATTGTAATTTCTACGGACTGTCAAATCATTGACAGTCCGTCAATCTCCACCGTCCCAGGACTCCAATTTTACAACTCTCTAATACTTCTCAGAAGTAACAGTACAGTCTAATTCTTGATGGATCGTCAATCTGGAGCGTCAAAATATCGATGGCCCAAACTCAGACCATCAAAAATTCGACAGACCGTCGAATGAACCATCGATTTCTTCCGACAACAAATAATATAAATTCATGACTTCATTCAAAAAATTAGTTTTCACAATTCTCAAGACCTAGAATGAAGATTCTCTCATCCCAACCATCTCCTACACCAAGGTAAGTCCTTTCCATGTATTTCCATGTGATTCTAATCAATTAGTATCAATTCCTAAGTGAAACTCACTATTTATAATCTAGGGTTTTCAAGCAAACCCAACTCAAGGAATTAAAGTTCAAACTTTTGGGTTCCTTCTTCCAATTTGATATTTTAAGATAAGTTTTGAAGCGATTAAGGTATGTAGAATTTCTATTTACGTGTTGAAACGTCATTGTTGTTCCCACACCACAGTTATCCAGGAAACCATGAATTTTCATAGCCTAGGGTTTTATTTATGTTCGTGATAATCCTTTTATAGATGTATAATTATATTCCATGTTATGTCTTGACTTCATTACTTACATTCATGATATGATATTATGACTGTCATGAACCCTTCCATAATCCATGCACCCATGTCTTGATTTACACGCGTTCTTAAATATAAGTTATGATTATTATCACCCAATTTCATGAAGTCATATATATTTCTCATGATTTAGACAAGTTATACTATGTATTTCTTCACATGCTAAATTATAAATTTACAAGTTATGATTTTATGTTATTTCATGTAATTCATGGACTTTCAAGTCAATTATTTTCAAGTACATATTTTTGGGAATTGCATAGATTATCGAGAAGGCTCAGACAACCTGAAACTACGTATGCCAACGTAGAGTAAGGGTTGCTCTGCTAGAGGACTATACCTTCAGATTATTTATTGAATCCATCGTGTTTATGTTCATGTTCATGTCTCATACTCCAAAAAAGTATGAGATGTCTTAGCTGATCGGGCAGAGATCAGACTCAACTATTCATGCATGTTGGATCATGTCAGTTTTGCTAATGCTCTCCCATGGATATACAATTATACAATTTTCATATTTTTACGCATGTTATTATACTAACGTTCATGTTCATTTTTCAGTTTCAGTTCATGTTCCTATTATTTAATGTGCCTTCTTATTCTTTCACTTGCTTTACATATGTTACAATTCAAATGTACTAACGTCCCTTTGCATAGGGTCTGTACTTCAAGTGCAGGTGCTGAGTTTCAGGGAGACAGATCTACTCAGTAGGACTACTGCAGTATCAACTATTTTGGTGAGCCCCGTCTTATTCGGGGTGCCAGTCTATTTATTTTATTATTATATTGTATTAGCATAGGTATGCCAGGGTCTTGTCCTGGTAAACAGTTTTGCAAACTTATATTATAGAGATTTCATAGACTAGTCCAATATCATATCATGTCAGTCATTGCAGCAGTATTTTTAGACCTATCATGTTTTACCCAAATGATTCCGCTATTATATTTTTAGACTATTATTTTAATACCATATTTTAAATATTTGAAATCATTTCTTTTGCATGTTTTGATGCCCATGTTGACAAGCAAGCCATGTGGTTCGCTCGGTCACAATGAGCAAGGCACTGACTGCCGCATTCCGCCCAGGCCATAGTTCGAGGTGTGATGAATCTTGGTATCAGAGCACTAGGTTCAAGTGTCTTAGGAAGTCTATGAAACCATGTCCAGTGGGGTAACTTTTATGTGTGTGAGGGCCCCACACATATAAATAGTTGACCACCAAGACATCAAGGATTGTCTCACTTCTTTCATACTTTAAGTCGTGCAGTTAGAACTATACCATCAGGACATCCTTCTCACTTGTGCGTATTACGTATTTAAAAAAATGCCTACGAAGAGGAAATCAACTACCAGCAATAGGGATGCTACTAATGCTGCTCGTGAGGTCGCTCAAGCTCAAGGAGCCAATTTTGGTACAGCGCCTCCCAATACCACAGGGCCTGTGAAGCTCCTCGTTTCGCTGACTTGTTCTTCTGATTTAGATGTTAGGGGAGCTATTCAACTGCTCACCCAGCTTGAGACTGCTTAATCCCAACGATAAAGAATAGCCCCAAGCAAGGGAACTAATGGGGAGTCATCCAATTTCAAGACTCGTGAGTTTCTTCGTATAGACCCTCCGGTATTCACAAGGTCAAGTAAGACTGATGATCCTTAGAATTTCATTGATGGGCTTCAAAAAATCTTCTGTGTTATATATGTTAATAAGGCAGAGGCAGTAAAGTTTGGAGCTTATCAGTTGCAGGATGTTGTCAACCTCTGGTATGAGTCGTGAGAGCAGTCCCGTGGGGAAGATGCACCTCCATCGACTTGGGATGAGTTTGCAGATGTCTTCATTGAGCTCTTTATGCCAATAGAGGTCAGAGAGGCAAAGACTGTGGAATTTGAAAAGATTAAGTAGAATGGAAGGAGTGTGCAGGAATACTCCCTTCAGTTTGTCTCTTTGGAAAAGTATGCTCCGCATATGGTTCTAGACATGAGGGCCAGAGTTAGACGTTTTGTGTATCGTCTTGATCCTCATTTGTACGATACAACTAATATCATAACTCAGAACTGGGAGATAACAATTTTAAAGATGGTTTCTTTTGTATAGGGTAATGAGAGCAGGTTGAAGGAAGATGAAGCCTTGCAGAAAGAGAACGATAGAAAGTTTAATAAGAGAGCCAAGTCATCAGGCCACTTCAGTCATGAGAGAGGTGGAATGAGACAATACTTCAAGAACAATTCATTCAGACCTGCTCTATCTTCAGCCAGTACCCCAACCCCAAAGTTCAAGAATGATAATAGAAAGCAGAACTTCAGAGCATCAGGCTTCTAGTCACAGGCCAGTGTGGGTCAAAGTTTTTTCAGTAACCCGGTTTGACCTAAGTGTGGTAAGAGGCAACCATGGGAGTTTTTCCTGGGTATGGATGTCTATTTTGGGTGTGGTCAGCAAGGTCATTTTTAGTGAGGCTGTCCATCAATATGGCAGAGTACAGGAGGTAATATGGCCATGTCTGCAAATTCTATAGTCCTTCCTAATTCTCAAGCCCAATCAAGGCATGGTCTAGCTAATTCCGATAATACAGATGGAGGTCCAAACCATTTATATTCATTATTAGTTTGTAAGGATACAAAGGCCCATGCAGAAGTGGTCACAGGTATATTAACCATTTTCACTTTTGATGTTTATGCCCTTATGGATCCTGGATCCACTCTGTCATATGTAATCCTTGTTGTTGCTAAAAAATTGGTATAGAACCAGAAAAGTTTCATGAAGCCTTCAAAATATTCACCCTAGTTGGTGAGTCAGTTATAGCCAAATGGGTATATAGGGGTTGTCCAGTTAAAATCCATCATCGCATTACCATTGCCGATTTAGTAAAGTTCGAAATGGTAGACTTCGATATAATCATAGGTATGGTTTGGTTGTCATCATGTTATGACACAGTGGATTATAGAACCAAAATTGTAAAGTTCGAATTTCCAAGTGAGCCAGTCATAGAGTGGAAGGGTGATTCAGTAACGCTCATTGGTAGATTTATTTCCTATCTTACGGCCAGAGAGATGATATCCAATGGGTATATTTACCATCTAGTATGAGTTAGGGATGCAGATACCCAAACCCTAACTCTTCAATCAGTGCCAGTTATCAATGAGTTTCTAGGAGTCTTTCCTGAAGATCTTCCCAGAGTTCCTCCTGATAGGGAGATTGAATTCAGAATCGATCTACTTCTCTGCCCCAAACCGATATCTATTCTGCCATACATAATGGCTCCATCATAGTTAAGAGAGATAAAGGCCTAGTTGAAAGATCCCATTGATAAGGGATTTATTAGACCAAGTGTCTCACCATGGGGTGCACCAGTTCTATTTGTTCGAAATAAAAATGGGTCTCTACGTATGTGCATTGACTACCGAGAGTTGAACAAGGTTATCATTAAGAACAAATATCCTCTTCCCTGAATTGATGATTTATTTGATCAACTCCAGGGTGCTCAATATTATTCTAAGATTGACCTCAGATCAGGGTACAATCAGCTTAAGATTAAGGAAGTTTATATTATGAAAACTACCTTCAGAACTCGTTATGGTCATTTCAAATTTTATGTCATGTCGTTCGGATTGACGAATGCCCTAGCTGCTTTTATGGATCTTATGAACAGGGTCTTCAAGTCTTATCTTGATGATATCTTAGTCTATTCCCATAGTGAGGTTGATCATGCAGAACATCTCAGAATTATATTGTAGACACTTTAGGACCGCGAGCTTTATGCGAAATTTTCCAAGTGTGAATTTTGGCTAAAGTCAGTGGCATTCTTAGGCCATGTGATTTCAGGTGAGGGCGTCCAGGTTGATTTTAAAATAATGATGTTGTTAAGAATTGGACCAGACCCACTTCTGCTTTAAATATTCAGAGTTTTGGGTCTAGCATGATATTACAGATGATTCGTAGATGATGTTTCCTCTATTGCAGCTCCATTGACTATATTAACTCAGAATAAAGTCAAATTACAATGGTCAGATGCCTATGAACATAGTTTCAAAGAATTTAAGATAAGATTGACTTCCGCTCCAATGTTAACTTTACCAGACGGGACTGAGGGATTTGTTTCATATTGTGATACTTTAGGAGTTGGTCTTGGGTGTGTTTTAATGCAGCATGGTAAGGTTATAGCTTATGCATCCAGACAGGTTAAACCTCATGAAAAGAATTATCCGACTCATGATCTAGAACTGGTAGCCATGATTTTTGTACGAAGATATGGCGTAACTGTTTGTATGGAGTTCATGTTGATATTTTCACAGATCACAAGAGCCTTCAATACATTTTCAAGCAGCGGGAGTTGAATTTCAAGCAGAGGAGATGGCTCGAATTGATAAAGGATTATGATGTAGATGTTCTTATCATCCAGGGAAAGCAAATGTGGTAGTCAATGCTCTTTGTCGGCAATCCATGAGAAGTTTATCTCATGTTGAGGAAGGTAGGAAAATCATGTCGAAGGAGATTCATCGACTAGCCAGTCTAGGAGTTCGACTCATGGACTCCAAAGATGGTGGGTTTGTAGTTAAGAACAAGTCCAAATCCTCCTTAGTAGCCGAGGTGAAGGAGAAGTAGTTTAGTGATCCCTACTTGTTGCAGCTGAAAAAGAGGATTCACAAGCATAAGACTACGACTTTTGAACAAGGGGAAGATGATGATACTTTTAGGTATCGAGGCAGATTATGTATTCCAAATATGGACGGACTTGGAGAGAGAATCATGACAGAAGTGCATAATTCCAGGAATTCTATTCACCCAGGTTCTACCAAGATGTATCATGATCTTAAAGTAATTTATCGGTGTAACGATATGAAGAGAAATGTGGCAGGCTATGTTGCCAAGTGTCCGAATTGTCAACAGGTGAAAGCTAAGCACCGGAGGCTTAGTAGGTTGGCACAAAATATTGATATTCATATATAGAAATAGGAGATGATAAATATGGATTTCATAATAGGTCTACCTCACTCAGCCCAAAGGCATGATTCGATTTGGGTGATAGTAGACCGACTGACTAAATCAGCTCAATTATTGCCAGTTAAAACCACAAATTCAATAGAGGATTATGCTAAGTTGTATATCCGAGAAATTGTCAGACTTCATGGGAACCTATTGTCCATCATTTCAAATCGTGGTGCTCAGTTCACAATTTAATTTTGGATGTCTTTCCATAAAGGATTGGGTACCAAGGTAAATTTCAACACAACTTTTCACCCTCAAATTGATGGCCAGGAAAAATGTACTATTCAAACCCTCGAGGATATATTGAGGGCATGTGTTCTCGATTTTAAAGGTAATTGGGATAATCATTTGCCTCTCATTGAGTTTGCTTATAATAATAGTTATCATGCTAGTATCTAGAGGGCACCGTTCTAAGCTCTGTATGGGCGAAGGTGTAGGTCACTAATTGGGTTTGAAGTTGGTGAAGCAGAGTTGTTAGGACAGACTTGGTCCATCAGGCCATGGAGAAAGTCAAAGTGATTGAGGAGCATTTGAAAACATCTTAGAGTCCCCAGAAGTCCTATTCAGATGTGAGGCATAGAGATTTGGAGCTCCAAGTTGATGATTGGGTATTTTTGAAAGTTTCACACATGAAAGGTGTCATGAGGATTGGAAAGAAAGGAAAGCTCAGTCCAAGATATATCGGACCTTATAGGATTTTAAGGAGAGTTGGCCAAGTGGCTTATACACTTGAATTGCCACAAGACATAGTTGTTGTGCATCTAGTGTTTCATGTGTCTATGTTGAGAAAGTGTGTGGGAGACCCGTCATTGGTTGTTCCTACCGACTCCATTTTAGTTAGGGATGGTTTGATTTATGAGGAGATTCCCGTAGCTATTATGGATTGTCAGATTTGAAAGTTGAGAACTAAGGAAGTTGCCTCTATGAAAGTGTTGTGGAAAAGTCATAATGTTAAGGAGGCTACATGGGAAGCCGAAGAAGACATGAAGTCTAGATATCCACATTTATTTGAGAAGGAAGCAGAAAAAAACAAGGTAAATACCCTCAGTATTCATGGCATGTCCCTTGCGTATCCATGTCTCATGTTTCACGTTCATGTATTCAGTACTCATGTCCCATGTTCATGTTTTCATGTCACTCAGTCTCATGTTCCATGTCATGGTTCTTCACGTTCATGTACTCATGTTATGTCTAGTATCATTCCTAACCATGAACCATCATTCGAGGATCAATGATCCCAAGAGGGTGATATTGTAACACCTCATACCTTCAAATTAATCCTTGTTCATGATCTACGAGTGTATGAAACCAAAACAGGGAGTTTAAGTTGAAAAATCAGGTTCAGTTCTGCAGATGGAATTTGATGGCAGATTAAATGGACCATAGAATATTTTATGAGCCGTCAATTTCACTTTTGAAATTGACGACCATACTGTAAATTATACGAACCGTACAATATTTTACTGCCCATCAAACGGACCATCAATTTCAAATAGCCAGACTGTAAATTCTACGGACCGTCAAATTATTGATGACCTATCAGTCTCCACCGTCCCATAACTCCAGTTTTACAACTCTCTAAAATTTCTCAAAAATAATAGTATGGTCCAATTTGATGGACCATACAATTATTGATGGAGTGTCAATCTGGACTGTCAAAATATTAACGGCCCAGACTCATAGCATCGAATCAATCGTCGATTTCTTTCGACAACAAACAATATAAATTCAGGACTTCATTCTAAAAATTAGTTTTCACGATTCATAAGCCCTAGAATAAAAGTTCTCTCTTCCTAACCATCTCATACATCAAGGTAAGTCCTTTCCATGTAATTCCATGTGATTCTAATCAATTACTATCAATTCCTAAGCGAAATTCACTATTTCTAACCTACGGTTTTCAAGAAAACCCAACTCAATAAATTAAAGTTCAAGCTTTAGGGTTCCTTCTTCCAAATTCAAATTTTAAGACAAGTTTTGGAGCAATTAAGGTATGTAGAGCTTCTATCTACATGTTGGAACGTCATTGTTCTTCTCCACGCCACAGTTATCTATGAAACCATAAATTTCCATAACCTAGGGTTTTATTCATGTTCATGATAATACTTCTATACATGTATAATTATATTCTATGTTATGTCTTGACTTCGTTACCTACATTCATGATATGATATTGTGACTATCATGATCTCGTTCGTAATCCATGAACTCATGTCTTGATTTCCATGAGTTCTTAAATATAAGTTATGATTATTATCACTCAATTTCATGAAGAAATATATGTTTCTCATGATTTAGACAAGTTATACTATGTATTTCTTCACATGCTAAATTATATATTTACAAGTTATGATTTCAAGTTATTTCATGGGCTTTCAAGTCACCTATTTTCAAGTACATATTTTTGGGAGTTGCACTGATTATCGAGAAGGCTCAGATAGCCTGAAACTACATATGCAAATGATGGATAAGGGTATCTCTGTCAGAGGACGATACCTTCAGATTATTTATTAGACCTAGAAATGTTCTTGTTAATGTCTCGTACTCCGGCAAAGTACGAGATGACTTAGCTGATCGGACAGAGATCATACTCCATGTTCATGCGCGGTGGTTCATGTTGGTTTTGCTAATGCTCTCACATAGATATATACATATATACAGATATACAATTTTTAAATTTTTACTCATGTTATTATACGCATGTTCATGTTCATATTTTAGTTTCAATTTCAGTTCATGTTCCTATTATTTCACGTGCCTGCTTATTTTTTCAGTTGTTTTACGTACGGTACAATTCAAATGTACTAATGTCCCTTTGTATGGGGTTTGCGCTTCACAATGCATGTGCTGAGTTTCAGGGAGAAAAATCTGTTCAGTAGGACTACTTCAGTAACAACTATTTCGGTGAGCCCCATCTCATTCGGGGTGCCATTCTAGTTATTTTATGATTATATTTTACTAGCAGAGGAATGCCAGTGCCTTGTCAAGGTAAACAGTTTTGAAGACTCATGTTATAGAGGTTTCATAGACTAGTCCAGTATCATATCATGTTAGTCATCGCAACATTATTTTTAGACTTATCATGTTTTACTTAGATGATTCCGCTATTATATTTTCAGATTATTATTTCAATACCATGTTTTAAATGTTTATCATTTCTTTAGCATGTTTTGATGCCCATGTTGACAAGAAAGCCATGTGGTTCGCTCAGTTACATACAGCAAGGCACCGAGTGTCGTGTTTTGTCTAGGCCATTGTTCATGGCGTGACAGGAACACCCCGTAATTCTAAGTATATTGGGAGAAAAGCTGAGTGATATTAGACCCAAATTTCAGTAGAATTATGAATGTAACTTGAGATAACTTTTGCCGACTTTTGTTTTACGACTTGTTTGACTACAAAACATAACATACAAATAGTATATGATTCAAATACCTTAAAACACAACCTCCTTAGCATATTAATCACTTCCTAGTTTTACCCCGAAAATAAAGGTTATAACATCTTTAATTCATTTAACCTCCAACCTTCACGATATTTTCTTAACACTTGTTTTAACCATTCATTACCTTTGTAAAGGTCCTTAAACTCTCCGGCTCATATTGATTCACATAAGAAAAATTCTAACATGAAAGTACGAGGCGTAACAATGAAGATATTGACATAATACATGGACAAACCCTTGAACTTGTTCAGAAATTCCATTTAGACTCCCAAACTGAATCTCGTCCCACCTGAACCCTCTAAAAAGATATTTATTGTGCCATATAGACACATCTAGCTGACATGTGACTATGTGTGTTGCCCACTTTTTTAAAGAGCGTGGAAGCATATAAAATGCTATTGATGTGGGTCCCAAAGTACAGGAGTCAACATAACATAAGAAAAAAAGAACAATTTTTTTCTCACTCTCTCGTTCATCTTCTCCGCCAGCGACTTCACTAATGTGTCTTCTCCGGCGAAATTATGGCACTGGAGCAACCAACAACCACACCATGAACACCAGAAACCACGCTTGTGTTACTACCCATCCCTACGGTTGTCCTCTCTAAAACATAATCAGATCTCCAACTAAATCCAGCGAGTACAACCACCGCTTTGTTGCCCTGGAGTTCACCACCAACTGGCGACCATCCCTCTCCCTCCCACTCGTTCACTGTTAAACACTGGAAAATACCATATTTGTCGGATTTCTTTGGAATTTGCTCGTGTTATACATTTTTCGACGAATCTTCTGACCACCCATATTCAACAGCTCCCACAACTCCACCGTATTACATATAAAATCATGTAATCTCAAAAGTTAAAAAAACACAATCTTCTGACAAGAATCAACCCAAAAAGTCTCGTTCTAAATTAAATTGTTTCACCTACTAGGCTGTATCAATTTTATTTGTTTTTGAAAATGCTTTCTCTTTAGAAGAATAAATAGAGAAAGCAATAGAGGTGATAGCAAGAAACTTTTCTAGCTTTATCCGATCCAAATATAAAAATCCATGGAGAGGAAAGAACTAAGAAGAATAGGGGAGGACGAAGAAAGAACTAGGCATTGTGAATTTAACCTCTGATTTTTAAGAGGACTTAAATGTCACTTTTAACCATTGTTATTGCTGCTCTGTTACTGCTACAGTCGCTGTTGAAGCTTAACACCAGATCGCTACTTTTTTCTTTTTTAATCATTACTCTTTTTTATTTATTTTGCTGATGTGTATCTTTATTGATTTATTTGCCATGTCATAGCAAGTGGTATCCACGCACATAGATGAACAATATAATTGTAAAATTTTTGTATATACGACATAGTAAACGTCTTTTTGGAGGGTTCAAGTGGTACGGGATTCAGTTCGGGTTTCCAAGTGAATTTTTAGACAAGTTTAGGGGTCTATCTATGTATTACACCGAAGAAATATTATTGTATTCATTAGATCCAATGCTACAAATAAGAGTCTGGAACTTAAATGATCCAAAAAGTGAGAAAGTGAACAAAAATATCTCCAATTTTTTTTTTGTGACAAAAGTACCTTTTGTGCAGTAATTTACTGTGCAATAGGGGTATTTTAAACTAGCAACCCATGTTTTTTAAAAGGTCCATTTTAGTCCAATTGCATAATTATATGTTGTGTTTTACAATCAATTATTCATCTATCCATTTGTACTTAATGTGACATGACATTATCACAATTATTGCAAAATATCATCCGTTTTCTATTTAACATGAATTTTGGATGAGAGAAAACTCATTCATTTCCAAAGTTTAAGTCATCAAAATTTCACATTCTTGAAAAAAATCATCCAACTCCTAAGTTCTTAAAAAATGGTGTCTCCTTCTCCAACTTTTAAGGTTTCATTATTTCGGGAAGGAGAGGTTCTTCATAATTCTAATATTGTTCGTTATAGTATTCCACCTAAATTCCATGTTAAGTTTTCAATTAACTTGGATTATTCAATATTACACACTGCCATACATAAAAGAATGAATGTTAGTAGCGTGATTTTGCATTATTTGTAATAGACAAATATCCAATATCGTTTTCACCGCAAGGTTTAGTGCTTTATGGCGAGTGGAATATTATTGATGATGAGTCATTGAGTGAATATTTGAGGGCGCCGGAAAAAATATATGTACTTAATCACCCTAAATGTGCTTAAAATGTATGTTGAAAAGATACCTATCGATTATCGTGAAGTCTTGCCCAAGACTCGTCAGGAATTTCCAAAATTGCCGACTATGTCTGATCCTCAAATCCCTAAAGTCCAGCCTACTCATGGTAACAATTATTTGGATATGAGTTCTTATGGAGACATTTTGACTGGTCAAATGTCACTAAAAACTTTAAGTCAGCAATTTAATCAAATTTACGGTGAAATGTTTAAATATTTATTATTTTCTTTATTATTTTGTGTAGTAGCACATGTTTATTATACATATGGTAATAGTAATATTCTTGTATCTTTTTAGGAGTTATACACTTGATATGAGTAATATTTGGCAATCCTCTCAGTCCGAATGTCGGAATCATATCGGAACATCCCCAACATCAAGTTTCAGTGCAGTTGATACTTCTTCAAACCCATGCAATATTGATTCTTATCGGTAGGTTCAACATCTTGATATTAAATAATTCATATATAATGATGTTGGTATTTAAAATATGTTATCTATTTTTGGTGTGGGAAGAAGCCTTTACTAGATGGTGATGATTAACCAAATCATATAGAAACATCATCGAGTGATAGCGATGATATACCTAATGCAAAGGTATCCGACGAAGAAATAAATTTCTCGAATGATGAAGTTGATATTCATCCTCATAGGTAGGAACAACAATTACTAAAGATAATGCAAAGTCGGCCACACCAGCAAGAACAGATGGCAGAAAGCCTAACTCACCAATAAGAATCGATTGCGCAAACATCCACAATCTGATTGCATTCTGACGTGATTTCATATCTTGATAATCTTCAAGATCATCCTGATGCCTTTATCTTTATTAGGGATAATGATCATATTCGCCAAGATATGTGCAAAGAACTAGACGATCTTATAAACGGTAAAGTTCTACTTGCAAAAGGCATAATTTTCACCTCCAAAATGGTCGTTAAACTTTATTGCATCAAAGAAATGAGGGAGTTTAGAGTTAATGATTCTACCCGAAAGTGGTGGTGATTGTTTTGTAGATGTGATTATCAAGGTTGTCAATGTATGTTTTGGGGTAAGGAGACCCATGATAGTATGTGGATTATCTCAAAATTTCACTCATGTCACACTTGTGATATGGATGACTGTTGAGCAAATAATTTAAGCTAGATACAAATATGATTTCTTAAGTGATAGTTGGAGACATTGCCGAAACCCTCAGGTACCATATTCGCCCAAGTGTATTTTAATTTTGACATAAATAAATTATCATTGCTAAATGTTCTTGTTTAAACTTGTCCAGGTTCCCCATCAAAGACTGCATTAGAGCAGTTTTTGAAAGTATATCGCAAAACTATAAGTAGGAGAAAGAGATATCTCAGGCGTAGGCGCGATTTTGAGATGATTTATGGTAACTAGGAGGGCTCTTTCCAAAGGTTTCTGAAGTATATGGTAGCTCAACAACACTTCAATCCTAGTACTGCTGTAGAATGGAAGCTCAACACCCAACCTAGTGTGTCCGGTAATTTATTCAATTTTGTGTTTTGGACATTCAAACCATGCATTAATGGTTTTGCTCACTATCGGCTAGTAATATCCATAGATAGCACACATGTGTACGGGTTATACAACATCAAGCTACTGATTGCAGTAGAAATGGATGCCAATGGGTCTATATTCCCTATAACTTTTGCCATTTCAGCTAATGAGAGCAATGAGACATGGGGGATGTTTTTGACATATTTGAGGCAACACGTTATTAAGGATCGAAAGGCCATATGCATGCTATCTGGCCGAAATCACAGCATATTGAGCAATATGTTTCATTTGGAGGGGTGGCAGTCTTTTTTTTGCTTACCATCACTATTGTTTAAGGAATATAAAGGAAAATTTTCAAAAGGCCTTTAAAAATTGCACACTAAACAAATGGATGTGGGCGGCTACAATAGAGCATCATGAAAAAAAAATTCTTATGTGGATGGAGTTGATCAAGACATCGAAGGTGAAAACCTACGAATGGTTGAAGACAATCCCTATTGGCAAATGGACATTATATGTGGATGACGAAGAAGATGGGGGATGCTAACAACAAACTACTCAGAGTCATTTAATGGTTAGCTAAAATCTGCATGGGGGTTGCCCGTTACTAAATGGTGAGAACGCGTTTCAAGCAAGTTGTGGAGTGATTCTTTGCTAGAACAAAAGAGTCCAAATAAATATTAGAAGATGGTGATAAATTGATGCCAAAACATGCAAAATTATTCGAGCATCATAGGAACAAATGTGAGCAACACTCGATGACCGAGTATAACCATGCTGAATGTGTATTTGAAATTAAGATATGTGTTTACCAAGGTTGGGGAGGCAACATTCATAGTATTTATTAGAATATGAGAACGTGCACTTATGGTAAGTGACAGTCATACCACATGCAATGTTTTCATGCCTTTAAGTGTTTCAACGCAATTAAAAAGAGGGAATCATAATATGTGGTATTCGAATACAGCGTGCAAAGTTATCTAAAAACATATTTCGGTCGTTTCTACCCATTTGGTGATGAGTCTTATTAGATGACATAATCATTTTCTATGATTTCTAATAAAAAGTATATCCATAAATTACATGTTAACACACGGACTCAGATTCCTAATCAAATGGATGTTTCAGATAGGACATACTCTCAAAAGTGCTCGATATGTAAGGAGGTTGCCCATGATAAGCGTTTGTGTCCCCTATAGGAACGTGGTGGAAGTACCTCTCGTGGTGCAAGTACCTCTGGTGGTGGAAGAACCTCTGGTGGTGGCAGAACTTCTAGCAGTGGTCATGATTTTATGAATGTATTTTAATTCTTCTTGATATATACAAATTGTTAAGAATGGTGAATCTTAAGTATTTTATGTTTGTTATGAATGATGTATTTTATCTTTTTTTAATGAAGCATCTTGAATTATGCATTTTAAGTATTTTAAGATCGTTTTGAATGAAGAAATTCAGAAATAAAGATATCTTAAAAAACTCATAAAATATAATAATTAGAAAACTATTCTAATCTTCGTTGCTTTCTGGCACCACCTCGTTATCGTCATCATTTTCATCTTCCTCCTTACTAACTTTCATTCTCTTTTTTATCTTCTTCTCTTCATCTTTTTCTCCATCTTTCTCATTGTAGTCTAGATCCCAACTATCATCATTAGGAGCACTTGCATGGTTGACACAACAATATGGCACTCCACAAACTAATATTTTTGGTAAATATTTTGGAAGACCTATCTATTCTTAAATTATTGGATAAACCAAATAAGAAGAGTCTCGATGAAGATTTTTATTTTCGAACAGTTTCCAATGATCTTCTTCATCCGCTCCACGAAAATTAATATCGTCCAAAGCATGATGCATGTCTAGTACTTTCTGCATTTCTAAAATTTCTTTCATCAAGTGTTGGATAACCAGTAGTTCATCCTTGAATATGGAGGTCTAAAATGTAGCAGATAAAGCTTGTGGCACAACTAAATTATGCCACCGGCATAATACCTCATAATCACTCCTTTTAGAATATAATTGAACCCATTGAAGCTTTTCACATCAAATTATAGCTCCTTCGGTTTTTGAGGAGTGTGTTTCACCCTCAATTATGTGTCCAGTAACTTTAAATCAACATTTATACAAATTGGTTGATTTTCAAAATGGACGAAGAACACCATACCATTTTTTATCCGATAAATCCATGTAACATCCTAATATTTCTTTTTTCAAAATATAATTCAATTGTGTTTGTTTCTATATTACCATGAGGCCTTCTTGAGCTACCCTCCTCTATTTCTGAACCAATTATTAAATGTAATATTTCTAGACATTCTTAAAATGTGAGTTTTTTAACCGAATGTGTTATATAAAAGTTTTGTTTTATAAGTGTGTCATAAAACATTCACAAGTATGCATTGTGGTGTCAAATTAAGGATGTCATTTAGAAACATCATATTTTACGCATATAAAAGTTGTGTAATATAGGTTTGCCATATAAAGAGGTCAAAAGCGGGCATTGTGTTGTCAAATCAAGGATGTCATTCAGAAATGCCATATTTTACACATAAAAGTTGTGTAATAGAGGTGTATTATAAAAAGCGGTCAAAAGTGGGCATTATGTTGTCAAATTAAGGATGTCATTCAAAAACATCATATTTTATGCATATAAAAGTTACGTAATATAGGTGTGTCATTTAAAGTGCTCAAAAGCAAGCATTGTGTTGTCCAATCAAGGAGTAGTATATGTTAACACTCAAAAATAACTTAAGTGTTTAACGGAATTCAGTGACAGCCAAACTGTTCCAGAGCCGAATTTACTCCTAGCCCTCGACTATAAGAACTTCATCGGCTACTAAGGCATCTTAGCCGAGTTGTTAGTTAGAGGTACAACTAGGACCCACTCAGATGTAGATGCCTCAACGACCAAGTCAAAAGGGTTTCCGAACCCCTATAAGCGGTAACGGCCAACAACAGCTAAAATAAAGAGTCATTATCCGAGCAAGAAGAGTAGAGGGCGAGAAAATCAACACCACCTCCCCCATAGTCTGCCATTGAACTTAGTGGGTTACTTGATGGCTGACATGGGGGGGAGCATATTTGTATAGTTGTTTTTCCTTTTTGTATTATAAATAAGATTATTCTTTGTATATAGAACACACAATCAATCAAACAACTCAAATTTTATCTATCTTTCTGTCATTTACTTTTAATGTACTCAGTTGTATTCACGTTTCTTACCTCTTAGTTTACTCATACCACCGTCCTAACGCTTTATGGAGTAGTTGGGGAACCCATTGTTGGAGATTAGAGTTCCGTTTCCAGCCCAAATCGCTTAAGTTAAGGAATTAATTTGGCTCCCGATTTCATCAGCCGATACAACGGCAGATAGCAGAATTTGGGGTGAGAATAAATTTGGCACGCTCAGTGGGACCATAGGTGAATTAATTGCAAAGTTTGATTCTCTAGGTCAGGATCGTTCTTGGCGTATGCGCCTAAGGTCCTGTAATAAAATGAACCTCGAGTTCAGTCCACATCCTAAGCAAAATCCTCCTAGAAGGAACAACGAACCAGCATCCTCATCGGGTATGCCTACATCGGTTGATACCCCTCCACTTTCTCCATCAACCCAAGCTATGGAAGAATCTAGCCAATCTGAAGGTCCAACCATAATGACCACATCTTTTATTAGATAACAGATCGACTTGGGCATCCATAAAATTATGTACCAAGTTTCTAAACAGTTGACTGACATTATGAAGCCGATAGTACATAATGAGGTTCAACACGCGAGGGAGATGGAAACCAACCGAATGCACCAAGGAGAATGTTCGGCTAGTTCTACCATCCTTATGATGAGCGATGTTGTTCAGTATGAGATCGTAACTCCCGGTGTTGTTCCTCAGCCGCATGTGCATGAGCTAGTGCCCACTCAGGCGCAGCCGATAGTGCACCTAGGAACACAAGCCCAATCACCTGACAAGCAACACACTGCATGGTCACCGCCGAACCTTGGGGGAAAAATATTCCACTTAACCAAGAGAGTCTGCAGTATGGGCAGATCAACATAACTCAGAGACCAGTTCAGGCTCCAGGACACTTTGCATTTCCGCCCGTTATGCCGTACGTTTCTACAAACGGCCCTACGATGCTGGCCAACAATGTTGGCCAGCTGAATTGGCAGTCGATGGCCTCTGGCTATGACTTAGCTTGGCTATCTAGTGATGCTGTTTATAGCGGAATACTATTCCAGCAGTCATTGCCAGTACCTAATCCATACCTTTCAGAAAGCGTAAATTTTCTAATAACAGCCGACGTCCGAGGAGAGCAGCCATGGAACACCGTTCCACCTTATCCTCAAGCTCCGTTAGCCGTTCTAGGAGCTCAAGTTGCAGGCTTTGGTGGCTATACCCAACAGAAGCCATGGGGCATTACCCCACCTATTGGTAATGGCCAGCAAACCACTTACAACCTTCAAAACCCTGTCCAACAAAGTACATAATGGAGGCTGCCAGTGCAGAACGCCTACCAGCCGAATCCAGTCAAGAATCAGAAGGGGACGTCACAACTGATAAACCCAGAAATTATTGCTAATACCATGCGGAGGTACTTCGGCATCCAACTGAAACCTTTGAACAAGCCTATTTATAAGAAGTCTTACCCCGATTGGGTAAATCAGATAGCACATTTGCAAGGGGCTTCAAAACACCGGAGTTTGCCATCTTCTCTGGCGACGATGGCAAATCCACTATCAAGCACATCAGTAGATTTACTGCCTAATGCGGCGAGGCTAGCCAGAATGAGTACCACAAGTTGCAGTTATTTCCTCTCTCTCTAACGGGAATAACTTTCACATGGTACTCCTCTTTGGCTCTTGATTCCATGTAGAGTTGGGATGACATGGAGGGTTGCTTCTATGATAGGTTCTATTGGCCCCAACCTCAGGTTACTGTGACTGATCTAACGAATCTCAAACAGCAGGTCGATGAATCGCCTGCTGATTTTATCGAAAGGTTCAGAAAGAAGGTTGGGAAATGCACCGTGCACTTCCCCGAGTGAGTGTGCCCACATGATAATCAACAATATGCACCCTTAGTTAAAAGAGAAGTTGGTGGGACAATCCTGCTCAGAGCTAATCCAGTTAGCAAAAAAGGCTAGCCAAATTGAGCAGTACGTCCAGGAAAAGGAGCGGAGAAGAGCCAGCTGAAATCGAGGCTCCCACTTGGTATCCATTATTGAAGCGAATGAGTCCGACTCAGAGTCAGCCGATTGCATGGCAGACGCAATAGTGACCGAGATTGTTAGGGGTAAGGTTTACTCTTGCCCAGCCTTAAAAGCCATAAAAGGCAAGGAGATGAGTTCATCCGATGACAAAGTCGGTTATTCGTTTGACATTACGAAGGCAGATCAAATATTTGACTATCTGCTCAAAGATAAGCAGATTCGACTGCTTGATGGTTATAGGATTCCGCCTGCCGAGGAACTCAAAGATAAGAAGTATTGTAAGTGGCATAATTCATACAGTCACTGTACTTATGATTCTCTGGTCTTCAGAAAGGCGATCCAAAATGGCATCAATGAGGGAAGATTCAAGCTAGCTGACAAGAGTATGGGTGAAATGTCCATTGATACCGACCCCTTTCATGCGGTACCAATATATGTGGTATCTTTTGCTAAGCCCGATGAGTCAAGGGACACCAAAGGGAAACAACCGATAAAAAATGTTTGGGTCCCAAAAAAACATACCGAAGGGGAGAAGGCCACAAGGATCTCTGTGTTCAACCGGTTAGGCAGCCTACATGATATTCGTGATGACTGCCAGCCAGCTAGGAGCAGTTTTCATGGCCTCCCTGAATATTCGAGGGACATTAAATGAGAACTTCATGAACAAACGATGAGGTTCAGAAGGGTCTTTATTGACGCCAGGCATAGGCCTGGGGGGAAAGTACGGATGCCAACCAACCGGCAGCCGATCATGCCTCGAATAAATGAAGAACGACTTCCTAAAACCAAACAAGGGTGGTCGAGTTTAACGTAAATGAGGGTGTTTCATCCTTACGTATCATGGAAAGAAATGAGGACCAGACGAGACCCCAGAGAATGATTAAACCAGCCGCCAACACAGATGATGGGAAGTGGTCTGTCAATCAGGCTCTTGGAAGGAAAGAGGTACCACCGAGAGTCACATACAGGACTTAGAAAAGAATGATGCAACGTGCCAAGGCCTTGTGTAAGATGTAACAGATATTGCATCTAATTTCCAACACCAAGGCAGCCGAAAATTAGGAGATTCCTGAGTCTGCCATAACTGAGGCTATCGAGCGGGTATTCGGCTCAATACTCAGGGGCAATGTCACCTGAAGGAGAGACGTCGGGTCAACCAGAGCTGGATGAATAACCTATCGACAACCCAATAGAGGAGCCCCAGTAAGAGAACGTGGCCCTAGATGGACCTCTAACTGAGGCAATCCAGATCGTGCAGATGATTCAGTCAGAGAATCCCCATCTGATCCTCATTTGTCTCTAGGAAATGGAAGATATGAGCTCCTAGTCAACCGAATTGGATAAAGGAAGGGACTCCGTCCTCAATTTATTCAGCCAAGACCTGGTTGATGAGATGTGGGCAGATATTGAAATGATCAGCCTAATCTCATGTGAGTTATGAGCTAGCCGCTCCGCGCTGGATAGCCTAGCAGGTGATATTTGCGTAGAAGACACAGAATGGGCAACAATAGCCGACACCATGGCTAGGGACTCTTTGAGCACCACATTTGGTGCACCCACATAATATATGGTTAAACACCTCAAGCCCCTTTATGTGAAGGTGTACATCAATGGCAAAACCATTAGCCGAGTGTTCATCGACAATGGGGTTTTGCTGAATGTGATGCTGCTGCTTACTTTGAAAAGCCTCAACAAAATCAGAAAATATCTTATCCCAACTAACATGAAAATGGCTAGCTTTATGGGAGAGACTTCTGAAGCTTTGGGGATTTTAGTGGCAGAAATCACTGTGGGTCCTAAGAAGGTCAGATCTGTATTCTTTATGATAGACGGCAAACCGTCCTACACCATTATGATGGGCAGGGACTGGATTCACACCAGCCAATGTCTTCCTTCTACCATGCATCAAAAGATCATCTTTTGGGAAAGTGACAAGATATAAATTGTCCCAGTGGATGATAACCCGTTCCAACTAGGGGTTTAGAACATAGAAGTTGTCCTATATTCACCCTATATAGCTCTCATAGCCGTCACAGAGTAGTATGAAAAAGGATCTTGGGAATCCTGTAATCTTACCTCGCGAGGGTTCAAAATAAAATAATTAGTCAAACCACGGCTTACCTTGGAGGATTTAAATGGTTGAGGAAACCCAAATCACATGGGACCTGTGGCATCGGCTGACCGCCCTAAGTTCTGAGGTAAGGATAGCCAAGGCATCGCAGATGGGGAACCATGACATCGAACCAACGCTCGCAGCCAATGAAGTTGAGCTACCGATGGAACTTGAATCGCCCATAAGAAGGACTATGCCTAGTTTTGAGTCTCATGATCCTTTCGAAGATATCAACTTGGGAACTGAAGAAATTCCTCGGCTAACACATATTAGTGGTTTGCTGAAAGAAGAAGACAAATAAGGCATAGTAGCCCTTCTACTGTAGTATAAAAACTGTTTCGCATGGGATTATCATGAGATGCCTTAGCTGGCACGCACTTTGGTAGAGCATAGACTGCCAATCAATGAGGGTTTCAAACCCCAAAAATAGCCGCCCAGAAGGTATCACCCTCAGCTGATGCCTCAAATCAAAGCCGAGATTGAACGATTGCTGAAATCCAGGTTTATCAGAACGGATAAGTATATGGAATGGTTGGCAAACATCGTACCAGTCAAGAAAAAGAATGGCATGGTTTGGGTATGTATTGATTACATGAACCTAAATATAGACACTCCTAAAGATCAGTACATCAGACCAATAGTCGACATGCTAGTCGACTCAGCGGCCGTTAATGGTGTATTGACCTTCATGGATGGATACTCTGGCTATAATCAAATATCGGTAGCCGAGGATGACATTCACAAAACCGCCTTCAGATGTCCAAGATCATTGGGCATTTATGAGTGTGTAGTTATGCCGTTTGTCTGAAGAACGCTGGTGCCACTTATCAAAGGGTAATGAACACCATCTTCAATGACTTGATCGACAAGACTATGGAGGTCTACATTGATGATGCAGTAGTGAAGGCTAAGGACTTCAAGGATCATTTAGCCGATCTTCAACAAGCATTAAAAATGATGAGGATTCATAATCTCAAAATGAATCCAGCCAAGTTCATACTCGGAGTATCGGCTGGTAACTTCCTTGGCTTTTTGGTACACAAGAAAGGCATCGAGATAGATCGTAACAAAGCCAAGGCAGTACCCAAGACAAAGCTTATTGGGAAAAATCAATTTCTTAAGGAGGTTCATAACTAACTCAGCTAGCAAGATGAAGGCTTTCCCACCACTGCTCAAACTTAAAGAGTCAAAAGAACTGATATAGGGTGCGGAACAACAAGAGGCCTTTGATCAAATTAAAAAGGCCTTAACTACTCCCCACATACTGGTGCCTCCCATGCCAGGGAAGCTGTTGAAATTGTATATTTCGGCTGTAGAATTATCTATCGACTGCTTGCTAGCACAGAAGGCGGATGATGGAACTGAAAGACCGATTTATTACCTTAGTTGAATGCTCAACGATGTTGAAACTAGATATACTAATGCCTCACGTTATATACGTTTTGTGCAAAGTTGATATTATTTGGTACTTACGAAATAGACCTATCTTGCAAGGTCGATTAATGAAGTGGGCAATCAAGCTCACTGCATTTTCTCTCGAGTATAAGCCACTAAGGGCTGTCAAAGGTCAGGCGATAGCCGATTTCTGGGCAGACCACCCCTGTGTAGATGCGGAGGACCCATGCGCCCCCTCTACCGCATATATAGACGTCGTCCCTTGTACGCTGAATTTTGATGGGTCAAGAACCCAGAAAGGAGTCAGAGCGGGGATAACGATAACCGATCCTAGAGATGAAACATGGAGGTTCTCTTATCGGTTAGATTCTGACTTGGAAAATAACCAAGCCGAATATGATTCTCTCATCAAAGGACTAAAACTCCTAGTCTCTATGAAAGAAAAATACATCAAGATTCGCGGAGACTCTCAGTTGGTTATCAAGTAGCTGGCTGGGAAATATGACTGCAAGGATCTGAATTTGCTGGCCAGTTACGAGACGGCTAGCAGGTTTCTTAGTAAGTTCGTATCATCTACACTAAGTCATGTTCCCAGAGGCATGAATGTTGAGGCTAACGACTTAGCGCAAGAAACTTCTGGCTTTAGAAAGTCTCTACTCACGTTAGAGTATGACGAACTGCCAGCCGAAGTGTTAGTCGTTAATCAAATCGACTCATAGAGGTAGTTAATAATTGACCACCTAAAAGATACCTCCAGTTGCAAGGACCTCAAGGTTAAAAGAAGAGCCTTAAAATATGTGTTTATTGACGATGACCTCTATAAAAGAAGCCTGAATGGGGTACTGCTCAAGTGCATTGCCAAAGCAGAAGCCTTGAAGGTCATGGGAGAGGTCCATGAATGAGTATGTGGATCATACAGAGCGGGGCCAACGATAAAGTGGTTGATCTACCGCCACAACTATTATTGGCCTACTATCACAGCTGACTGCTTCCATTATGAAAAAGGATGCAAAGAATGTCAGAAACATGGACCAATCCAACGGGTACCAACCGAGTTGGTGCAGCCAGTTGTAAAACCTTGGCCCTTCAGAAGATGGGCTATGGACCTCATCGGCAAGATTCACCCACAATCGGCTAAAGGCCAAAATTTCATTATCGTGGCTATCGATTACTTCACTAAATGGGTAGAGGCTCAGCCGATGAAGAGGGTCCACCAGACAGATGTAATCCAATTTATCAAACACCAGATCATATACAGATATGGTATTCCCAAGACGATTACCACCGATCAAGGGATGCTGTTCACTAGTTCTAAGGTCGCAGCCTTTGCTGAGAGGTTCGGTATCAAGATGATCACATCTTCGTCTTATTAAGCACAGGCGAATGGGCAAGCTGAGGCAGCCAACAAACTTATTGTGGACACAATTAGTAAAAACGTGGAGGATAAACCAGAAATGTGGCATCTCACTCTGGATGAAGTCATTTGGGCGATCAGGAATTCTAAATCTATAGCTACTGGGACGATACCGTATCGGCTAACATATGACCAAGATGTAGTGTTGTCATTGAAAATTAATGTCAAATTCTTATGGGTGGCCAAACAGAACTCTCAAAATTTAGAGGAGTATCAATAGGCCATGCTAATGGAGTTATACCAGCTAGATGAAGATAGATTAATGGCCCTAGAGAAAATCGAAGCCGGTAAACGTAAAATGGCTAAAGCATACAACAAACATGTTAAGCCTACGAGGTTTGCTGAAGGAGACTTAGTTTGGAAAACTGCTTTTCCAATTAGGATGAAAGATCGTAAATTCGGCAAATGGTCACAAAATTGGGAAGGACCTTTCGTAGTAAGCCGACGGATCGCCGATAACTCATATCGACTAATAAACATGCATGATGAAGAAATGGCCAGGAATGTAAACGAAAAGTATCTAAAAAGTGCTATCGTTAGATTTGGGACATGCATGAATAAACGACAGCCACAGACCGGCTGCCTAGTCATAAAATATAAAGCCATTTGTTTCACACGCCTGTGTCGCAAGGTTGGTCACACTGCTCAGGCGAAGAAACACCATCCCAAGTGGTCAAAGATAATGGCCCATCAAATCTACGGGTTTTATCTAAATTTGCTCAAGAAAGCTGAGAGCAATGCTGAAGTTAAAAGGTATGGATTCCCATATATAATTAAACTAAGCACAAAAATAGAGGGGTCGCACAAACACGAGCTCGACGCTATAGCGGGAATCAAATTTCGACAGTGCGATGGCATCGAAAGGATCCAAGTGCCTCCATTCAGCTTCGGTGACCAATCTCACTCGGTCCAACCAACCCAAATAATGAGCGACCTTAGTCGGCCAAGTATGAAGGTTAGTCAAACAGCAGCCGCCGGTGAACCAATCATAAGTAGAAAGAAAGTTATGGTTTATCAGGCTGACATACTGAAATAATAGAGAATCACCTTATTCCGGTTAACTGTACGGAGTCAGAACCAGTTGTTCATCAATGAAGGACAAGGCGAGGGTCAGGTCATTATCGACTAGAATGATTTTTCCTGATCTCTGAGATAAAATAGATGAATCCATGGTTTTCGATTAAGAAAAGGGCTAAAGATTAGGTGAGAAACCTATGGGGGGATACCTTTCCTCAAATTACATGCAGAGGTGCGACTGAGATTAATTTATTATTTTTAAAAGAACGGCTAAAAATCATCAGAGCTAATTCATGGTAATGAAGATGCCTCGGTTAAAGGGGAAACACATCTCAAGAACTAATCATCATTGCACGCACTGGAGATGAGACGATTGAAGTGACATGCGCAACTGTTAGACTAAAATGATGGCTACTTTCGGATACATCAACTCAATAGTCACACTCGAGTTAATGTAGGGGGAAATTATTAACACTCAAAAATAACTTAAGTGTTTAGCTGAATTCAGTGACAGCCGAACTGTTCCAGAGCAAAATTTACTTATAGCCCTCGACTACAAGAACTTCATCGGCTACTAAGGCATCTTAAATGAGTTGTTAATTAGAGGTATGACTGGGACCCACTCAGATGCATACGCCTCAACGACCAAGTTAAACTGGTTTTCGAACCCCTATAAGCGGTAACGATCAACAACAGCTAAAATAAAGAGTCATTATCTGAGTAAGAGGAGTAGAGGGCGAGAAAATCAGCACCACCTCCCCCATAGTCGGCCATTGAACTTAGTGGGTTACTTGATGGCTGACATAGAGGGGCGGGGGCACGTTTGTACAATTGTTTTTTCCTTTTTATATTATAAATAGGATCATCCCATTACTAGAGCTTAGAGTTTCGTTTCTAGCCCAAATTGCTTAAGTTAAGGAATCAATTTGTCTCCCGATTTTATCAGCCAATACAATGGTAGATAGCAGAATTCGAGGCGGGAATAGTATATAACATGAATAACGAACAAATAGCATTCACATTAAAATGAGTTATTATGTCATTTTGGAACTAATTTTCTAATATTGATTCTATTACTTCTTTTAACCCAGCAGACATATTCGAAGCAATGGGTAGGACATGAGAATTGGATGATGATTTTAAATACTCAAATAACCCAAACCAAAGATACAATCACCAATACAATAATAAATTGGCAGTTGAGTGAATTAGCATGTTAGGGAGGTTAAAAGTCTGAAACAAAACATGAGAGAACTCAGACTTAAACATCTAAAAAGCCATGCTATGTCAATGCCTCGTGATACACTACAAGAGTTGAATTTTGCTCTTAATCATTTTCATGAATAGAATAATCGAATGAAAATATGTTGCCTTAGGGCAGAATATAGTCAATGTGGTTACGTCAAATCCAAGTGGGATTCCGACTGTTAGATGTCCTATGAAGATGATTCCCCATGATCCAATTAATAATTATTTTAAATAAAGTAGGTATGGTTATACTGATGACCCCAAGGGTACTTGGGCTTTGTAACTGTATAAGTAGCCTTTTATTTGTTATTAAATTACAACATATTCATTGTCGAGTAGTAGAAATGTAAATTTATCGGTATTCCTTCCAAAGGATCTGAATACCAGTGGTTATGATAGCTCAAATCATAGCAACTATTCCAGTGATTCGTCAAGGAATAACAATAAATTCAAGATAGATGATTTGAAACCCCACCTTCTTATAAAGTGTAATGATGATTTTCGCAATGTGGAATATTTAGATCCACAAGAATATTATTATGGTTTATGCCGAGAATGGACATATCGGTATGCCAAATCAGAACATCTTGTTCGTTATATGGAAAATCTGAACGCTCCGATCCCAACAAGGTTCTCAATAATCATGCCTCAAACTGATCAACATTCTTGCTAGGTTGCGGTACAAATAAGTAGAAAAGAAAATAACAGAATGCTAGAGAGACGTTGTAGATTTTATATGCTAAAGTTGGCAGAAGAACAAGCATCATCAACAGGTAGAGAACTAACATCTATAAAAAGATGATATGTCTTAAGAAACCCAAAGTATTGTTCTGAGGATTATATTGAGGACTTCTATTCTGATGATGATTAAGGGTACTATGATTTTATTTATATTTTTAATTTATGATTAAGTCATCAATTTGAAGAAATTTAGTATGCTTAATTTTGCTTTGATTGTTATAGTCTATTCTTAATTTATTTAAGTATTTTAGAGTTAATAATACATATAAAGTTCAACAATTCAGATTATTTAATGAAACCACAAATAAATTAGTACATAAAATGTGTCGATCACGTAATACATTTAAAAAGCGATAGAAAATACATAATACATAAAACATGCAACTAGTAAAAATAAAATACATTGAAATAATAAAACTAATCGACAATACAACATTTCAATATTAGAAACAACAACAAGAGAGAACAAATCATCTTCCAAAATTTCAATTTCTCTTTCAAAGCATTTTTCTCATGTTGAGTGTCTCTAAAGTTATTTTTGAAAAAAATTTATTTTCTTTAGATTCTTTTAGCAAGACCTCCAAAAGATCAATTTATTCTAGAGCTTTCATAAGTTTAAACTGCAAGACAAACGTTAAGGTATCTCTAGTGATACGTTAAGTCACGATATCTCTATCAACGTGAGACTTTTTAAACTTCACCGCCACTGTTTTATCCATAGAAATTTCATCTTCCCATGCAACCACCCATATCCTATAAATATTACAAAAAATCAATTTTTGAAAGTAAAAAATATAGATAATGTGAAAAAAATCTAAACCCTAAAATCTTGTAAAAACACTTACGTAGGGCACTTTACAATACCAAAAACGACGACCCGGATTATCTTGGATCTTTGATGTTCTGAGCTGATAATAATAACTGCAATAACAAATGTAGGTTTCTATAGCAAACTTTGACGTTTTGGAGCTGAGACATGATTTTCAGGGTTAAAGTATGGTAAAAGAGTGAAAATGGAGAAGGTGAAGAGTGAAGATAAAAATGAAAAAGTATGTCCTAGTTTATAATAACCATATTGCACAGTAAACTATTGTGCAAAAGGTACTTTTTCACAAAAACAAATCATCACTTTTTGGGTTATTTAAGTTCCGGACTCCACAAATAAGCAGCTTCTTTTCTTTGGCATTATTTTGGATAGCATGAATGTCTTTACTAGTGTATTCTTCTCTCTTCTTGGGAACATCTTTCTTGCATTTGTCATATGTGGTCATGGAAACTATAGGACCATTCAAGATGATGTCCCATAATTATAGATCTTTACTGATTATGAAATCTTGCATCCTTGTCTTCCATCAGCCATGATATTTTCCATTAAAATATGGTGATCTTGTTGTTGATTGACATTCTTGAAATCCAGAGGTGCAACAATCTTTGGTCTTTCAAGGTTCTAGCCTTTATTAAAAAATCTATCTCTAATACCAATTATTAGTTTAATTTGTGACATATGCAGTCAAAGAACCAATTTATTTGAGAAACTACGCAAGAAAGGTAATTGCAAAATAAGTTAATCAACACAAGAATTTTCACATGAAAAATTTCTTTCTCAAGGGAGAAAATGTAATGACATGTTTGATCATTTTTAGCTAAAGACCCTTATTTAACTAAATTACCATTCTCATAGCGTACTTTGTGATGACATGTTTGATCACTTCCCGAGGCATTCAGACGTACTTTGTGAGTTCATTTGTGACATTGTGATATTTGGATGTTTTGGGCGATTCTTTAGAAAAATATATCTTAGCTCAGTTGTATGAGAAATCTGAGGGCACCAGCGAGTTTGTAGTACTATTTACCTTGGGGTATCATGTTTGATTTGTATTCAGAGGGTTTCGATAGCGTTTTGGGTGTTTGGTAAAAGATTTGAGTGGTTTCCATGTTGTTGGTGTCTGGTGTCCGCACCAGCGGTTGGTTGGCCGCTTCTGCATCTCCACCTCTACGCATGTTGGCTCGCAAATGCGGGCCCTGTGTAATTGTGAGGTTTCTAACTTCACAGAGACTTTCTCACGTATGCGATGGTGCCTCTACGGAGTCCTTTCCGCTCCAGCATGTATCTGAGAAGTTTAGTGCCTCCACCTCAGCAGATTATCTTCCGCCAAAGAATGATCACCCCTGCGGGGTCAATTCTGCCAGAGCGGAACTGATGTTCAGTCAGATTCTTAAAAGCCCTAAAAATGATCCCATTTCCCCAAAACCATATCTCGGGATTAAAGCTTGGCTAAGGAAGATTTTCTTGAGGATTCCACTTGGGGTCTTCATTTGAGGTATAATTTTACCCCTTTTGATTATCGTTATCTTTTGAAATCCCAGTATAAAATTTATTTGGGGAAGGAATGTCTTAAATTTTCATAATAGAATTAGAGGGCTAAAACCTTGATTTGAGGGTGGATTATGTATTATTAGATGATCTTGATATTGTGAATTAGTGTTTATTAATGTTAGATGATGATGTTGTAATGACTAATTTGATGTTAGAAACCCTTTCTAAATTGGGAGAAAAACCTAGGGTTTAGAAATTGGGGCTTTTACTAAATCTTGCGATTGAGGATTCAATTGGGCTTCAATTTCAAATTTACTTAAGGATATAACTACTTAGTATGTTATTATGCTATTTGAGTAATAAAGTTTGGATTTTGATACCATTGGCCCAGGGTTGATTTCGGTGTATCTTGGGTTGTTAAAAGACTAAGTCCTTATATGTGTATTATCTTAATTATTAATGTAAAATCTATGTATGTTAGAAAATGATTACTACGAGAGGCTCCGAAAGGGCAAGGCAACATTGAGGGTTGATTGTTTGTGGTTCCTTCTCGGCTTTGAGGTAGGCTACAATTTCTTTTTGGTAGACTTCGATATAAGTACGTATTAATTATAAATATTGATGGGTATTGGGTATATTTTGGGGTTCCACCTTAGCAGTTGAGATTAACGCTTGGGTGGGTACCGGTGTTGAACTACGATGATAGGTGATTTAGGAAATCAACCTTAAGTTGATTCCAACTGCCGAGGATATGCGGTTATTATTTCACAGTTATTTGGGATCAAGTAAGTGTTTATATGAGTTGGTATGTTGGACTATATCATAGGCTAATGAGAGTCAGTGATCGACTAATATGAATGACGTAGGCGCTGGACAAGGGTGAAGTTTTATTATAAGGAGTTCCTGAATGTTGCATCTAGTTTTGGATAAGGCTTGCGGGCTTAGCTTGCAAAGGTTAATACTTAAGAAGTTTTATAATTATTAGTATAATGACTTTGGAGTTGACCGAAGAACAGGAAAAAGTACACGGTTAGTTTGATGTGTTCTGGTTCGGCAAAATAAGGTAGGGGTTTGTGATTCACAGGCAAGCATCATATAAAGACTCCCAAATAAGGTGTATTCCATGGAGATATTTATGGTAATATATTGATGACGGTTTGATCTATTGATAGTTGTGAAAAGCTTTGGATTTCAATGATCGGGTCAGTAACTTATGAACCAATATAGAAGAAAGATTATTTCGATTAGAGATTTTTTTGGCATGGGTACTTTGACGAAACTCTGTGGGAATGTTAGCAGGATTGTATGTTTGGTAATTAAATATCAACTTCAGATTATAGACATGTTCAGTGATTGTTTGGGTTATTGCTTGGTGCTAAATGATTTTTAGTCAGAGTAACCATAGTGGGTACCTTTCTAGTGGAGGAATTTTATAAAGGATGGCACATGGAATGTGTCGGATTTGGAAGGAGTTTTTAGTGTAAAGGTTTGAGTGAGGCGAGGGAAACTCTCTATGTTTTAGCACCCAGTATCCTACTATTTCCAGGATCAGTTCAGTTATTTTGTGAGGCCTGTGATATTTCAGTACACTGTGGAACAGGTTGAGTAATGATCGGTTGTTAATAGTGAATGTGATAGAAATGAAAGGTGGATATTTAAGGACTTAGATAAATTCATAGTTGATCTGAGTAGGAATGAGTAAGGTGCTTCTTCAAGATAGGAAAGGCTTTGTATTTGAAATAATGGAAATTATTGGGTTAGGTATGGAGTATGTTGGCATTATTTTTGCATCCTTCAGAATCAGGTGAAATTGTTTAGTACGCTCAGGGGAGTAGGTCTATGGTAATTGACTAAGTGTTATGATGAATGTTCCATTGGGGTTCATGATTGGTGACTGGTGGTAGAATGTATTGAAGTGTTATTGATTAATAGCATGGAAGAGTATTTTAGGTATTAAAGACTTGGAAGTAATTGTGTAAGATAAGGTGCATAGATCATAAGGTTAAGATGTTAGGATTTGATAAGGCATGAGGGTTGCGAGATTTGATACTTTTTTTATTGATAAAAGGTAGTGAGGTATTACTATTAGAGACTCGATGGGTAAAGGTGTAGTAAATAAGGCCGCATGCTTTACGTCGAAATGTTCGTAGTTGCATGCGAGTTTAGAGAAAGTACAAGGAGGATTTGATGTATTTATAGTTCATGGGGTTCTATCAGATTTGGGTAATGGGTGAAAGTTGAGGAATATGAAGATTACAATCATAAGGTATAGTTCGTCGGTACTAAGTGGATGACTTGAATAGAATCTAGATTTTGGAATCGTAGGTGATGACACATGATTGATTACTCATGAGAAAAGGGATAGAATAGGTCACCGCATGCTTATGGGAAGCCTTTCAATTATGTTTGGAATCAGTTCAACTGACTATCGATGATTTAGAGATTGAGCATTTTATTTTGGGTCAGATTTGTGCATTTAGGGTCGGGTGGCCCGTATTTATATTGCCTGGAGAACTTATGGTGTTCTAGTAAGCCATCGACAAGGGTTCGATGGATTTGGATCGCAATGATTCAGACAGTTCAAATAGTTTACACGGGTACTTGACGTCGTATTGAGGAGGTACAAATAGTTAGGGGAGTCTTTAGAGTGATCAGTTCATTTTCTATTAATTTAGCACGACAAGGTAATCATTAGTATGCTTATAGTATGATGATTTGGAGATTCGAGAATAGTTTGGCAATGGTTTTTGACTATGTGATTTCGACTTCATGAGACAAAACTAATGAGACTGGAACTAGTATAGTCAGCTTTGGTTAAGATCAGTTTTTGGATGGAATTACTTAGAATTTTTTCAAATTAAGACATGATTCTTTTCTGGCGAATGGAAGTCATGAGTTTGGATTGTGGTGTGTGTTTATGTGTTCTAAGGAAACTTGGTGTGAATGACGGCATGGGAAGGTGTGAGTGAAGGATTGGTAGAAGTAGAATATTTAATCGTTACAGGTTGGACAATGGTCTGTAGTTATAACTAAAGGATGGTAGCGATTAAGGTATTATTGGTGGACTCAATCGAATGCGTATAGAGGTATGGTTATAATGATATCAGGGAATGAAATAAATTTTGGGTATGAAGAAATGGAAAGTTGGGTTTTTTAGCAAGGTTAAATATAGTCTTGACAGATACAGTGAACAAGCAGTACTATAAGTTTAATCTTTGCCTGTTGAGGCTTCCATAAGGTTATAAGATAGGATCTTTGGTTACTCATAGACTTCGTATTTCTATTTTTCTGTTTTAGGATGACAATTTGTTTAATTGGTATCTGATGTAATGGCTTGTTTGGTCGTTTTTAGCTAAAGACCCTTATTTGACTAAATTACCTTTTCCGTAGACTCTATATGGGTTTTATGATCCGCATGGATGTGTGTCACATATCCCAAGGTTCATTTGAGTGACTTTTGGAAGGAAAATCCAAAATAGAGGCTTTAGAGTTGATTAGTTTGACTCAAAGTTGACTTTCAAGTGTATGGATTCATTTATAGATTTCGTCACTTTCGATAGTTCCAGAGGGTCATTTATGACATAGTCGAGTCATGGGTTTGCTTCCCTAGGCATTTGAACATACTTTGTGGCCTCATTTGTGAAATTGTGATATTTGGATATTTTTGCCGATTCTTTAGAAAAGTATGTCTTAACTCAGTTTTATGAGAAATTTGATGGCGTGAGCAAGTTTGTAGCACTGTTTAGCTTGGGGTAGGATTTTGGTTTGTATTCGGGGGGTTCCGGGAGCATTTCGAGTGTTTGGTGGAAGATTTGAGTGGTTTCCATATTGCTGGTGTCTGGTGTCCATAGCAGCGGTTGGTTGGCCTCTTCTGCAGGTCCGCATTTGCGGAGGTTGGCTCACAGATATGGGTCTTGTGTAATTGTGAGGTTTTTGCCTCTACGTATACTTTCTCTTATAGGCGATGACACCTCTGCGAAGTCTTTTCTGCTCCAGCACGCCTCTGCGGAATCGATATTCATTCAGATTATTAAAAGCCCTAAAAATGATCCCATTTCCCCAAAACCATATCTCGAGATTAGAGCTTCGCTAAGGGAAATTTTGTTGAGGATTCCACTTGGATTCTTCATTTGAGGTATAATTTCACCCTTTTGATTATCGTTATCTTTTTAAATTCTAGTATAGATTTTATTTTGGGAAGGAATGTCTTATGTTTTCATAATAGAATAAGAGGGCTAAAACCTTGATTTGAGGGTGGATTATGGATTAGATGATCTTCATAATCTGAATTAGTATTGATCAATGTTATATGATCATGTTGTAATGACTAATTTGATGTTAGAAACCCTTCTTAAATTAGGGGGAAAACCTAGGGTTCGGAAATTAGGGCATTTACAAAATCTTGCAATTAAGGATCCTATCGGGCTTAGGTTTTTAATTTACTTAACGATATGACTATTTAGTATGTTATTATGGTATTTGAGTAATAAAGTTTGGATTTTGGTATTGTGGACCTAGGGTTGATTTTGGTGTATCTCGAGTTGTTAAAAGACTAAGTCTTTATATGTGTATTAACTTAATTACTAATATACAAATCTATGTATGTTAGACTATGATTACTATGAGGCGCTCCGAAAGGGCAAGGCCAGCGCTGAGGGTTGATTGTTCGTGGCACCTGCTCGACTTTGAGGCAGGCTACGATTTATTTTTGTAGACTTTGATAGAAGTACGTATTAGTTATAAATATTGAGGGGTATTGGGCGTGTTTGGGGGTTCCACCTTATCGGTTGTGATTTATGTTTGGGTAGATACCGGTGGTGAATCGTGGTGATGGGTTATTTGGGGAATCAGGCTAAAGTTGATTTCGATTGTTGTTGATTTCGATTGTTGTTGTTTAGGCTTGTCTCCATTATGTGGGCTCGTCGTTATTGCTAATAGTGTTTTGTTTTTTTCATCACATTTCTTTTGATATGATATCCTAATTTACATGGATTATATGTGAATGACTTTCAAAAAGCATGTGATATTTTTCTCTTATACTTAATTGTGTCTCATACATCATGATTACTTACCTTGTATTATCATTTGCATTCATACAATAATGGTTCTGATGATATTGAAATGAGAGTGGTATGAAAATGATGTGGTTCTCATGAGATCATGAAAGGAAAGGCAACAATATATTATGAGATGGCTGAAAATATTGAGATGATGGAAATTAATTATATTGATATTACAGCCAAAAGCTGGGATCCATTGAGAAATTCCAAATGAGTGTATTGATGGCACGGGTCCCCCATGGGTGTGCAGTTCATAGAATTTAAATGCTTGTATACTTGATGTGAAAGGTACCTGGCATTTGCATTCCATTCATATCATACATACATTTATACATTGATTACCTGTTGATTGGTAATGTGATTGGAATGATTATTGGAACTTGGGATGATTTCATGATTAAATGAACTTGGATGATTGGATTGATTCTATTAGATTGGTTGCCATGATTTGGCTTGTTCTCTGTGAAATTATTTTTCTGTGGTTTACATCTTTTTAAGTCTAAGTACTCAATGACAAACTGTTATTATGGTCACTGATGTCTATATAACAGAACTATCCTGTAGGTCAAAGAGAACTATGTGTGTCAGTGTATTGCTTAGTGATTGATAGCAGTTTTTTGGTTAAGTGTCTCGTAAGAGCTTATTGAGTAGTTGTTGTTGTAGTTGTTGACTTGTAGGTGATGTATGTGTAGATCCCCTCCTCAATCAAAGTGTGTACGGTGGAGACTTCTACACTTGCAGTAGGGTAACATGAGTATATGAGAATATAGTATTCAGTTTAATTCCTTGGCCAAGTATGCCTCTATCGTTGTAGCTGAGATAAGTGATCGGGTACATCGGTTTGTGAATGGTTTTAGGTCGTATTTGGTGAATGACTGTACTATAGCTTCATTGAATCCGGGAATGGATATTTCTCATATTTAGGCTTATACATAGAATCTAGAGGATTCTAAGTGATTGCAGCGGGTTGGTCGATAACATGACAAGGGTTAGCATTAAAAGGTCATGGTCTACAGGTGATACAGGAGAATTCAGAGCTGGGTTTAGGCCACAGTTTCCTAGACGCGCATCCTATCCGACAGTCAGTGCACCACCAGAGTTGCAGAGTAGCGTCGTGATCTATTTGCTCAATCTGGGTCAGGTCAGAGTTCACGGGCGTTAGGCCTACATTATAGAGGAGATTCTAGATAAAAAGGCTTTCATTACCCTATTGTGATTGATGTGGTAGAGCCTATTGTGGTTAATGCCGTCAGGGTTCATACTTGTGTTATTCTTGTTGACAACCCGGTCATATTATACGAAACCGTCCGATGAGAGGAGGATGTGGTATAGCAAAGTCGACAGGATTTGCAACCGCTTCTTCTTTATCTGTACTCCCTCCTGGGTAGGGTACTTAGACATCAGCTAGTAGAGGAAGAGGTAGAGTTGGAGCATCTAGATCAAGCGGTTATCAGAATCGTATTTATACGTTGGCGTGTCAACAGGACCTAGAGTCGTCACCTGATGTTGTTACAGGTATATTATCCATTTATTCTCTTGATGTGTATTCATTGATAGACTCAGGCTCCACTTTATTGTATATTACTCCTTTCATTGCAGGAAAGATTGGTAGAGAATCTGAGTTAGTAAGTATTTGCAGTGCCTACGCCAGTTGGTGAGACAATAATTATTAGACGGGTATATCGGGGCTGTGAGGTGGTGATATGTAATCGTCATACTCTAGCAGACTAAAATGAATTGGAATGGTTGATTTTATATTATTATGGGCATGGACTAGATAGCCCTTTGTTATGATAATGTTGATTGTTGGATGGAGATTGTTCATTTTATCTTTCCAGTTGAACCCGCCATATAATGGAATGGTAACTTGGAAGCTCCTAAGGGGAGGTTTATTTCCTACCTTAAGGCATGGAAGATGATTTCAAAGGATTATATCTATCATTTTGTGTGAGTGCGAGATGAGAAGGCAGAATCTCCAACCCTTCAGTTTGTTTCAGTTGCCAATGAGTTTTCGGATGTCTTCCTTGATGAGCTTCCAGGCATTCCTCCTGAAAGGGAAATCGACTTCGCTACGACGTGCTTCCGGGCAACCAGTCTATATCTATTACTTCTTATAGGATGGCCCCTGCTGAATTGAAAGCGCAACTAAAATATTTGATGGAAAAGGGCTTCATTAGGCCTAGTACTTCTTTATGTCACACGACAATGTTGTTTGTTGGTAAGAAAGATGGTTCAAGAATAAATATCCACTCTCAAGGATCAATGACTTGTTTGATCAGTTGCAGGGCGCTAAATATTTCTCGAAGATCGATCTTAGGTCTGGATACCATCAGTTGAGGATTAGGTAGAAAGATATTCTGAAGACCACTTTCAGGACTAGATATAGCCACTTTGAATTTCTTGTTATGTCCTTCTTTCTTACTAATGCACCAACGACTTTCATGGACTTGATGAATGGGGTGTTCAAGTTGTTTCTGGATATCTTCATGATTGTGTTTATAGATGACATTCTGGTGTATTCTCGATTAAAATCAAAGCATGCAGATCATTTGCAAGCAGTGTTACAGATGCTCTAAGATCGTAAGTTATATGACAAGTTTTCCAAATGTGAATTCTGGTTGAATTTTGTGGCATTCCTTTGTCATTTAGTTTCTGATAAGGGCATTAAAGTTGATATCTAGAAGATTGAGGTTGTGAATAATAGGCCAAGGCCCATGACTCCTACTGAGGTACATAGTTTCTTGGGCTTGGCAGGTTATTATCGGAGGTTCATGGAGAATTTTTCTTCTATTGTTGCCCCATTGATGAAGTTAACTTATAAGGCAGAGGCCGGTTATGTGTGCCTAATAATGGTGAACTCCGAAGGTGAATCATGGAAAAGATTCACCAGTTCAGGTACTCCATTCATCCTGGTTCTACTAAGATGTACCATGATCTTCAAGAGATTTACTGGTGGAATGATATGAAGAGAAGTATTCCAGAATTTATAGCTAAATGTCTGAATTGCCAATAGGTAAAAGTTGAGCATCAGAAACCTAGGGGTTTGCTTCAGAGTATCTAGATTATGACATAGAAATGGAAAATAATCAATATGAATTTCATTACAGGTTTACCTCATTCTCATCGAAAGTTCGACTTCATATGGGTTATTATTGACATGCTTACAACCTGTTAGGACTACTTATTCAGCTGAAGATTATGCCAAGTTATATGTCAAGGAAACATTTCATCTTTATGGGGTTATAGTTTCCATTATATCTGACAAATGTTCCCAGTTTACAACTAACTTCTAGAGATCTTTTCAGAAAGGTTTGGGTACATAGGTTAATCTCAGTAAAGATTTCCATTCGTAGACATATGGATAGGCCGAGCTCATTATTCAAACGCTCGAGGATATGTTATGAGCTTGTGTGTTGGACTTCAAAAGAGGCTGGGAAGATCATTTGCCGCTTATCGAATTAGCTTATAATAAGAGTTACCATTCTGTATTAAGATGGCTCCATATGAAGCCTTATACGGGCGAAAGTGTAGGTCTCCTATCGACTGGTTTTAAGTGGGTGAATCAAGGTTATTGGTGCTTGACTAGGTACAACAAGTGGTATAAAAGGTAAAGTTAATCCAAGAGTGATTGTTGACTGCCCAGAGTTAGCAGAAATCCTATTCGGATGTTCGACGCTGAGATGTAGAGTTTGATGTTGGTGATTAGGTGTTTCTAAAAGTATTGCCTATGAAGAGCATGATACGATTTGTCAAGAAGGGCAAGCTTAGCCCCAGGTACGTCGGACTGTATAAGATTGTTCAGAGTGTCATATAGGCTTGAATTACCCCAGAGTTGGAAGCAGTCCATCCAATGTTTCATGTGTTTATGCTTAGGAAGTGCATAGGAGATCTCTCCCGTATTAATCAAATCCACAAGTTATGGACCTAAGAAGTAGCCTTTGTTAAAGTGTTGTGGAGAAATATTAATGTGGAAGAAATGACATAGGAAACTTAGGAGGACATGAAGTCTAGATATGCTAATTTATCTCAGACAATAGGTTTATATTGACGCTCGTGTGATACGATTTCCCTATTCCTATCTTATAGATATTGAACTTATCGTGTATGCCTTGTATAAGCAATGTTGTTGATATAGATGCGATGGATGCAACCCAGACTATGACACTTGACAATTGAGGTGAGTTATGGTTAACCTTCTGGATTTCTGTATAGATAGATGGTTGTGTGAGGCCAATATTATTGTATTATGATGTTGTACGGCCTTGTGTGGCATTAGATATATTTTCTGGTTGCTTAACATGTTTTGGATAGTCTTGTTTATAGAGGAAACTTTGCCGAAACTTTTAAGAATCCTAAGAGTTAGAGCTCTAACTTATGGTAACTCTACATTCGAGGATGAATGTTCTTAAGGGGGGAAGGATGTTACACCCCGTAATCCATGCATAGTTGTTATCCTATTTGTAGACGACATAAGCTCGGAGGTGGTAAGATCCCTCCAAGATAATAAAGGTTTACAGAAGTGATGAGTAAGCTTCAAGAACGTTTAAGACTAATTGGATCAATGGAAGTAACTTTAGATGGATGTTCGACAAGGTGCCAACATCCGAGGCACTCTAAAAATCGCAGAACGCACAACCTGTGAGTCGGAGAAGGTGTCTGCCATATGTCGGATGGTCGCACAACTTGAAAAATGGTTTGGCAGTCTAGGGCTTGTCATGCGATCTATCCGGCGAGACGCAGGCAGTTCATGCGAGTTGCAAGACCTGCCGCAGGATGAGTCGGTGGAATTTTTCTAATTGCCTATATAAGGAACCAACTTGATTTTTATTTCATTTCCTCACTTTTCTATACCTAAGTAGCTCACTAATATCTATCAAAGCTCTCTCAAGTCTCACATGTGATCCAAGGACAAAATCAAAGGCAAACCAAGTGAATCCAACGTGAGGAATCCCGTGGTTATTGTTAGATCATTCTTCTTCTCATTGTGCTAAGCTTGAATGATCCTTTGGAGTGAAGTAACCTTTGAATTGGAGTAATTATTGTGCTTGGAGGTAAGTTTCATATTCATCTTATTGTTCTTAAGTTAATACAAGTGATTAGAGAGATGATTGTTGAAATATCTTGTAGAATAAGTTCTTGAAGACCTTGGAGCTATGTTATGTTATTGTTGGGCTATTTTGTTTGACGTTATCGATTGGTGTGAGTAGTTAATCCTTGTTGTGTGTGTTATGGAGATTAAAGATAGGGATTTGAGAAGTTTTTGTGTTAATATATGTATATGATTGGGTATAACAAACAACATGAACTCTACGCACGCAAGGTGTTCGACGAAGTGTCTAAGTGAGTTTTCTTATAATGTATGGATATTTCATTGATACCAATCATTCGTATAATGTAGATAATCATTCATAGAGCGTACGAGGACTCGTAATATTCATATAGCTAATGCGGCAAGGTGTGTATGGCTTATTCCTTCCTTTGGCATGATTTTGTTTGAAATGAAAATGAAACGAAACGTCTTTCAAAATGACATTGTCCTTGATAACTTGAATTTCCTTGTCCTTCCTTTCTATTAGAGTATATGAATCTGTTTGTCCCTTGCGGGAGTACTTTCCTCACTCAATTTATATCTCTTGTTGATTGATGAAGGCTGACGTACTTAGCTACGTAAGAATAGTCGGAGGTCATCGACCTTCAATCACTCCGACTAGGTTTATGTTATCCTTTGAGGTCATTCATGCATTGTACATATATATATATAGCTATTTTCTACCGAATTGCGCTATAGTCATCCGGGTATGACACTTATATGTACATACCACTGCAGTTGGGTATGTTATGATGATTCGCCCCACAGAGAGGCTTGATATTTATATGGCCCCATAGAGTGGCCCGATTTTTACTATTATGCAGATGAACATGAGTCGGTCTATTGTACGCCCTCATTGGCAGTTCGGAGTTCCAGGTTGCTTTCTATACCCTTCACTTGTATTACATTCTTATGTACATGTTTTAAATGCCTTGCATATTCACTACATTATTTCATATTATCATCCCTTTGCCGGGGTGCTATGTTTCATGCCCGCAGGTACATGTAGACAAACAAACGCACCTCTATATTAGGTTGCTTGGTTCAGCTGTTGGTCGTCGCACTCCTCTTCTTCCGGAGTTGATGTATAGAAAGTGGTAGGCAATGTTGTTTATGTTTTTTTTATTTTGGGTATGGCGGCGCCCTGTCCCCACTTAATGACATGTTATATTACTCCTAGAGGCTTTCAATCTAGTGGTCGATATATAGTTATTTTGTACGGCCGTGTGGGCCTTCTTGTTAGCCTAGTGGTACATTTGCTAGGGCCTTGTCGGCCTTCTGTTGTTCTTTTGACTGTGGCCTTTCCGGCCTTATTATATACATGTTGGTTAGTTGTCTATTGTTACAAGTCATTCCATTTAGATTTATTTGTGATTATCATTCTGAGGCATTATCGGCCCAGACGGTTATATGTTCAGGTTATGATACACAGGTGGTACGCTCGAGCCGTTCAGGCGTTGGGTGCCGGTCATACCCCCAAGGTTCAAGTGTGACAACATTAGGCAATGGTGGGCTTTTTGGAGGATAGAGGAACCCCTAAGTACTTGAAAGGGATTTTCCCTTCTTTGTAGCCCAGAACCTCAAAAATTTCCTGCTTGAACTCTGGTTTAACACCAGACATGTACACTGAGCTCTTTTCATTAATAGCCTCCAAACCAGAAGCAACTAAAAACCTCTTAAAAGCCCCTTGTAATAGCAAAATTGATTTGAGCTCTACTTTATAAAACATTAATAGATCATCTGCAAAACAGTTATGTACCACATTCAACTTTTTGCATCTTGGGTGGAATTTAAAACCCTTCTGCATATTAAGTAAGAATAGTTCCCTATGAAGGTATTCTATAGCCATCACAAAGATATAGGGGGACATTGGATCCCCCTATGTTATCCCTCTCTTTCCTTGAAATGCTTTGGATAGGTCCCCATTTAGAATTAGTGAATAAGAGATTGGGGAAATGCACTCCATAACCCAAAGAATAAACTTATAAGGGAGCCTCATTGCTGCAAGCATGCTTTTCAAAAAACTCCATTCTACGGAGACATATGCTTTCCTAAGATCTACCTTTTTTACACACCTAGGGGACAAACCCTTTTCTAGAAACTTCAAGACTTGATGACTAAATAGTATATTATCAATGATACTCCTACCCTAAATGAAAGCAGATTGTGAGAGACTAACTATGCAATCAATAACCTCTTTGATTTTGTTTGTCACGACTTTGGTGATAATCTTGTAAACATTGGTGCAACAAGTTATCGACCTAAAGTTGAATGATTTTTTTGTTACAAGTAATAGTCTAGCGACTTTAATGAAATAAAGTGAAAAATTGTGGGACAATCTATGAAAGTAATCCAAAATATGTGTGTTTGTGAATAGAAACCAACTTATTTTGAGAAATTCTTCTTATCAAAAATATTTTATGTGAAAGTATATTTTGTGTTTCACTAAATCATTAGAGAAGTATTTTGTGTTTGACAGATATTTTCAAAAAGTGCTTTTAGGTGGCAAATTAAGAAAAATGAAGGTACTCCTAATTAATTTGTTAATTATGAATTTTTTATATGGATAATATTTTCCTAAAACATCAAAACACTTATTCTTCGAATAAACTATTTATTAACTTTCAAAGAAACGACTTCTAACTATTTAAAAGCATTTATTTCTTTATCAAAAAAATTCTCAAACACTTTAATTCTCTAAAATTATTCTCGATTCTCAAGTGGACAAGTGGGGAAAAAGTTCTTCGGCGCGAGAGGTACCTTGTTGGACGAAAGCTATGGACTCAAAGAGGTATATTTTTTTTTCTACTCAACGTACGAGATTCGTATTGGAATCTGACTAAATTTCAACATTAGAGGGTAAAGAACTCCTAACAAAGGCGACTCTGTAACTAGGGGGACTCATACCCGGGACTCTAATTAAGAATGAAACTCACTTACCACTCCGTCACAACCCTTGTTGTTTGTACATTTTGTTTACTTCACGAGGAAAATGTACATTTCGTCTACTTCACCACTTTTCATAGTAAAATAGTATGGACTAGCTATTTCTTGGACCGATGTTTAAAAAATAATTATGGTTGAAATTCGTTAAAGAATATCACTTTCGATGCAAAAATGTTATGATAATATCATGAATTTCGATGATTGTGTCATGAATTTTAAGAATTGATTAGCAAATCCAGCAAATGACTATTTTTGAACTTTACTCCCTTTCATACGATACTAACGGATGCAGTGGACTCAAAGAGTACATTTTGGTATTCGCTTTTTGTTTCTTTTCCTCTCTGAATTTCGTTGGAGTTGCAAAGTCTTTTTCTATTATGCTATCTATTTATCTATCTAGAAGAGGAATTTTACAAGATGAAAGTTGCACTGTAATTGTAAAGGTAGTCGCTTTTCCCATGGTCGATTTTGATTACATGTTGTTTGTTTTATCTAATTGGTGATGATTCATTATATTCAAGTAAACTCTTTTCTTTTTCATGTAGACTCAATTTGTACCACCAGTAATAAACGAACAAAAAAGGAAATGTGATACTAGAGAACCTTTAAAGTCACTATATTGTTGTTCTAAAGATATTAATGGTCGAAAAGTACCACATGATTATTTTAAAGGAATAATTTAAAAATATTAATATATATTACAAAACAATTACACTATTATTGTCCTTCATGTAGACTCTGTGTGGGGATTGTAATGCGCGGGGATAGGTGGCATGAATCTCGAGATTCATTTAGGTGATTTTTGGATTAAAAACCCAAAATAAGAATCTTAGAGTTAACTTGTTTGACTCAAAGTTGACTTTTGAGTATTTGGGTTCATTTTCAGATTCTGTCACTTCCGGTAGCTCCGATGACTTAGTCAAGTCATTGGTTCTCTTCCCAAGGCAATCTGATGTACTTTATGACCTTATTTGTGAAATTTTGATATATTTTGGATGATTCTTTAGAAAATATGTCTTAGCTCGATTAAATGAGAAATTCGAGGGCGCGAGCGCGTTTGTAGCACTGTTTACCTTGGGATAGCATGTTTGGTTTGTATCCAGAGGTCTCAGGAGTGTTTCGGGTGTTTGGTTGAAGTTTGGTGAAGATATCATGTTGTTGGTGTCTGGTGTTTGTACCAACGACTGGTTGTCCGCCTCTGCGGAGGTTGGCTCGCAGATGCGAGTTCTGGGCATGTGAGATTTTTCCGCCCCTGTGATAGTTTCCTCGCAGAGGCAAAGGTGCCTCTGTGGAATTTACTTTACTCCAGTGCTAAGGCGGGACGTTAAGTGATTCCTCCCCAGCGAACCATTTTTCTGCCAAAGCAAGACTGCGCCTGTGGAGTCGATTCCACAGGAGCAGAAACGTTGTTTCAGTCAGTCTCTTAAATTCCCAAAGATGATTCACTTTTCCAAAATATCATATCTCGGTATTAGAGCTGGTTAAGAGGGAAATTCTTAAAGTTTGTGCTTGAATTCTTCATTTGAGGTAAATTCTTCAACCTTTTTTATTATGTTTCATATTTTAAGGTCCTAAATCTTAGTATAGATTATAATTTGAGGAAGATGAGTTCTAAGTTTTATGATAGAATAAGAGGGAATAAAACCTTAATTTGAGGGTGTAATGTGAATTAGATTATCTTGATATTGTGAACTAGTATTGCTTAACATTAGATGATCATATTGTAAGGTTTAATGTGATCATGCAAACCTTTTTTAATTTGGTGGAAATTCTAGGGTTTAGAATTGGGGCTTTTGGATAAATCGTGCAATTGAGGGTTCAATTGGGAGTAGTCTTCCAATTAACTTAAGGATATCACTATTAGTATGTATTTATGTTATTTGAGTAATAAAAATCAGATTTTGGTACCATGGGTCCGGGTTGGTTTTAGGTATTTTTTGGTATGTGTAAGGACTAAGTCCTTGTATGCATTTTAGCTTAATTATTAACGTAGAATCTATGTATGTTAGACTACGAATACTATGAGGTGCTCCGAAAGGGCAAGGCGTGTGTAGAAGGTTGACCGTTTGTGGCTCCTGCTCGGTTTTTTAGATAGGCTACGATTTCTCTTTTGTATACTTCGATAGAAGTATGTAAAAGTTATAAATGTTGAGGGGTATTGGGCGTGTTTGGAGGTCCCACCTTAGCAGTTTTGATGAATGCTTGGGTGGGTACTGGTGTTGAACTGTGATGATGGGTGATTTGGGGAATCAGCCTTAAGCTGATTCCAACTGCTGTTATTTGGGCTTGTCGCCATTATGTGGGCTTGTCGCCATACTTAATATTGTGTGTTTATTCATCACATAGTTTTCGATATTATATCCTGAATCACATGAATTATGTGTTAATGACTTCCTAAAAGCATGTGATATTTATCTCTATACTTGATTGCATCTCATACATTCTGATTACTTGCATTGAATTGTCATTTGAATTCATGCACTCATGGTTCTGATGATATTGAAATGGGAGTGGTATGAAAATGTTATGGGTCCAATGAGATCAGAAAGGTAAGTTGTTCTATGAGATGGTTGGAAACACTGAGATTATGATGATGATACACGGAGGATCGGGTTGTACGCCTGCAATGGATGATATTACATCCAAGAGCTGGGATTCATTGAGAAATTTCAGAAGGGTATATGGACTTCGCGGGTCCCCCATGGGTGTGCAATTCATAGCATTTGAACCCCTGTATACTGGAGATGAAAGGTACCTGGCATATGCATTGCATTCATATCATACATATATTATTCATTAATTACCTGTTGATTTGTAAATTAGTTGGAAAGGTTTTTGAAATATGGATGACTTCTTGATAAAAGAGCATTGCTAATTGATCACTTGATACTTGGATTATTGATTATTGAACTCTTCTCAATGTAGTAACTTACATGATTCTTGAACCCTCATATGAACAAAGTGACTTGTTTGTTTCAGTGAACTATTATGTGGACAATGTGATTTATGAAATTGTTAGTATAGGATTTCTTGCAGGTTTACTTGATATTTATCTCTATTACATATCTTTCATCGTTGTCGGCCTATGATGCCTACTGGGGTACGTTGTGTATTAATACTACACTTGCTGCATTCTTTTTGGATGCAGATACATCGCCTTCCACCAGTTCAGGACTTTGTGGCTGAGTCTGAGCCAGTGGACTTCCAGTATCCAGAGTGAGGATACTTCCTTCCAACATTTCCTGGATGCCCCTATCTTATTCCTGTCTTTTATTTATCCGAGAGACATATTCAGACATTTCTAGACATTTGGCTTATGTTATCCTTTTATCAGACTTGTATTCGGTTTAGAGCTCTTATATTGTTGATCCGATTTCAGGGGTTGTATTGCTATATTCAGACTTATTTCTGCTTTTAGATTGTGATCAGACATTTGAATTAAGTATCTTGTTATTTACGCATCTCTTATTGAAAAGGTAAAGGAATAGTCACATTAAAACCCGAAGAATGTCATAAGAATTCAAAGAGTCGTTAAGCCCTTAGCGCTTGCAATCCTTACGTGAGTGCGTCCTATCAAGTTGAGGTAAGATAAAATAGTATAATGTCCATAAAAAGGATAAGGAAGGCATTGTGACAAGATTTGGGAGTACATCAAAAGGATTCCAAATCATGCTCATTGTTTCGAGTACGTTTGAGAATTCGATTAACTGATTTAAGTTCTGACAACTCAAGCCTCATTCCGAGGGCTATTTATGACATAAATGGATATTAATAAAGGTTTATGAATGGTTATAAGTCATTGGGATCAAAGGAGTCACATCTCAACAAGACGCGATGAAGCTACGATGATATGCTAAACTTTTCATCCCACGACACTCATTCCGCGATGTGGATGAGGTAGTTGATCAAGGCACTCATTTGACCTCCTCTCTGCCACCATATGCGGTGGAGGATATAGCCGTAAAACCCCATTTGCATTGCATATCCTCCCGCAGATGGGAGGAGGTGGAGAGGCCTATATAAGGCCCAATCACGAAGTTTCATCTTATTTCAAGTCCAAATCGACCCAAACCCACCCAAAAGGCTAAAATGGAAAGGCCTGTCATTTGAGATCAATTACTTAAGATCGTGATATGAAATATCCCTTAGAAGGCTTGTATTACCTTGGAAATCTTCTCTAGAGTATTAGCAAAGCTTGGGAATTATTGGAGCTTGAGAGGAAATTTGGTATGAAGGACTCCTTGGCTGCTTAAGATGCGTTATTGCTACTCTTTGATGTCCTATAACTTCTCCTATCTTTGTTTATTCTAAGAATAAATATAGCTTATGGAAAATTAGGTAATCCATGGAAGAAGTGAGATAAACTCTATAGTTGATAATGATAATTGTTCAGTTGATTGTTGGATGATTTTAATTAGGTTTTTGAGTAAACAATAGCTAGATTTCATGGAGCATGATTGTTGTAGTCTTGATGATATGGTTTTATTAAAATGGATGTGAAAATAGCTTAAGTAACCATGAAAACAAGAAGGAATAAGGCATGTACACCAAGTGTTCGACGAAATGTCACAAAGATAAGATCTTGAAACTCTTGAATGGATTTTGATACAGATTTTCCTTATTGCTTAGGTCGATGATTATATAGCAAGTGAGGAATCATCGGAGTGATATTGATCATCAACAAGGTATGTAAGGTGCATTGTTTCATTCTTTTCGCATGATCTATGACTAAATGAGGCATAGTGATCTCACTTCAAAAAGGAACTATATCCGTGAGCTTAAAGCTTGTAAACCTTATTGTTTCACCTTGATATATATTTCATAGCTCTTCTCATTGTTCTTTGTCGAGGACTCTTCCGCCTTATTTTCCTTTGAATCTTATATCTTCTTATGATCCTTATTGACTCTTGGAACAATTGATATGAACATTGTTACATAATAATAATCGGAGGATAAAAACCTTGAGTTACTCCGATTGAATCCACAAGGCCCTTTAGAATGTGTTTTGCATTGCACTTATATATATGTATCTATATTCTTACTGCGTCGCGCTATAGTCGGCCATGTAATATGCTTATATGCACACACCATTGTAGTTGGTTTTGACATTACACAGTCCTATTAAGGCTGGGTATGACCGAGTCCTCTACGAGGTCGGGTATGATATGATATGGCATTACTTTCCCCACAGAGTGTCTTGATACTATATTATATATATATATATATATATATATATATATATATATATATATATATATGGCCTGATAAGTGGACTGATTTTTACAAGACATGCATATATATCCATGATTGTGATAGAGTATGCCCTCAGAGGCTTATTATGAGTGTCAGGTTGACTTCTGTACCTTTCCTTCCTATTTCACCTTTATTTACATATGTTACCTACCTTATATATTCAGTACATCTTTCGTACTAACGTTCTCTTTTGGGGAACTGCATTTCATACCCGCAAGTGCAGTTAGAAATACAAACGATCTCTCACCGTAGGTGACTCTATTCAACTGGAGGTTGTCTCGGTCCTTTCTTCTGGAGCTTTCCAGAGTGTTGTTAGGTATGGTTGTTTCATAAATGTACATAGTTGGGTATGGCAGGGTCTTGTCCTGACCAAATCTTATTGGTATACTCTTTAGAGGCTCGTAGATAGTCGTCTTGTATAAAATAGTCTTATGTGGCCTTGTCGGCCCATATCTTGTTGAGTATATTATATGTATCATGATTGGTACGCTCGGTCCTTAGGGGTGCCAGCCACACCCCCAAGATTGGAGTGTGACAAACTTGGTATCAGAGCAGGTTAGTCCTAGGGATGTCTACATTTCGTGTCTAGTAGACTCTTGCTTATGGGTGTGTTACGCGCCACACTTATAAACAGGAGGCTATAGGACATTTAGGATAGTTTCCTTCTTTCTTGATCTAGATCGTGCACTAGAGTCGAGCTGTAAGTGTCCCGTCCATAACCTTATCGTGCTTACGATTTCAGCGATTGTCTTCTTCAAGAGATACACATTCTATTAAGACCGATCCTCAGAGGATACGAGCGGGTTACCTCCCCATCAGTATTCAACCCAAATACAATCGGGGTGCTAAGAAAGACCCTCGTACTATCAGAAAAACCTCCAACATCATCTGACAAAGATGTTAGGAGGGCAGTTTAGGTATTGACCCAGTTGGTTGCCTTTCAGGCACGTTTTTCCCCGATATGATTGAAAATAGTAGATCCCTGGAAAGGTGAGAGAGTTCACAGCCCAGGGATCCTGTTGACCAGAGGTAGTTGATGTTCGGCAGGGATGACTCAGTTGGAGCTAGGGAAAGGACTAAGAGGGTTAAAGTGGTGGGTGATTATCAGAGGAGACAAAATGAAGAAGGATTTCAGATATATGACCATCATGACAGGTGTTTGCCAAAGATTAGGCATGATCGGAGTTCTCAGGTAAAGCCGAGACAGGGGTCACAACCCTCGATACTTCAGGATTGAAGTGGGAGTGGTTCAGACCAAGTAGGGTCGTCCAAGCCATGTTGTAGGATATGTGGACGGATATATGTTGGGCCTTGTCGTAAGGAATTAGGAGGTTGTTATTGGTGTGGTGATCGGGGACATAATATACGAGAATGTCCTGGGTTAGCCTATATGAGAAAAGAGGGGAGCGAAGACGTATCCTCGAGTTATGATGCTGCCCAAGAAGAGCAGACGAGCACATGTATGCCATCGATTTTCTTATTATTTACATATCTTCTACGTGCATAGTATGGGCTTATTTTATACTCTAGAAGAGTGACACCATTTTGAGAGATGATTTCTAAATTTCCTGTGAAATACGATATTTTGATAAGAAAGAATCGTGGATGTAATGATATCAACTAAAGAGAAAACTTTTGGCCTAGTGGGTAGTTAAAGTCACGTATGTATATTATAATGGAGAGGATATGGAGCCCCAACCCGGTTTAGTGCCAGAATGTATGACATGTTTTTGAATGATCATACGAGGTAATCTCTGAAATCATGATAATATATGATTCGATGAATGTATGAAAGTCTCATGCATTTGGGTAAGAAAATGGCAAGTCAAAAATCACAACAAAAAGAAAATGTTGAGTAAACAGGGATTTCTGGGAAGTTAGAACGTCCTGGAAATGTTCTTCGTATTTTAGTAACTTACGTCTTTGGAATGTGGGAATTTTATAGAAATGTGTGATTTAGATATTACCCTTAGGTCCAAGGAATTAGGGAAAGCCCCAAAAGATTGGTAAGAGGCAAGAACTTCCGAGAATAAATTAGATGATGGCTTGTTTCAGGATATGTTTACAAAAAGTGTGTAAAATGTCATGCCCAACCTAGTAACCCCAACCTCTCTACAAGGACTGGACCGTTCAGGAAAACAGTGAAATAAGATGAGTTTCAATAGTTAAAGGCAAACGACATACCTTCCTTACCGTAGTGATACGTGTGTAGGTGGCAGTAAAAGATAGTAGGTTTTCGATATTGGGTGATACGATTTTTGAATTCTATGGTGTAATTTTATGAGCCGACCGATCAAGAATAGGTGGTTGAAGATAGTTGTGATAAAGGATTCGATATGAAATTGAACAAAAAAAAGGCGGCGATAAGTTGTAAACGGGTGTCTGGTAAACATAAGTGGAAGTGTTATGACAAGAGTAATGAGGACAAGGATGTTTTTTGAAAGGATAGACCGGTGGAATGACCGTAATGGTAAGGATATAAATAACAAGGCAAGGGTGGAACCCATAATAGTACGATTACCATTTAAGATAAGGACATTAGTAAAAAAAATGGTACTTAAACTTTCCTAGCCAAAAATATAACACTTGACATCTATAAGTGATGGCACCAGAAGTACATTAAGACGAGGAATCATTAAGGGAATTCAAGCCTGCAATATATAAGTTAATTGATTGAATAACATGTAGAGCAGAGTTCTAATACCAACTAAGGGGGAAGCCTAAATCAGTGGTAAGATTGAAACCGGCTATGATCTGAATTTGAATTCGTCAAGCACTAGTTACGCCACGAATGTCAGAAAAGTGTTTGAAGAGATGTAAGTAGAAGTAAGGACAAATGAAGCCGATGGAAGTATATGACGAAGTAATGAAAATGGTCCAATGTAGACGATAAGGAAAGGAGTTAAAGAATGTGAGCAAGGAAACATAGATATAAGTGGGCGAGTAACGATAAATTTTGATTTGCCAAGTGAGCTAGAGGACTCATGAGAAGGATAACATAATGGTCATAAGGTTTAAGGACACTGGTTGCAAAGGAAGCCAGAGTCAGGAAATAAAGGCAGAAGTGTTACCCTAAGTATGGTGACCACAGGGGAATTTAGCAGATCAATGCCTTGCACAGATGAATCCATCGATGAAATAGGGGGTAAGATGACCTCTATCATGAGCAATACCGAGGTATAGTGCGAGTATGCCAAAGGTTGTCTTTTTGAAAAGATATATAGGATAAAGGATAATCGAATATGAAGTATAAAAGATCTCGGAACTACAAGTATTGAGCTTTTAGCATGGAGTAAATGTTATTCTCAGAGGGATACAAGTCCGGAGTTGAAAAATAGTAGACGCCTAAAAAATAAGGCCAACAAAAGGAAAATGACATCGAAGATAAGAGAATGTCTTGTTTCCAGTACTTAAACGAAAAATGGAAATTAAGGTAAATAAAAAAGGGAATGATAAGAATCGAAAAAGAATACTTGAGTAAATATGGGACACGACTAAGGAATGATGAACCTATCTGGGAATGCATAGTATCGCTTATGGAGTATGTAGATTGGAAACGTTATGAGAACCAAAAAGTTCTGACATAATGGATAGGGAGATAATGGATGATAGGATTGTGTACCATTGAAAAGGGAGACCATTTACAGGAAAGAATCGACCTAAAGAGGTAATAGGTGGTCAGCCGCGATAGAAACCAGATAATAATAACATCAATACAAATGACCCGTCTAGAGTCCATTGAGATATATTGTGATATAGAGTAAATGTGATAACAGGGACCTTATTACGATCAATGAATTAATAATATTGGTTAACAGTACCCAATGAAGATTCGCCCTTAAAGTTAGAGTATTACATCATGACTGTGGACTAGTTCAGGGGGTCGTTGTGGGCCATCTCATTATCATCATATTTTGGTCCAGGATATTAATTCCCAAATAACCCGTCATTTTGCATCGTGACAACTAAGAATGCCTACACCATCAAAGATTGGCCGACAGTTCATCTTGAAGTTATCTCGAACCATCGTACAAGTGCTCTCTTTATGATAAATAACTCTCAGAGAAATCAATTCTAACGAGGCTCTGGATGCTTAGGATTAGCCACACCCCTATCCTAAGGAAGCTAATTATAACTAAGGTTCAGACCACCGGACCCAGGTTGATGAATAAGGGGTTATGTACATAAGGGGCGCAAGACCCATATTGAATGATGAAAAATGAAAGGACCCGAAGTAAGGATGTCAGATTTGATGTAGTAAGTCATGATAAAATTCTTGGATTAATACAGAAATATTTTAAGAGACTTGGTTGTAGGAGCAGGATATAACTTGACAAGAAATGAAGATTTCGTCTGAACGCGATCATAATACCCGAACTCGACTGAGAAATGCAGTGGCTGGCAAGCAAAGTATTTTCTGAACCATAGATTTTTATTAGACATTCACCTTTACTGTGGATATGATGGGAATGTAAAGGTGAAAAGGAACTTATTGAAGGAATAAATTCCAAGTCCAGCGAGTTGTTCATAATTTATTCCTTCAAGTGCGACAAAGAAATGAAAAGAAAGAACATAAGAAGAAATGAACTCTAACAACCCTATTATTTTCAAAACTCTTGACCTCTGACGATCATTGTGCAACAACTACTCATTATAACCTTACTTATGCCCATGCCTATGAATTTCTATCACGTATATCCTATCTTAAGATGGAACTTGTAAAAAGGACAAAACAGTGTAGCCCAGACTTCAGGATACAATAGTTTGAAAAAATTACATGTTTACTAAGTGATATTGTAAAAAGGATATACGGTCGTGTGGGGTCTATGATATACTAAAACATTGTGATTGTGTAACCTTACTAGGTAGTAGTAAGGTATCTGATTATATGATAGGTCGAGATAGTCCTATGAACAAAATAACTCTGCCAATGTTGACGAAGAATATAAGAGTTGTTATATTCAAGTAATGATGCCCCAAAATTCAAGGATGAATATTTTAAGGGGGGAAGGATGTTATGCCACATAAAATTGCACATCAAATATACCTTAAGTTAGAAAGCCTAATATAAAGAAGAGTGTTCCATTGGAAAGGTTAAGGAATGGTCGAGTTGAAACCTGAAGAACGTCATAAGAACTTAAAGAGATGTTAAGCCCTTCATGCTTGCAATCCTTACGTGAATGCATCATGTTAAGCCGAGGTAAGATAAATTAGTATAATGTCCATAAAAAGGATAAAGACTGCCTTGGGATAATATTTGGGAGTACATCCATACGATTCCAAGTCATGCTCATTGTTTCACGTATGTTTGAGAATCCGATTAACCGATTTATGTTTTGATGACTCGAGCCTTATTTCGAGAGTTATTTATGACATAAATGGATGTTAAGAAGGTTTATGGATGGTTATAAGTCATTGGGATCAAAGGAGTCACATCTCAACAAGATTCGACGAAGATAGGATGATATGCTAAATGTTTTGCCCCGCGAAATACATTTCATGCTACGGATGGGCAGAGAATCAATGAAATCATTTGGCCACCTCCATACCACATATGCAGTAGAGGATGCAGCCACAGAACCCCATTTGTGTCACACATCCTCCCGCAGATAGGAGGCAGTGGAGAGGCCTATATAAGGCCTAATCTCAAAGTTTCATCTTATTTCAAGTCCAATTCGATCCAAACTCACCCCAAAGGCTATCCAACATTATATTAAGACCCTCCTACCATTTGAGATCAATTATTTAAGATCATGATGTGAAATCTCCCTTAGAAGACTTGGATTACCTTGGAAACCTTCTCTAGAGTGTTGGCTAAGCTTGGGAATTCTTGGAGCTTGAGAGGAAAATTGGTATGAAAGATTTCTTAGCTATTTAAGTTGAGTTCTTAATACTCTTTTATGTCCTCTAACTTCTCCTATCTTAGTTTGTTCTAAGAATAAAGATAGCTTATGGAAAATTAGCTAATCCATGGAGAAAGTGAGACAAACTCTATAGTTGATAATGATAATTGTTGTGTTGTTTTTTGGATGGTTTAAATGAGGTTTTTGAGTAAACTATAGCTAAATTTCATGAAGCATGATTGTTGTAGACTTGACAATATGGTGTTATTAAAGAGGAGGTGATAATAGTTTAACTATGAAAACAAGAAGGAATAAGGCATGTACACCAAGTGGTCAACGAAATGCCACAATAATAAGCTCTTTAAACTCTTGAATGGATTTTGATACGGATATTCCTTATTGCTTAGGTCGACGATTTTAGAACAAGCGAAGAATCATAGAAGTGTTATTGGTCATCAAGGTATATAAGGTGCATTTATTCATTCTTTTGGCATGATCTATGACTAAACGTAGCCATAACAACGTCACTTTAAAAAGGAACTATATTCGTGATCTTAAAGCTTGCGAACCTTATTGTTTCACCTCGATATATGTTTCATGGCTTTTCTCGTTGTTTTTTGTCCAGGACACTTCCGCCTTGTTTTCTTTTAAATATTATATCTTCTTATAATCTTCGTTGACTCTTGGAACAATTGATGTGAATACTATTACATAACGATAACTAGACGATAACGACCTTGAGTCACTCCAATTCAATCTATAAGGCCCTTCAGAGTTTTTCTTGTGTTAGACTTATATATATGTATCTATTTTCTTACCGAGTCGTACTATAGTCGACCGGATACGACGCTTATATGCAATCACCACTGCAACTGGTTTTGATATTACTGAGTCCTATTAAGATCGGGTACGACCGATTCTTCTATGAGGCCGGGTACGATGTGATATGACATGACTTACCCGACAGAGTGGCTTGATTTTTATAAGATATGAAAATATATCCATGAAGGGGAGCCTTAGAGTAATTGGTAAAGTTGTTTCCTTGTGACAAGGAAGTCATGGGTTCAAGCCGTGTAAACAGCCTCTTGCAGAAATGTGAGGTAAGGATGCGTACAACAGACCATTGTGGTCCGGCCCTTCTTCGAACACCGCGCATAGCAGGAGCTTAGTGCACTGGGCTACCCTTTTCTTTTATGCATATATATCCATGATTGTGACAGTGTATGCCCTTAGAGGCTTGTTATGAGTTTCAGGTTGACTTATGTACTTTCCCTTCCTATTTCACCTTTATTTACATATGTAACCTTCCTTACATATTCAGTACATCATTTGTACTGATCTTCACTTCTGGGGCGTTGTATTTCATGCCTATATGTGCAGTTAGAGATACAGATGATCTCTCACCGTAGGTGACTCAATTCAGCTAGAGGTTGTCTCGCTCCTTTCTTCCGAAGTTGTCCAAAGTGTTTCTAGGTATGGTTGTTGAATATATGTACATAGTTGGGTATGGCGGAGCCCCCTGATCAGATTTTGTTGGTATACTCTTTAGAGGCTTGTTGACAGCCGTCTTGTATATAGTAGTCTTATGTGGCCTTGTCCGCCCATGACTTGTTGAGTATATTCTAGGTATTAGGATTGGTACGCTCGAGTCTTAGGGCACCGAGTGTCGGCCACACTCCCCAAGGTTGGGTGTGACAGCCTATTTGTCAATGAAATTTTTAAGACCTAATTTTTAAGCGTAGCCTGGATTTTGTTTAAAAATTTTAACCACCATATTGATTCTAAGAAATAAATTAAGAGTCTTATTTTCCCTTCTACCCTAAAATATGTAACTTTTGAACTTACTTTACCAAATAAAACCAAGAAGGCCTTCTTCATTCTCGATCATCCTCTGTCCAATTTCCATGGCAAACGTTAGTTTACTTCTACTTATTTTCCTTTTGTATTTCCATATATAGCGATTTAGGTCTGTTGTAAGTGAGCCCTAAATGTATTAGCAGTAGATAGTGCATATTTTTGGCAACTTATTTTCGTCTTTTTTCCGTGCTTCTAGCTTATTGATAGACTACATCACTTACCCAGTTCTTTTATTCCTTAATGATAAATTACTTCACTAGCCTAGTTCACTTATTTAATGTATTGTTGTCAAGTGATAATGTTTAATTTTAAGTAAGTATTCATTTGTTCAGTTTCTAGAAATGAAAATTTTGGGAAATTGTGAGCCCTAAATGTGTTTGTTTAGCTAAACGTATTTGGACAATAGAAAATGCATCTTTTTTCTACATATTTTCATCCTATTGCTTGCTTTTAGCTTATTGATAGACTACTTCACTTATCCAGTTCTTTTATTCCTTAATGATAGACTACTTCACTTGCCTAGTTCACATATTTGATGTATTTCTCTCAAGTTATAATGTTTCATCTTAAGAATGTTTTCATTTTTTCAAGCTTTAGAAAATGGTAATTTTGTGAAATAAATAAAAATGTTCCCTCTACTGTATGAACCACCTCATCTAATAGTTAAAAGTTGTTACAGAGGGGAATAAAACTTTATTTATTTACGTCATCAACATACTTCTACCCCAAATTTCAGGACTATAGTTGTTGATTTACTTTTGTGTTCTTTGTAGTTTTTGTGCATCATACTCAACACATTTTTTTTAGGAATTGACGCTTAAGTTATAGTTAAAGAGTCTCATATGTGAAATTTACTTGTATACAACAACAACATACCCAGTAAAATCCTCCAACGTGGGGTCTGGGGAGAGTAGAGTGCATACATACCCAGTAAAATCCTCCAACGTGGGGTCTGAGGAGAGTAGAGTGCATACATACCCAGTAAAATCCCACAACGTGGGTCTGGGGAGAGTAAAGTGTACGCAGACCCGACCTCTATCTTGATAGATAGAGCGGTTGTTTTCGAGAGACCATCGGCTCAATAAAATTTACTTATATATAATATAGAAATATATTTAAGACTAAGATTTTTATATTTATGTGTAACTTATCACCTTGGATTAATTTCTACAAAATTATGTGTAAATTTACATTTTGTTGTGACATATTTTATAAATAATGTACTTAAGAATTATGTGAATAGAAGAACTTATAAAAAAAATAGAAGAACTTTGACAAAAGCCTAGATTCCTTTTATTGAGTTGGATGAACAATAAAATAATATCACTATAAATAAGAAGAGCATATTTCTTGGTTTATAAGGGTTATATGTATATATATATTTATAAGTTATAAGATGCTTAGGAGTACCTTTGAGAAACAAGAAATATTGTCATTGGTGTATTATTACCTTTGACTGAACAAATGCTAGGCAGGATCACCTCATGAACTGCAAAATGTCTATTCTATGTTTGATGAATTTAATTAATCGAGAATGTGTTATTGTCAATTCAAACATTTTGGTCCCAAAGATTTCTGTTGGAAATTTACTAAATGTGAAATTAAGTATATCTCATTAATTTATGATTCGAACAATTGGGGCCCGCACGTCAGAAACGTCATTTCCAATTGTTGGGATACAATTGTTGTAGGGAAAGGATAAACTAACTATTACAATAAAAACTGGAAATCAAGAACTTATCAACCTGCTTGTGTGATTTGTTGAGTCGAGTAATGGCAATCTGTCTTTCAGACAAGATTGCCCCGTATATCTCCTTTTACGTTATCGAGCAATAGTCTTCCAAGATACAACAGCAACTTAACAATTGAGCAAAGGAACTCAAGTGTTACTCTTGAAGAACTTTGAGTATAGTAACTTTGCTAGAGAGGAAGAAGATGAATTCAGAAAATCTGGAGTATTTTCTAAGTGTTGAGTAGTGTTCTTCAATTGAGCCAAAGGCCTCAATTTATAGTGTAAGGAGAAGACCCCTCAACTAGCCAACTAATAGCCTTCAATATCCATGTAATGGCACTTGATTGAGGGGTTACATTCAGCCAAATAATGGTTGAATTCATGTGCCAAGTAATGGAGAATCAATGCTCCAAAACTAGCCCAAAGGTCAGATTTTTCCAATTTCCCGTCTAGCATTCTGCCTCCGAAGCGCCGCGGCTCTATGAATTAGCGTCGCTGCGCCGCGGTCCGGTGACTGGCCAACCAATTAGTGTCGCGGCTCCGACGGTGTGGCGTCGCGGCCCTGCACGGCTCCGCGGCGATTTCCGACTCGTTTCATCTTACACTTCGTACACTTCTTCCTTCGTTTACCAACGTGGAATACTTTGTCATTTGGCCAATAACCATCCATAATTCTATGTCTCAAGCGTATTTCATACGTACCAATATCTCTTTCACTAATGAAATTTGCGATACTTGGCACTACGTGTGCACGTGTGTGAAAACGACGTTTCCGACGTGCGGGCCCCAATTGTTCGAGTCATAAATTAATGGGATATACTTAATTCCACATTTAGTAAATTTCCAACAATCCCCTCTTGAAAGAGATTTTGGCGCACACACTTGGTGCATTTTCCAGCAATCTTTTAGCGGACCGATGTTGCATCTGAACAGGTAACATACGCTTTGAACATTGCATAGTTGAATACCATCGGACTTACTTACTGTGCAGTGAACGTGATGTCTTGAACCGTTAGTGTTTAGTGTAAGTCAAGTCAATGGTACCAACACAACAACTTTCTCTACTCATTTCTTCGTAATGTTTTGTCCATTGTGGTCGTGGACACTTCTTGGATTCTTAAGTGCGTTCATTTGAGGCGTCCAGTCCTCGCACTTACATAGGTGGTATCCTACAAGGTATCCTGCTATACCCCATTTTACAAGTGTTAGGAACCATTAAAAATTTCCCCAAACCTAACCTCAACCGGTGAGGATCATTATAGGTTTTGGAAACTTAACCTTCACCCACACTGCAGATATCACTTGTAGTCTATCGCGGGAACAACTTTGAATTTGGTGTTTCTTTACAGAAATCACTATCCGAAGTGCTCATGCTTCCACCGAAGCGATCAACTGAACCTTTACAGCTTAGTTTTCCCATTGAACCTAATTCCTGGGATCTCCAGTCAGTAAGGTTGGATTACCACCGTATTGGTCCTTATACTTAGGGTTTTAAGACCATTCCCCTAAACATGCAGAATATCTAATCCTTAGGTAAGCCCTTTGTCAGTGGGTCAGCTATGTTATCCTTTGATTTTATGTAATCAATGGATATTATACCCGTGGTGATCAGCTGTCTAACGGTTTTATGTCTCCGTCGAATATGACGAGACTTGCCGTTATACATAGAATTTTGTGCTCTTCCTAGAGCCGACTGGCTGTCACAGTGGATCATTACAGAAGGTACGAGTTTGTTCCAACAAGGAACATCCTTTAAGAAGTCATTAAGCCACTTAACTTCTTCTCATGTTTTGTCTAAAGCGATAAATTCTGATTTCATCGTGGATCGGGCGATGCAAGTTTGCTTAGAGGATTTCCAAGACACAGCCCCACCACCAATTGTAAATACATACCCACTGGTGGACTTGTTGTTCTTTATATCAGATATCTAGTTTGCATCACTGCACCCCTCTAGTACAGTTGGATATCTCGAATAATTCAACCCGTAAGTCAGCATGTATTTCAGGTATTGAAGTACCCGATTCAACGCCTTACAGTAATCATTACTCGGATTACGGGTAAACCTAGCCAACTTGTTGACTGCATAAGCAATATCAGGTCGGGTGCAGTTTGTTATGTATATCAAACTACCAATCACATGTGCATATTGCTCCTGGCATATGGGTGCACCACGATTTTTATCAAGCTTTTGATTTCTATCCATTGGTGACTTTATAGGCGAACTGTCATACATCTCGAACTTTCTCAAAATATCCTCAATGTAGTGAGACTGAGATAAGACCAGTCCATCAGACGTCTTAGAGATTTTTATCCCTAAGATGACATATGTGATACTCATATCCTTCATGTCGAAGCATTATTTCAACATGTTCTTAGTCTCTAGAATTATGCTATGACTGCTCCCTGTGATCAACATGTCGTCTACATACAGGCATATCATAACAAACGAGTCAGAGTTACATTTCATATAGACACATTTGTCACACTCATTAATGGCGAAACCCTTCGATAGTAGAGTACTATCAAATTTTTTGTGTCATTGCTTCGGGGCTTGTTTCAGCCCGTATAGAGATTTGAAAAGCCGACAGACTTTCTTCTCTTGCCCTGGAACTACATACCCCTCAGGTTGTTCCATATAGATTTCTTCTTCCAAATCACCATTTAGGAAGGTTGTCTTGACATCCATTTGATGTATCTAAAGGTCACGCAACGCTGCGATCGCAATGAATACCCGTATGGACGTCATCCGAGATATTAGGGAATACGTGTCAAAGTAGTCAAGGCCTTCTTTCTGCCGATAGCCCTTGACTACCAACTTGGCCTTGTACTTATCTATAGACAGATCTGTTTTATACTTCCGTTTGAGTATCCATTTACAACCCAACGGTTTATTTCCCGAAGGAAGATCAACCAACTCCCAAGTATAGTTATGCAGAATGGAGCCTATTTCACTCTCAATAGCTTCTTTCCAGAGCGGTGCCTCTGGAGTTGACAATGCTTCAGCAATTGTCCTTGGTTCATCATCAACCATATAAGCTACAAAGTCAGGACCGAATGATTTATCCTTCCTGGCCCTTTTACTTTGCCTTAGTTCCATCTTTAGAGTCTCCAAGTTCTAAAAATCTGGACCACTAGATTCCGGATATTCAGCCACTTCGAGATCCACTAGATCTGAACCATCTAGATCCGGGCCATCAACGACTCCCGGTTCTTGAGAGCTTTGTTCATAACTTCATTTGCGGGAGGTTATGTCTTTTTCTTTCTAGGAAAGGTACCTTCAAAGAATTGAGCATTCCTTGATTCCATGATTGTACCCCCATGGATATCTGGAATATTTGACTTATACACTAAGAAGCGATAAGCACTACTGTTATTTGCATATCCGATGAATATGCAATCTACAATCTTAGGCCCAATCTTGACCTGCTTAGGCTTGGGTACTTCAACCTTTGCCGTAAAACCCCACACCTTTAAATATTTATAGGTGGGTTTATTTCCCTTCCATGATTCATATGGAGTTTTGTCCTTACCCTTATATGGGACTCTGTTAAGAATCGTATTAGCGGTAAGGACGGCTTCTCCCCACATGTTTTGGGGAAGATCGGAATTGATGAGCAAGGCATTCATCATTTCCTTCAATGTGCGGTTCTTACGTTCTGCCACACCGTTTGATTGAGGTGAGTTTGGAGCCGTTGTTTGATGACCAATGCCTGATTGGGCACAATATTCCTCAAATGGCGCTACGTATTCTCCCCCTCTATCGCTACGAATGGATTTAATTTGTATGCTTAGTTGGTTCTCAACTTCTCCTTTGTAACGTCGGAACGCTTCAAAGGCTTCATCCTTACTTTTCAACAAGTAAAGGTAACAATACTTTGTGTTATCATCAATGAATGTCACAAAGTACTTGTTCCCCCATCTAGTTTGTGCAAACTTCAAATCATATATATATGTGTGAATAAGTTCTAGAGGAGCGGTATTCCTTTCGACGGATCGAAAAGGAAGCTTTGTGAGTTTTGCCTCTACGCACACCTCACACTTATGTTGAGGGTTTACGTCGATAGACGGCAACAACTACAACTTTACCAACCTTTAGATGGACTAATAGTTGACATGTCCTAATCTATGATGCCATAAATTAGAGGACTCAAACAAGTAAGAAGAAGAGGCTTCAATATTATTGCTTGTACGTAATACAGACATGGCGTTAACTTTGAAGAGGCCTTCACAGATGAATCCTCTTCCCACAAACGTTTCATTCTTAATGACTACAAATTTATTGGACTCAAACACTAGCCTAAAACCAACATTAACCAATAAAAGACCTAAAATTAAATTTCTTCTAATCTCAGGAACATGCATCACTTCCTTCAGAGCAGGCTCATTTCCAGAAGTCATCTTCAGGACTACATTTCCTGCCCCCAGCACGTTAGAGGAAGCGTTGTTGTCCATGAACAACTTCTTGTTTGTAACCGGTGTATAAGTGGAGAAGGCATCTCTATTGGAACAGATGTGTCTTCTAGCACCACCGCTGAGAACTCCTCAATCATGTCGTCCAGAAACTGGTCTTTGACGACGTTAACATGTGCCTTGGCCTTCTTTTGTTGCTTAGTCTTGAGCTTGCGAAAGTCCTTGATCATGTGACCAGGTTTCCCATAATGGTGACAGTTTCATTTGAACTTCTCCACTGCTTGGGTCTTGCGCTTCTTTCTTGGGTTCCCTTTGGCCTCAGCCAGATTTGCCTTTGCCTCAGCGGGTTGTTTACCCCTAGGCAATGCCTTCTTATTATCTTCCTAAATTTGGAGTTTGATAATAAGTTCTTCAAAGGTCATCTCCTCTGTCTTGAGTTTTAAGTAACTCATAAACTCATTCCATAAAGGAGATAACTTTTCAATCAGTGATGCAACCAAAAATTGCTCATTTGGTTTCATTCCTTCCAAATCCAGGTGATGTAGAATCATTTGGAATTCCTGGACTTGGGACATCACTGTTTTACTATCCACCATTTGAAATTTCAGAAACTTTCCAACCATGAATTTCTTAGTACTGCATCTTATGCGTTGTACTTCTTTTGCAGCTTCTCCCACAACTCTTTGGCAGTGCCTACGGTGCAATACACCGTGTAGAGAGGGTCTGACAAGCAGTTCAATATGTAATTCTTACACATGGAATCACTATGACTCCATGCATCAAGAACCATCTTCATGCCATTAATGACATGGATACCTAGGCCCCCTTCAGCCGTTTCAGAAGGCGAAGGGTCCATTTCATCTCCAGCTTGTGGAGGATCTTCTGTTAGGAAACGTGACATTCCCATAACAGTCAGATAGAATAGCATCTTTTGTTGCCATCTCTTGAAGTTTGACCCCATGAACTTTTCAGGGCATTCATGGTGAAATCCAGCGGGTGGAGGAACGACAACGTTCCCTTGAGCGGTATTAAAGGCATTGCATGAGCCTTGAGCGACCGAAAAGGGATTAGGAGTGCCTTGAGCAGTGGGGAAGGCAGAGGAATTGCCTTGAGCAGCAGCAGCAGAATCAGAAGCAGTTTGATCTCTTCCAATCATCTTTTTAGGTACTTACAACATAATTTTGTCTTAAAATTGTTGGGATACAATTGTTGTAGGGAATGGGAAGTAAGTAACTATTAAAATGGTAGAAAGGATAAACTAATTATTACAATAAAAACTGTAAATCAAGAACTTATCAACCTGCTTGTGTGATTTGCTGAGTCGAGTGATGACAATATGTCTTTAAGACAAGATTGCCCTATATATCTCCTTTTACTTTATTGGGCAATAGTCTCCCAAGATACAACAGCAACTTAACAATTGAGCAAAGGAAACTCAAGTGTTACTCTTGAAGAACTTTGAGTATAGTAACTTTGCTAGAGAGGAAGAAGATGAATTCAGAAAATCTGGAGTATTTTCTAAGTTTTGAGTAGTGTTCTTCAATTGAGCCAAAGGCCTCAATTTATAGTGTAAGGAGAAGACCCCTCAACTAGCCAACTAATGGCCTTCAATAGTCATGTAATGGCACTTGATTGAGGGGTTACATTCAGCCAAATAATGGTTGAATTCATGTGTCAAGTAATGGAGAATCAATGCTCCAAAACCAACCCAAAGGTCAGATTTTTCCAACTTTCCGTCGCAGCATTCTGCCTCCGAAGCGCCGCCATGCCGTGGCTCCAGTGACTGGCCAACCAATTAGAGCCGCGGCGATTTCCGACTCATTTCATCTTACACTTCGTACACTTCTTCCTTCATTTACCAATGTGCAATACTTTGTCATTTCGCCAATAACCGTCCATAATTCTATGTCTCAAATGTATTACATACGTACCAATATCTCTTTCACTAATAAAATTTGCGATACTTGGCGTACATAATTCTATGTCTCAAACGTATTACATAATTTGCACTACCAATCGAGATTCGGACCACAGAAGGATCGATGGCCCACAAAATGACCAACTAAGATAAATAACACAAAAGTTGAATAACCTAGCAAAATGAGTAAAACTCAAATATTTTTCATAAATCTTCAACACTTTTTACATCAACTATATGTCCTATTTATACTAGTATTTAGACCTTTCTAGAAGACAACTAAATATACAAAAACTTGAACCACTTTCGGCCAAATGGGAAAGGAATAGGGGTTTGGCCGAATGTGAAATGGAGGGGTGGTTCGGACAACTCTTGATGTTCTCTAGGACACTCTTTTGTGTCTTCCATATAGATGAGTGCATGAACTTATTCCATTCACGAAACATCCCCTTGGAATATGTTTGAAAGCTTTCATCTCTAGCATGTACCTTGGCTGAATGTAAAGGGGAAATGCTTGGCCAATCCTTCACGTTCCCTAGGCCATTCTTGGTGTTCTATGTAGCCAAGTACATGAACTAGTTAGTTCATGAATCATCTCCTTTGAAGCTTCTTCTTCTAGATGGTTCTTGGCCTTGTCACCCTATTGTATTACACGGCACATTAAATATGTCCTAAGGAGAGCTAGTAGTTATTACATGGCATATTAACTATGTCCTAAGGAGAGCTAGTAGTTAAGCTAGGAATTAAATAAGCTAAAAGAAAAATGATCTCGGCCAAGACCCTTCATAAAGGCCGAAAATAAACATGCTCTTTCTTGGATCTTCATGTACAATCTTCAATTCCACTCCATAATCCATTCCATATTAAGCATATCACCATATGACGGATGGCAATCTTTGGCACTCTTCGCAAGTCACCTCGTGTCTCATGTTGGGAGAGTAGGCTCGTAGCCTTTCTTTCATCAATCTCTCCTTCTTTAATAGAATTTGTCCTCAAATTCTTATCATCTATGTATGGGGATAAGTCTCCAACATCAAACATGGGACTAATACTTCCATATCCATCCAGTGGTTCCACCTTGTAGAAAGGATCTGAATATGAGACAAAAGGTTTAGAGTTCAAATAATGTCCCCGTCGGACAAAGGATCCCGTAAGAATAAATGCATTTTCATAAGTAGAAGAATGGAATCATGTACCACCCAAATTTTCACTAGAGAAAGTAATGGATCTTTTGTCGTGAATCAAGGCGGTACCAACACCAACTCTACCGTCAAATTCAAATAACTTCTTGCGGCTTGGAATAGTTAGAGTCGGTGTTTCACATATCCTTTCCTCTGAGGTTTCCAAAGCTCTTTGTGCTCTTTGGAACCATTTAAACTCATCATTTCTCATTAGTTCTGTGATAGGGGCACCAAAGGCACAACAATCTCGAGTGAAAGTAACCAAACCATGGAAATTTGTTACCTTACTTATATTCGTAGGCTTGGGTCAATTCCGAATGGCTTCCACCTTGAATGGATCCATATGAATACAGTCGTATGATACTAGGTATCCTAAGGATGGGATACTAGTAATCATAAGAGCGTACTTCTCTAACTTTCCACACAACCTTACATCTTCCTTCAAATACAAGTTCGCAATATGTGTTGCATCATCGGTCTTGTGACAAGAAATGAAGTGAGTCATCTTCGCGAATCTATCCACAACCACCATGATAGAGTTTTTGCCCCATTGTGTTCTTGGTAGCCGAGGATGAAATTCAAGCTCATATCTTCCCATGGTCGCTCTGGAGCCGGTAAAGGAGTATATGATTCTTTGTGGAAGAATCTTTTAGCCTTTCGACAAGTGAAACACTTTCTTACCACTCCAATTACATCTTCGAACTCAGGATGGCACTCCTTTAGCACTTCAAATCCCACCAATTTTTGTTCAAGCATGGTCAACATTATGTGCCTTCAGGAAAGTGCATCCGCTACTATGTTAGGCTTGCCATCTTTGTATCGCATAGAGAATGTGAAAGTTTGCAAGTGTGCTACCCACTTAGCATGCTTTGGATTTAATTTTCTTTGCCCATGTAAATACTTCCAAGATTCATGATCTGAATATAAGACAAAAGGTTTTGGCCTCATGAAAGAGCCTAGAGCATTACACAATTCGAATGGCATCACAAGCCATTCATACAAACCATACTTGGCTTTGAAAGCCATCTTCCATTAACCTTTCTCTCGGATCCTCATGTGAAGGTAGCTACTCCTCAAATCTATTGTGGCGAACATCTTGGCCCCACCCAATTCTTCTAAACAATCATCCATTCTCGGCATAAGGGACTTATACCTCATGGTGATGTTGTAGATTACTCATTTATCCATACACATGCGCCAAACTTCACATTTCTTTGGCACCAATAAGGTGGGTGTCGTACATGGACTAAGGCTCTCCCGGACCAAGTCTTTGTCTAGTTGTTCTTGCAACTCCTTAGCCTCTTCCGGATTGCAACTATCGTATGGATGATTAGGTAATAAACTTCTTAGAATAACATCAATAGCATGTTCACTCCTTTTGGTTGAGGGTAATCCGGGTGCAAGATCATCTGAAATTACATCATCCAAGAGCTCATTCAAGTTGGCATTTTCAACCACATCTATAGAACTCCCCTTCTTCGATTCTTCTTCTATCTTTTGGGCATCAAGTAAAAGTTCCTCGTATTTCTCCTTGCGTTTCTTGGCATTTTTTTTCTTTATATTCTTCACCTCACTTGGTGACAATGGCATCAACAAGATTTTTTTATCATCCTTTTGAAAAGAATAGACATTCTTTTCTTCATCATGTTGCACCTTCCGATCAAATTGCCATAGTCGGCCCAATAAAATATGACACTCATCCATAGGTAGGATGTCACACCATATTTCATCTTCATACCTACCAACCCAAAAACTAACAAGAGCTTGTTTCACTACCTTTAGCTCTTCGTATTCATTCAACCATGGGAGAGCATATGGTTTAGGATGGCTGCTAGTAGGCAAGTTCAATTTGTTCACCATTTCTACGGAGGCCGCATTGGTACAACTTCTTCCATCAATGATCACGTTGCATACCTTGTCATTCACCTTGCATCGAGTGTAAAGTAGTTGCTCTCTTTGTGCCTCCTCGTATTCTTCAAGTTGAGCATTCAACACACGTTGGAGTACTAAACTATTACTCTTCTCCGCAAGATCAACATCTTCCTTTAAGACCTGCTTGACTTCGGGTTCCTTAATAACAAAATAATCCCTACAATCTTGATACTCTTTCCTTTTATTCCTTGGGTTGTTTTGTACAACCCCGTACATGGAATTATTTTTCACGGCATGCCCCACAAATCCTCTTCTCAAGATTTGTACTTTTTCGCAAAGATGTCACTCACGATCCTCTGAAGTTCTTTTGTCGTGTAAGCCATAGCGTCAAGGCGTTGGATGGGATTTCCTTGCTCTCATACAAAACTGATGTATATAAGGAGGGTTTTGTAAGGGTAGGTTGGTCGGAGTTTGGTTGGACGCGGGTTGACACGAAAATGGACTCAATTGGAGTTTGTCGGATTGGACGTTTTTGTCGGGAAGTGTGGTGTTGTGGGGATTGGACGGGTAGTTTAGGGTGAAAGTGGGCTAAGGCATTTTGTGGGGTCATTCTAGACAAGTTGAGGGTTGTGTTGGTGGTCAGTAGTTGGTGGTTGGATGGAGGTAAGGTGACAGAAACTTGTTAGGACAATGAGGTTATCGGTAAAGGGGTAATTTATGGACCGTTTGGTTTTGTGGAGAGAGTACGGATATTTAGGGTGGATTCGGTTAATGGCCTTCAGGGTGGATGTTTGTGAAATGTTGTGGTGTATGGTCGTGAAAAGAATCAAGTGGTTTGAACAAGGATTGGACACTAGGTTGCTAAGGACAAGCTCAGGTCGAAACCAAGTGAGATAGGAGCAACTTGGACAAGGATTGGACACGAGGTTGCTATGGACAAGCTCGGGTCGAAACCAAGTGAAGTAGGCCAATTGGAAAAAGATTTGAATGAGGTTGCTATGGACAAGTTTGGGTACTTACTAAGTGAGGGAGGCCGAAAGACCTTGTGACAAGTAACCGGATAGGCCCTTGGTTTGGGTTTGGTTGGGTCACAAAAGTCCCAACTAGACTTACACTGAGGGGAACCTTAGCTTGGGTTTAGCTAGATCACAAAAGTTCTAACTAGACTTGCACCAAGGGGTTGACCTACAAAAGGATAGAGGTTCGGACCATAAAAGGACGGATGGCCCACAAAAGGACCAACTAAGATAAACAACACAAAAGTTGAATAACCTAGCAAAATTAGTAAAACTCAAATATTTTTCATAAATCTTCCACACTTTTTTACATCAACTATATGTCCTATTTATACTAGTATTTAGACCTTTCTAGAAGACAACTAAATAGACAAAAACTTGAACTACTTTCAGTTAAATGGGAAAGGAATGGGGTTTGGCCAAATGTGAAAGGGAGGGGTGGTTCGGCCAACTCATGATGTTCTCTAGGCCACTCTTTTGTGTCTTCCATGTAGATGAGTGCATGAACTTAGGCCATTCACGAAACATCCCCTTGGAATATGTTTGGAAGCTTCCATCTCTAGCATGTACCTTGGCCAATCCTTCACGTTCCCTAGGCCATTCTTGGTGTCTTCTATGTAGCCAAGTACATGAACTAGTTAGTTAATGAATTATCTCTTTGGAAGATTCTTCTTCTAGATGGTTCTTGGCCTTGTCACCATATTCTATTACACGGCACATTAACTATGTCCTAAGGAGAGCTAGTAGTTATTACATGACATTTTAACTATGTCCTAATGAGAGCTAGTAGTTAAGCTAGGAATTAAATAAGCTAAAAGAAAAATGGTCTCGGCCAAGACCTACATAAAGGCCAAAAATAAACATGCTCTTTCCTGAATCTTCACGTCCAATCTTCAATTCCACTCCACAATCCATTTCATATTAAGCATATCACCATATGACGGATGACAATCTTACTCTTCGCAAGTCACCTCGGGGCTCATGTTGGGAGAGTAGGCTCGTGGCATTTCTTTCATCATAACATCTCGACTTTCCCGAAGGGAGAATGGCGTTATTATCTTGTAGAACTTAGCCTAATCAGTAGAGGAACCTTTAGAGAGAGTTTGGGAGAGTTTTGGGTCGAAGGGACATGAAAACTGATAATGAACCCCACTGTTTCATTTAAAAAGCTAAAATTTTCTACCGCCTCCAACTTGCGGTGGACTTGCGGCCGTAACTGGAAACATGCAGCCCATATGTCCACCGAATATTGGACCGTAAGTGTCCATTCTTCTCTGAGTCTTCCGCTTTGATAAGACGGTGGATATGCGGCCCATACCTCCAAAGTATGGTCTGTATATTCCTCTATAAGTTGGAGACTTCCGCCGAAACTTATCATTTTCGATTTGTTTAACTTCTATACTCCCTGGAACTTCCATAAATATGTTTTAAACTATCATTATCCATTCACAAGATCTCATACATTCCCGTAATACTCAAGTTAATCAACAACACGATTCGATGTAAAACTACGGGGTATAATAGATTGAAATTGGAAATTCAATGCTAGAAATAGTTTACCCATAGATTAAACAATCCAAAACTAATTGATCTTGGAAATAATTCCATGAAAACACCATTCTAGATAGTTGGTTTTCTACCCATAAACAAGATTCTAATCTACAACAATGGCAGGTGAGAAATGAGGTCTAAAAGTAGAATGGGACTTTAAGGTTTCTGATTCAGCAATTTTTGCGTCTGCAGACCATTCCTCATAGAAGCAGCCTCGCATTAGTGGAGAAATGACCGCATGAGCGGTTTCCACTTAAACAGACTACAGGCGCCGCACAGAAGTGGGTCAAGGTCCGCAGATGCGGCCTCGCTTTTAGGAATTGTGGTGGCACCTACACTTTCACACAGGTAGGCGAACCATTTTCCATGTAAACAATATTAATAATTAAAGAGATGCGAAAATAACAAAGTACTTATAAACCTAGTCTATCATAACATAAAAATGCATAACATAAGCCTGAAAATCAAATACAACCCTCAAATGATCTGGTCAATAATACAAGAGCTCTAAATCTAATACAAAGTCTAAATATAGGAAAACATAGGCCAACTGCCTAAACAACATAGTCTAAATGTATGTACATGTCTCTCAGATAAATAAAAGACAGGAAAGAGATAAGAGCATCCAAGGGTATTCCGGAAGGTAGCATCCTCACCCTGAATATTGATAATCAATTGGCTCGGACTAAACCTCGAGGTTCCGAATTAGTAGAAAGAGTTGTATCTGCATCCAAAAAGAATGCAACAAGTGTAGTATGAGTACACAACATACTCCTGTAGGCATCATAGGTCGACAACGATGGAAGATACATAAAAAAGATAAATATCGAGTTGACACCAAGTAAATCCTATACTAGACAGTTCCATAATCCAAATAAGTCACGTAGTTCATGTATAAGTTCATTAATATCAACAAGACACTTATTTCACATATGAACTCATAATCATAAGAGTTATCCAATTGCAAAAAGTTTCAATAGCAGTGTTCAAGTACTTACCGATCAGTTCTAAATCCTCATTTATCTAGAGATCAATCAAGTCATCAACTTACCAATCCAGCTCTTCTAAGTCATATTTCCCACATAGTAGTTCACTGAATCCACAATTCACTTTATTTACACAGGAGTTCAACCATAGTCAAGTAACTCATGTTCATGTTGTCATCACCTACCCGAGTCATCAAATAATTAATTAAAACAGGTTGACCCTAGTACATCCTCCTTCACAGAGGTCCCACGATTAGCCTAATCATAACAATACTAGCTTTTTATTCTCTCTAACCCCTGGTCTTGATTACAAGTTTACATTAGTAAGGGCAGGACACATATTTGTTCTTTTAACGTCCTCATTACACTCTAAGTAGATGTCTACGCCGTTTATCCTTGATTAAGAAGGAAATCTATGCATGCATAACATACAATCATTTAGCTACAACACCTCGAGTAATTCTTCCCTACTTTACTTATCAAATAATGTTATCAATTATCAAGCAATATAAAACATGCACAGTTTTCTATAATCAACAAGATAGTCCCATCAGTAAAATCCACTGACCACAATATAGTTCCACAACGAGTACTTAGACTCATAAAGGTGTAACCACTCAACTCATTGCACAGAGAACAAGGCAATCTTAGCAACCAATCCAGTCCACTATAATCAGTCCAATCATCCAAATCTATTTAATCAGGGTATCACCCAAGTTTCAATAACCAATCCATATCATGTTTCCAACAACAAGTAATCATAGTATGAATGGATGTATGAATGATGTGAATGATATAAATACAATGCATAAGCCATGTACCTTTCATCTCCAGTATACAAGCGTTCAAATTCTGTGAACAACACACTGATGGGGGACCCACAAAGTCCATATACTCCTCCGGAATTTCTCAATAGAGCCCAGCTCTTGACTGAATAAATGTTGCATGCGTGCAACTCCGTTCTGAGCGTATCATCATCATCATCTCATTGTTGTCATAATCTCATAAGTATTCTTACCTTTTCTGTCTCTTGGACCCATAACATTTCCATACAACTCTCATATTAATATCTACAAAACCATGAGCGTATGAATGTAAATGATAGTATAAGGTAAGAAATCATTATGTGATGAGATATAACCAAGTATAAAAATGAACATCACATGCTTTTAAGAATTTAATAACACATAATCCAAGTACAAATCAGGATATCATGTTGAAGAAATGTATGATGAATAAACATGCAAGCCCACATAATGGCGACAAGCTCAAATAAACAGCAGTCGAAATCAGTTCGAGGTTGATTTCCCAAACCCATCATCTCAGTTCAACACTAATACACATTCAAATGTTCATCACAACTGTCTGAATGGGACCCCCAATCATGCCCAATACCCCTCAATATTTATAACTAATGACGTACGAAGTCTAGTAAAAGTAAATCGTAGCCTACCTCTGGGCAGAACAGGAGCCACGAACGGTCGACCCTTCATGCAAGTCTAGCCCTTCCGGAGCGTCTCATAGTAATCATAGTCTAACAGTATATACTATACATTAATATAAAGCTAAGACATAATACAATGACGTAGTCCTTAAACATATCAAGACTTTTAAAACCTACCCCGGACCCACGTCATCAATATCCAAACTTTATTACCCAAAAATCATAAACACATATTAGATAATCATATCCTTAAGTTAATTAGAAACCTAAACTCATTTGGACCTTCAATTGCTCAATTTAAGAAAAGCCCTAATTTTATAAACCCTAAAATTTCCCTCAATTCAAAAAGGTTTCTATAATCAAATTAAAGTCTACAACATGATCATCTAACATATTCCATTACTAATTCTCAATATTAAGGTAAACTAATCCATAAAATACCCTTAAATCAAAGTTATTACTCTCTTATTCCACCATGAAATCTTAAGAACTTATATTTCCCCCAAACCAAGTCTAGAATGGGATTTAAAGGACAATAATGATCAAGAGATGAAGAACCAAGATGAACTTTCCAATCTCCCCCCAAGCAGATCAAGAATCGAGATAAGAAGGTTTTGGGAAAATGACTTTGAGCTAATTCATTTAATACACTGCCTGATCCAGCGATCCCACTCCTGCAGAATTGACTCCGTAGGCGCAGTCTCGATTCGGCAGGAAAAAGCTCGCTGAGGTGCGTCACTTGACCTCTCACCTCAGCGCAGAAGTGGACAACATCCCGTAGAGCCGCATTTGCCTCCACGAGTAAACCTTAACTGAGGCATAACCTTACCAAACTCTCAATCCCTGCTTCTGCGAGCCAACCTCCGCAGAGGTGGACATGCAGGAGTGGACAACCCACCATTGGGGTGGACACCAAACACCGGCAACTTGGAATTCAACTCAAACTTTCACCAAACACCTGAAACACTCTCGAGATCCCCCAGACAAATCAGACATGCTCTCACAAGGTAAATAGTTCTATGAACTCGCTCGCACCGTTGGATTTCCCATTTAACCAAGCTAAAACATACTTCTCTAAAGAATCGTCCAAACTAACCAAATATCACAATTTTACAAATAAGGCCACAAAATATATCTGATTGCCCCATAAAGAAAACCAATGACTTGACTAAGTCATAAATGACCCTCCGAAACTAACGGAAATGACAAAACCTGGAAACAAACCCATTTACTCAAAGGTCAACCTTGAGTCAAACTAATCAACTCTAAGATTTATATTTTGTGTTTTTCATTTGAAACCTACATAGATGGACCTCGATATCCGTGTCACACATCCCCACGCATCACAAATCCCACACAAAGTCTATAAGAAGGGTAAAATAGTCAAATAAGAGTATTTAGCTAAAAATTATCAGACGGGTCATTACATTGACGTTATTATCTTATAAAACTTAGTCTAATTAGTAGAGAACCTTTAGAGAGAATTTAGGCGAGTTTTGGGTCAGATGGGCATGAAAAATTATGAAGAAATGAACCCCACCGCTTTATGTAAAAAGTTGAAAATTTCTATCGCTTATGACTTGCGGTGGACTTGCGGCCGTAAGTGGCAACATGCGGCCCATATGTACGAGTTGGACCGTAAGTTGTCATTCTTCTCTAAATCTTCCTCTTTAATCAGGCGGTAGACATCCAGCCCATACCTACAAAGTACGGTCTGTGTATTGCTCCATAAGTTGGAGACTTCCGCTGAAACTTATCCTTTTTTGATTCGTTTAACTTCTATAATCCCCGTCACTTTCATAAATAGGTTTTTAACCAACATTATCCCTTCACAAGATCTCATACCTTTTCGTCATACTCAAGTTAATCAACGACATGATATGATGTAAAACTACGGGGTATAACAGATTGAAATTAGAAATTCAAACCTGGAATTAGTTTAACCATAGATTAAACAATCTAAAACTAAAGAATCAAATATATAAAACCTAGATCTTAGAACTAATTCCATTAAAACACCATTTTAGATAATTGGTTTTCTACTCATAAATAATATTCTAATCTACAACAATGGAAGGAAACAAGATTAAACAAGAAATTAGAACTTAGAAAATTACCCTAAGGTCAAATAGTCTAATCCTCCTTAAATCTCCCCAAAACCGAGCTTAGAATTAAATTAGGAGAGAAATGAGGTCTAAAAATCGAAGTTGGGACTTCAAGGTTTCTGATTTAGCAATTTCTGCTTCTGTGGACCATTCCTCACAGACGTGGCCTCGCATCTGCAGAGAAATGACCACAGGAGCGGTCTCCACTTAAACGGATTACAAGCGCAGAAATGGGTCAAGGTCCGCAGATGTAGCCTTCCACCTGCACTAAAAACTCCGTAGAAGCGCCCCCCCCCCCAATCTCACACACTCTCGCATCTGAGGACCAACCTCTGTAGAAACAGCTCCGCTGGTGTGGCAACAATTCCACAGGGGCGGTTGTAGCAGAACCCACAGCTAAGTTTTCTTAGAAAATTCCTCATCCAACACCCAGAACTTATCTGAGACCTCCGGATACAAACCAAATATGATACATGAGTACAAACGACGCTACAAACTTGCTCGCACTCAAAATACTAATCCAATATCATTACGACACGTTTTTTCCAAAATCACCTCTAACTGTCCCAAAACTCACATTTAGCAAACCAAGCATCCAAAACACACCCTAACATCTTGGGAAGAAAACTAAAGACTCGATCAAGTCAAAATGATGTTCCGTACCTAACGAAAATGACGAGACTCTAAAATAGACATGTTTACCCAAAAGTCAACTTTTAGTCGAACCAATTCTTTTCTTTTAACTTAGTAACTTCTGAATCCACCCAAATGAATACGAACCTACCAATTACCTCACGAACCGTACCACCCATCTTCGTGAGTCATAAACACCAAAAAAGGACTACGAGAATAGTGTTTTGGGTAAAATAAGGCAAAAAGTTCAAAATGACCAAACAGGTCGTTACAATTATCATGCTCAACCATGTTTCAATTATTTATGCATGTGAATTTCATTACAATTGTCATAAATTTGCCCGTAATCCAAGTATATTCATGTTTTTAATTCCCTGAGTTCTCAAATACAGGTCATGAATCAATATTATTCCATTCTATCGATTTTACATGTTTTCATGTCTCATGTTAAACTCTATATTCAATTATGTTATACAAGTCATGGCCTTTTTAGCCAACAATGTTCATGTTCACGTTTTGAGAGTAGCATTTATTACCGAGAAGGTTTAATACCTGAAACTATGTATGTCAATGTAGGATAAGGATCGCTCCGCCCAGTTAATATAATTTGTTGATGTTACCCTTTATGGGATTTTTATAGATGGATCCATTCATGTCACGTTCATATCTCATACCCCGACAAGGTATGAGATGGCTTAACTGGTCGGGTCAGAGGACAGACGCCACTTGCTCATGTGGGGTGGAGAACATGTCAATTTTACTAATACTCTCCCACATGCAAGGAGATTTATTCACATTATTATATTCATATCAATTTATACTCATGTTCATTTCATGTTCAACTGCATCTTATAGTTTCAGTTCAGTATTACTTCATCTATTCATGTTTATTGATTCGGGTTGCCCATTCCTCGAGCATCCTATGTTCATTTATTTTGTTCAGTTGCTTTATATACGAGTACTATTCCAGAGTACTCACGTACATTTTTTTCAAGGCTTGCAGTTCACAATGTAGGTACAGATTTGCAGGACGATAAGACCGCACGTTAGGATCCACACCTATCAGCTATTGGTAAGCCCCACTTAATTAGGGGTGTTATCATATCTTCATATTTACGTCATGTTAGGCAGTCAGGTATGATGTGGGCTTTTTCCCCATAACAGTTTAGTATTCAGACTCATGCTAGAGGTTTCATAGACTCATCTAGTATGTCATGTCAGATTGTCAACATATGAGCTATGCCCAAGGGGGAAGATGCACATCAAGAGCATAAGAAGATTGATGAAGTTGATGGAGTGCACATGAGGAGGTATGAAGTTGATATGGGTTTGTCATCATCAAAAGAGAAGAAATTGTTGAAATATTGTGGTATCAATAATAGTTCAAGAGCATAAATAAAGTTTTGATAATTGAAAAATTATGTATAAGTGACAATAAAGTACAAAGAAGAATGAATGAATATGTACAAGAACCAGATCCAACAAATCTCCAAAAGAAACTAGTAATGCAGGAACAACTGAAATAGAATTGCTAAGTGGAACTAGTCCTTCAAATGAAGAGTTGGAGACTGCTTAAAGAATTGTTTTGTGCAAACTTGGAGAATTGAAAGTTTGACTCATTTCAATTCTACAAGGAACTGAAATTCGAGATATGATAATATTCTCATAAATTAAATACATGAAATGAGATCGGAAATTAGAGAAGCAAACCTTATGCGCATGAAGAAGAAAATTCATGTCAAACAAGAATTAGTTCCGTACAATTAATGAAACCAAATCTTGGATATATTTGGAGAATTAAAGGCGACTATTTACTACTATAAATATAGTATGACAAAAGTTTTGGATTTTAATCACACCATCAGAGTAATAGTGGAGTCAACACAAAGAGTCTCGAGGGAACCAACTACAACAACGTCAAAGATTCTATTTCTATCGAGATCATCTATACTGTTCTTGAGTTGTAATAGTTAGGTTCTAATGGTTTCAAGACAAGATCTTGATTACTTTTTAGTTTATTGTAGTATGGTTTTTTAATATTTTGTAAGGGACTTTATTGACTGGGTAGAGTTATTGAAGAGAGTTAGAGAGAGAGAGCCAACAATTGAGAGAATTGTTGATGAGAGAGGGAAATGTACTGTTTGAAACAATCTCTTAGGTGTACATAAAGTTATAACCTTAAAATTGCTCGTGTGTAAAGGAGTTTGGAAAAATCCAACAACAGGTAGGTCGTGATTTTTCCTCCCTTGAGCAAGGAGTTTTCCACATGAAAATTCTTGTGTTGATTACTTATTCCTCACATTACCTTCTTGCATAGTTGCTCAATGAACCTGGTTCTTTGAGTGCTTGATCGCAACCAAACTAACAAACTTCATGAATTTCCTCTGCAATGAAGCATCTTCCAGCCCGATCTCCATTTTTTGCATTAATTTTGACAAGAAATGTATATTCTTTTTCTTTACTCGACACCAATTTACGATGAAATGTTGATTCTTCTTTCTGTATCAAAGAAAAAGATGTATTAATTAGCAAATGATAATTTATTGAAACAAAAAATGATATTACTTAAATATATGATAAAGGTCAAATATTAATATAATAAGACTTCTGCAGATATTAATTGTGTTTACGTTGTAATGTCGCAACCAAGCTGAGTATTTTGTAACTTCAAATAATGTAATTTAACAATCGCAACCAAGCTGAGTATTTTGTAACTTCAAATAACGTAGTATAACAATGTTCTTTCTTATCAAACACCTCAAGTTTTAGAAGATATCTTGAAATCATACAGATTTAAACAATAAGGTCATTTATTGATGTGAAAATGTAGAAAGCTAACTAAAACTTTTTATGTGTATTACCTTTCCTTAAATAAACATTTTCCGTGCGATAACTGGGATGGCAACGGATCGGATCTGGACCGAATCCTATTAGATCCAGATCCATTTTTCATACCTGAATCCAGATTTGTCGGGTCCTTAAAAATCAGATCCAAATCCGGATCGACGGATCGGATCTAGATCCACATGTAAAAAAATTTGTCTTGCTAAGAATTTTTTTCTGAACTGACAAACGATTTTTACTTAGCTAACAGTTTACTGTGTTTCAATTTTGAAATGTTCATATGAGATATTTTGTTCGTTGTCTCGTTTTGATTGTGAGCTATTAATTGAAAATGTTGGACAATGACAATAGTTGTGAAAAATGCTAATTAGTATTTTCACAATATAGAACTTGCATGTGTTTGGAATCTTCACAAATGAAGTGAATATAATTTTAACTACTTGTCTATGTAGATGTTAGTCATTCACTAATATAACATTGATTTTATTATCGAAGTTATCTCTTTATTTTTTTGTTTTTGTGTTAACGCGGGATAAATTAAATTTATTTTGATAATAAAACTTGCAAGAATGTGCTCAACAATTTTAAGAAAATATTTATAAAATTACATTCTAGGTTATGAATATATTTAATAAAAATGGATCCACGGGTCGGATCTGGATCGGATACGGATCTCAAATATAAGATCCAGATCCAGATCCGATCCGTCAGAAATGGATTCGGGTCCGATCCGGATCCGTCGGATCCAAATTTTGAAGATCCATATCCTATAAAATAAATCTGAATCCACCGGGTCCAAGATCCACTGTCATCTCTACATAACAGGGATATTTTGCAATATTATTTATAAAGTCCACTTTCTTTGTAGCATTTCTTGCAAGAAGGATACCATGGGTTATCTTTCTTTTATATATCTTTGATTATTGCATTAAATTTACAATAATTATCCTACAAATAAACATAAAGAATACGTTAGGATTGATATATTTTTAAAAGGTATAAATAATTTTTTTGAAGTAGTAGAAAAATACGTATCTCTTAATCATCAAATGAACCATGTTATCCCTATCTTCAACTCTATAAATTAATGCTCTTGAACCATCAAATTTTTTTAATTAAAAAATATGTTAATTAATTGATAAATTAATAATTATTAATTTATATTTTAATTAATATTTTATCAATTTATAATGAAATACTCAATTTACAAACACCATTCAATCTTCTACTTCATTATTGTTCAATGTACTATATCAAATGAAGCACCCTTCAATCTCCCACTTTATTATGCTTCTTGTGTTCAATCTACTACTTTATGGATATTAAAAAATACTTCCTATATAAACACAAGATCAAATCATGCTAATACAAACAATGGATGTCGAACATGTCCTGAACTACCCAGAAGAAATATAGTCGCACAGTTGTTGATTGATGAAGAAATAATTGAGAGCGTTATGGGAACTGATAAATGTGATGAAGATGATGATGAAAGTTCTACAGTAGAGCCCCCTTCGCGAAACGAGACTATTAAAGCGGCAATCACATTGAATAATTTCTTGTTGAGCTATGAGAAAACAACACCAGAAATTTACAATGATAAGAAAAATTAGAGATGAGATTCAATGTGACATTGATTTCAACAAAAAACAAAAGACAATTGAGTCATTTTTCAACAAGTCTTCATAAATCACTCATGTATTATGTAGTATATAAGGAATTATTAATTTATATTTTACATGGGGTCTATATGAGTAATCAAAAATGTATTATCTTATAATTTTAGCGAATTATTAATTTAGCACGTTATCCCCCAATCGGGACCGACCAAAAATATTATCTAAGAGAGTTTATTAAATAATCGAGTATTAATTAATAGAGTTTCTACTGTATATCAGATGTAGAAGATATCATAAAATTCTTTCACAAATAATAAAAAGTTAGCGTGATTAAAATAAATAGAATTTATAATAAATATAATAATTTTTAATGTAATACCTACGTATATTTGTCACGACCCAATTCGCGGGCGTCGTGGTTGCACCTACACTATCTCCGATAGGCGAACCATCTCAAATAAAATTCCTTTTTAACACGAATAAGTAAACATTGCGGAAATAAATTTAGGAATTACAAAGATATAACAATTCTCATTCAAATTACCAAATGTCCAATCCTTTACAAAACACTTTTTTCCAAAACATGGTCTGACTCGTACAAGAACTACTATGAATACAAATGGAGAGAAAATAAAATAAATCATTGTCTTGAATTAATAAGAACAACCTAACTAGGACAAAGACCAAGGCCGACGATAGGGTGAGTGGCATGCCTTAACCTACACGTACTCCGAAGTTGCAATCTGAACCCTTCACTATACCTGCATCCACGTAAAAAATGCAGCAAGTGTAGCATGAGTACGCAACGTATTCCCATAAGCATCATAGGCCGACAACGACAGACAACACGTAACAAACATAAATATCAAGTTGACCCGTATGTAGTCCTAACCTACTCATTCCAGCTAAACACATAGATCACATTCCCCGATAGAATTAATCTCACTCTTAAGTTACAATCCAATCCATAGTAACACTTAGAATTCATAACAGTAAATCCACTAGTCATTAATCAACTTGTCTAAGTCATACTTATCCTAACCCCGCACACTTTATTAGTCATCTAATAAGGACAGTTAACACTTAAGAAATACAATTACCACATAACCTTTCACTAAAGCATATGATGGGCATGCATTAGCACTGCTGATCTAGTATTATCCCTAACTTATTGACCTAGTTACAATCCGTACACATGAGAATGTTGGTACATGTCAGTTTATTACACAACCCTATTAGGTTAGCGTAAGTGCTTATGGTCATGAATCTCCTATTTAGGATGAAGTTGGACATATATATAAACACACGAGACTATAGTTGCGATGACAACACAAAAACTCATTAGTCTTCTAGACTCCCTATCAAGTAAGCCAATTCACATAGGTCACATTCAATCACATAAAGAGTTCAACACTTACACATACACAACTTAGAATTCATAGAAGTTCAATCGAACGCATCCACCTTATCATGATATTCATTCTAAATCAAGTACAAATCTCAAGTGATCAATATGTGTGAATGAATTATATGAGTGCAACGCAAGGTACCTTTTCATCAACCGGTGTACACACTCTATAGGCTTTTCGATATAGATATGATCCATGGGGGACCTGCATCATTCATATACCGCTACTAGCCAACCAAAATTTCCATTATTCTAACTAGAGCCCTATACTCATTTGTCGAGCCATATCAAATCATCATTATCATCTCATCATTTCCAAGTCATCTCATAATAATATCATTACCTTTCCTTTTCGATCTTATTAGACCCATATCATTTCATACCACTCCGATCAATATCACTGTAATCATGAATGTACGAATGCAACAGTAATAAGGCAACTAATCATAGTGTATGATATGCTAGGATGCTTCAAAATTCAATAACACATAATTTTATGTAATCGTCATTTCATATCATAAGTATATGTGATGAGTAAACACAACAAGTATCAATCAATAGAGATAAGCTCAAATAATGGTGACAAACCCACATAACAGCAGTCAGAATCAACCCTAACCCGAATTTCTCAAACACCCGTCAAGACAGTTCAACATCGGTACTCACCCAAACGCTCATCACAGCCACTAAGGTGGGACCCCCAAAACGCCCAATACCCTTCAATATTTATAACAACTATGTACTTTTATCAGAGTCTAGTAATATTAAATTGTAGTCTACATCATAGTTGAGCAGATCCCACGAACTCCTACGCCAAATTGTTCTTCCGAAGTACGATCAGACGGTAGTAGTCTAGGCGTATACATATAAGTCCTATGTTAACATACCCATTTAATATCATATAAAAATCAATACTAGATAGAAAAGAAGAAACAACTACTCGGCCCAACTTTATAACAAAATCCATATTTTAATCCGTTTGGAAATTGTTCAAAATTCGAAATTGAAGTTAGAAGTAATCAACCCAAGCCACAATTCATGAAATCCTTTCAAAAAGATCCACCAATTTTATTTAAGAAAATCATAACCCATCTAAAGTTTATCATCTTCAAACCATTATTTTGTCCATAACCCAATTTCATAATAAAAGAAAAGTTCAAGCTTAGTGATTAGTCCCAATGAATAAGTGATTAGATTCAAAGAATCTTGTCAACGACATAAGATTTAAAGTAAAAAGGACATCAATTTCAACTAAGGGTTTATCACCCAAAATCCCCCGACTAATACATAATTCTAACATGATTTTCCACACTTTAATAATAGCATAAGTAAATTAGGGAGATAATAAACTTACCCCAAGGTAGAACTCTCTCAAACATAGTAAAATCACCCCCCTAGAGCTCCTTGAGACTCCAAAATCGTGAATAGAATGAATGGGGCGAAGATGTGATGAATGGACTTAAAAAGGGTTTCTGATTTTCATCGATTCCACCTCTTCGGACCATCCCTCGCAGAGGCAGAGTCGTTTCTGTGAAAAATCACCCGCAAAGGCGCACTCACTTAAGATATCACAGGCTTTGCAAACGCGAGGGTAACATCGCATAGGCGATCATGCTCCTGCAGAAAACACTTCGCATGTGCGGAACATGCCTGACTTCCCAAAATATTACACCTGCGGACCAACCACTACAAAGGCGAGACAACAGAAACCAGCAAAAATTTGGTTTTTGCCAAGTTCATCCCGACATCCAAAACTCATTTACCCTCGGAAATCCCAATGGAGATCATATTGACCCGGTCAACCCCCAAAACCTCAAAACAAATTTTCCAACCAAAGGATCAAAAATACCCTCGAGTGCCTCGGGAACTGAACCAATCACCCCAAAAAGTTATTATCGACTCTTGGGACTTCGTGGAATCGATGAAACTCCCAAAAAGGTATGTTTACCCCAAAGTCATTGGTCAACACTTTTCACTTATTCAACTTAAAAACTTCTAATTTTCTCAAAATCAACCAAGACTCACCGTATTATCTAGGGAACCACTCCACCCATCCCTATAAGTCGGACACACTCTAACGATGCTAGGGGAAGGGTCAACATGGGAAATGGGTAAAATACCTAAATAACCAAATGAGTCATTACATCAGATACCAATTAAACAAACGTTCATCCTTAAATGAGAAAATGAAAGTACAAAGCTGATGAGTAACCAAGGAATCTCCATTATAGCCTTAATAGGTAAGAAATATACCGATAGTACCGCTTGTTCACTTTATCAATCAAAATTACCTTTAACGCAGCTCAAGGCCCCAAAGTTTTATTTCTTCATAACCGAAATTCCTTTCACAGTTGATTCTCGATTGTAACAACTAACTTCGGTCGAATTCAATGATTGATCATAATCATATCTCTATATACATCTGATTGATTTCGCAAATACCATCGTAACCACCACACCTCTCTTGTCGTATCCCCAATCCATAGTCCAGCATGTACTGATGAAATAGTCTGATTCTACTAATCTCCTTTCACAACTATTAAATCCGTCCTTCGTACCAAGATTCTTTAGAAACACTTAAAAATACGTCGCATGCTCAAATCATGACTTCCCTTTTTATCTAGAAAAGAATCCTTGCTTTATCTAAGAAAACTTTAAACAATCACATTCAAAAACTGATCTTACTCAATGCTGATTATGCTATCTCCAATTCTATTAGTTCCGTAATCCAGAGTTAAAACCTCTTAGTCAAACCCATCACCCAAATCTGTTCAAGTATTCAAATCGCCACACTATATGCATACCTACTGATTACCTAGTCATACCCAATATAGAGAAAATCCACTAACCACTTTAAACCTTTCATGATTAATTGTACCTCTTCAATTTCCTACCAAGTACCAGCGCAACCCATTAGAACTGCCCGAATAGTCGCCATTCATAAAAATATCATCAATCTTACTTGCAAACTTTGATGAGACCTGGCAACACTGCCATACTTCAATTATGAACTAAAACCACCGATTCTAAAAGCTAAATTTTATCCAAATTGTTCACTTTGTAACGAATACTTTACCTTACGATTGAAGTCTTCATATTTCTCAACTTCGACCCAATATGCAAGTCTGACAGAACCCCCTAAACTCTAAATACCTCAGATCTTCCTTGTACTTTCTCTTAACTCACCCACAACTCTGAACACCTCATCGAACCTATGATTGTAATATCTAGGTATGCCTTAATCATGAAAAATGTATCAAATCTCGCTATTTACCAGCCTTACTAATTCATGATGAATCAACCTTACCATCTATGTACCTTACCTTGTGCATTTACTCTAAAGTCTTTAGTATTAAACAACTCATTCATGTTATTAGTCAACAATGATTCAACATAACCTATGACCACAATCATAGCCTCTCCTCGAGAACATAACCTTAACATTCAAACTGAAGAAATTCTCAAGACTCTCCTTATTAATTTAATCTAGGCCATTCATTCAAGAATGTCGCTTAATTACCCATCGCGATACAATGCCAGTCGCCAATTCAGAACTCCACGGAACATTCATCATAACACTTAGTCAATTACCATAAACTTACTCCTCCAAACGTACTAAATGATTTTTTACTCCATCTGAAAGGTGGAAAAATAAATCCACCATAATCCACACCTAACCCAAGAAATTTCCATTGCTTCTAATCTAATTTCATCCCTTTTCTCAAAGAGGTACCTTACTCATTCCAAATTAGGCCAACCATGAATTTATCTCAATTCTTTAATGTAACGCCTCGAATCATGGCCTGGGCGAAACACGACACTCGGTGCTTGACTGCATGTGACCGAGAAAATCACATGGCTTGTTGAATCAATATGGGCATGAAAATCATGAAATAATAATTTAAATTATGTACAACTAAATACTATAACTATAGTCTAAAAATATAATTACGGAAATAATTTGAAAATGTAATAAGTCTGAATAACTGACATGACATGCTAGACTAGTCTATAAAACCTCTCAACATAAGTTTGACTGCTAAAACTATTTATCAGGACAAGGCCTTGTCATACCTTTACTGTAAATCATGACATGAAAATAACTAAACTGACACCCCTAATGAAATGGGCTCACCAATAGCTGACATTGATGAAATCCTAGTGAACTGATTCATCATCCTAAAACTACATACATGCACCATAAAGTGCAGGCCCAGGGCAAAAAGACATAAGTACATTTGAATTGTACTTATGTAAAGTAACTGAAAGAATAAGCATGCACATGAAATAATATAAATATGAAGCATACCTTTATTGTAAAGCATGACATGAAAATAACTAAACTTACACCCCGAATGAAGTGGGGCTCACCGATAGCCGATACTGATGAAATCCTAGCGAACTGATCCGTTGTTATGAAACTCCATACCTACACCGTGAAATATAGGTCGCGGGCAAAAGGGACGTATGTATTTTTGAATTGTATTGTATGTAAAGTAATTGAAAGAATAAGCATGCACATGAAATAATAGGAACATGAAACTAAAACTGAATAATGTACATGAACATGATCTGACATGAATATAATAACATGTATAAAATTTGTAAACTATATATGTGAATATTTGTGGAGAGCATTAAAAAATAGATATGTAATCACTACGTGTGAATGTGGTGTCTGATCTCTGCCCGATCAACTAATCCATCTCGTACCTAGCCGGGGTACGAGACATTAACATGACATGATGGATCCAATAATCCCACAAAGGGGTAACATGAAGATATCGTCCTCTGGGCGAAGCGATCCTTATCCTATGCTGGCAAACGTAGATTCAGGCTGTCTGAGCCTTCTCGGTAATCTGTGCAACCCCCAAAACATGAACATGAAATATAATTGGCTAGAAAGCCCATGGTTTGTGAAATCATGACTTGTAAACATCGCTGATAGGTATAAGATATATCATGAACATAAATACTTAATATACTTTGCATAAAACATGGAAAATATGTAGAATTCATGGAAATTGCATAATATAGGTTCATGACTCATGTTTAACGACCCATGAAATGCAATATATGGGTATTCATGGATTATGGACAGGTTCTCAATAATCATAACAGAATATCAAGAATACAATAATGAATTAGTAATACAAACATGGTATATCATGATACATGCAGTTTAGGATTATCATGAACTTGAAATAAAATACTAGGTCTGAACAATTCATATTTCATGGATTACATGTGATGTGGGGAAGAACAATGATGTTCCCACACATAGATAGAAGCTTTACATAGATGTAATCGCTCCTAGCAACGAACTATGTTGTTTTATGATGAAGAACGCTCCAAACCCTTGCTTGAATCACTTGCAAAGGATTTCATTGTCAATCATATGTTTTGGTTAGATGATCATGTTATAATCATGATTTAATGCTAAAATTACTAAGGAATCATTATGTGTGAACTTACCTTGTTGTGGGAGGTCGAGAGGAGAGAAAAATTATCTAAAGAGGGTTTTCTACGAGGTTGGACGAGTTGGTGAATGATTTTTTGAGTTAAGTGTTGAATTTATAGAATGGGCATTTTGGACCTAGTCACTCGCTGGGCGAGTGCTATGGCCTATCCTCGTCTCGCCCTGCCACTCTCTAGGCGAGTGTTATGGCATGTCCTTGAATCGCTATGGCATTCTCTTGGTGAGTACCCCTGCTCATTTCACACTTAGTCCAAATCTTACGTTTTTCGACAGTACATACAGCATCTCAGTAAAATGGCCATAACTCCTAGCACAAAGCTCCGTTTGGGCTGGGTGACCTACCGTTGGAAAGGTATTTCATATTCATGAGGGAAGTTGTCCCAAATTCCTTATATATGTATCCGTTCACTCAGTTTAAGGAGGCATACTGCAAACTCACTTGAAAATATGCTCTGTAGAGTAGCTTCCAACTCTAAATTTTCCTAAGGCCATTATTATGCCTTTCTTAGATTTCAAAACACTTCCTACACTCATCATCTTAGTTCCATCATGTTCCCATCATATGGTTCAAACCATAGCCTGAAGGTATGAGGTGTTACATTTAATTTCCAACTTTTATTTCAATCACGGACACCACTAATGACCGATCATTACTCAAACTTGCTCCAAAGTGTACTGAAATATCATATGCCTCACAAAATAGCAGAGCTGATTCTGGAGATAGTAGAACACTGCATACCCAAACAACCGAGAGTTTCCCTCACCTCACTCAAACTTTAAAACTGAAAGTTTCTCCCAATCCAGCGCAACCTAAGCACCATCCTTTATAAAGTTTCTCCACAAGAAAGGTACCGACCCACTATGATTATTCCAACCAAAAATCATTTAGTACCCAATCGATAACCTGAACCATCACAGAACCGGTCCAAAATCTGCAAGTTGATCCTTAATTAACGAACATAAAATCCTGCTAACATTCTCATATAATTCGTCGAAGTACACTTGCCAAAATCCTTACCCGAAATCATCCTTCTTCCATTTTGGTTTATGCGTTCACAGGCCCAATCATCAATATCCGAAAAGCTCTTCACAACTAGTATTAGTTCAAATCCTCATCAATCTGTTACCGTAAGTATTTCATTGACCAACACCTTATTCGAGGGTCCTTAAATGATGCTCGCATGCGAAGAACAACTTTGTGCCTTAATTGCCAAACTAGAACACCTTCAACAAATTGTGCGACTATTCCTCTCAATCAGACCACTTCAAAAAAGTACACCACCAGTAACTGTAGAAACTTCTCAAATATTAACCCTTACAAACTAGGCCCACAAGCCTTAACCAAAAACTAGATGCAACACCTGGTAACTCCTTAAGAATAAAACTTCACACTTGCCTATCGCTGGAGTCATTCCTATCAATCAACCAATGGCCTTTTCATTAGCCTATGACGTAGTCCAGCATACCAACTCATACCTAATCTCTAACATCCATTCTACATTAAATAACCGCAATATAACTCTCAATTAACAAACTCTTGGTTTCAAGAATCCCCTTTTACTAACCTCGAAACACCAAGCGACTCTACAAACACACCCTTTACTGAAGGATCGCAACTGCCCATTTCCTTAAACTTCACTCGTCACTAGTAACCTTACCACCTGACTAGAACAGATAGACATTTCCTGAAAAAAAAGTCACAGACCACTAGTTCTCACTCCAGTACTACATCTTTACCACATCGAACCCCAACGTAACTTTTCATAACCTTATACGACATCCACCATCGAGCATCTTGCAACTTTATCCTAACGATCATGCTAGATAAAACAAATTCCCTTCAAATAGCGGAGATTGATCCATCCAAAAAAAAATTCTTGCACCTCTGTATTATCATTCCCACTTACCAAGAATATCACCGAACTAGAGAGTCTCAATCATAAACCCACTCAACTAAAACTTCAAATCATAGCTGAAAAATTAACTTGTCACGTATTTGTATCATAGCGACACACCTTATACCCTACCGCGCGACGTCACATCGAACAACTCACTTACGAATTTAAGATCGTGTTCCCACCCTCAATGATAATATAGGATAAAGAGGGTTCAAATATCAATTAGAATCGAGCAGATACCAATTTGAATGAAGTAGCACGAAAGAACGAAAGAATGAGAGATTTTCTAAATGTCGTATAGCCTCTCGAGGATTGGAACGGACGTCTACATACCTATCCACAAGACTCTACTAAACATTGTCCTCGTACTCGTGAGATAGGTGAATCTAGGACTCAGATACCAACTTGTCACAACCCAATTTATAGGTGTCGTGGTGGCACCTACGCTATCTGTCATGACCCAAAATCCCATTATTCCGTGAGGGCACCTACCCTAACCCGTAGGCGAACCCTAATTATTCGATCATAATAATATGAAAGTAAATGCAGAAGTTAAAGAAATAAAGGTGAAGTAATTAACAAGTCTTATAACATAATACATAATCGAAAAGAAATCCCCAAATGATCTTGTAGTAATTAGCACACAGTTGTAAATACGAGTACAAGTCTGAAAATAAAATAGCAGTACTGTCTGAATGTAATATGACAGAATCATAATGTAGAGAAAAGAGTTCCAGTGTTGGGAATGCATCAATGGCTCACCCTAAACTCCTCAATCAATCACCAAGTAAGATATACTCCAACTGCTCCTCTTTTGTCCAGCTCGGTACCTCCACATATAGTGCAGCAAGCGTAGAGTGAGTACAGGAAATACGTGTACTCAGCAGTATCATCGATCGACCCTAGCTATAAGGGTAGCGAGGGTTGGTACTTTCTGATACCTCTCTACTACTTAGTTATATAAGAATGATTAAAAATCAGTTAACTAACCTATCAATAGTTCTACAGTTTAATAGTATAAAAGTATTTACAAGTTCCTCATATTTCCACTAGGATTAAGCCACAAAGTTACTAGGTCAGCCTAACCCAATTTAGGGTGTCTAGTCCCATCAAGTCATTCCACTCAACTATCACAATGCAGCTAAGTATAAGTTATCAGTAATTCCTTCAACCAAACCATAAGAGTATAAGTAATCAGAAATCAACACCGAGCACACATAGCATCAAATACATATCAGAATATGGATAAATGCAATGTAAATTATATGTATACATGCAATGGCCATATATACCCGATATACACACTTTGTTGCAGTAGTTGTCATGTGACCCATAAGGGACTCATGATGTCCATATACTTATCCGATCCCATCAGATACTAACTTTGTGGTTTTAGTGTCATCATCAATCATCACTCTCGTATCATGTACCATATCCAAAACCAGTTTCCCAAGCCTCTCTTAGTAATATCAATAGTTCAATGTCAATTATAATATGTATGAATGATATAAATATGTGTACACCATGTAGTGAGCATAATCAATACAATCGGTAATTATCAGTTCCTTTTTCAAATATTTACATGAGATGTAGTGTGATGAGTGCATGACAAGATCAATAAAGGATATAATATCAAACACGGCTACAAGCCCAATTAATCAGCAATCATACCAACCTAAGCGGCTTTATGCACCGCACTCACAGCCCGAAGGGCTAAACACAAAATCTCCATCAAATATATCAAACTAGTTCATTAACTACCTAAGTTAAGATCACTTGTATCCGTATTAGTGCTCATCACCTCACTAATGTGTGACCCCCAATTCCCCATTACTCCTAGTAATTCATTAATAGCATACAAACACATAAACGCTATACTAGACTCTAGAAAGTCTCAACTTGCCTGATTTGAAGCCGGAGACTCATACAACAGCCTTTCCCTTTCTCTAAGCCTTCTCTCGAGCCCACTATGATCAATTATATCAACTATATGAGATTACGGGTCTATCGGTGCCCATAATGCTAAAGAATACTAGAATCACCATGTTAAACTACAAAGGAACCCCGAGCCCACATTAACAAAATATGAACTTTATCCCTCACATAGTGTCATAACATGCTAGATAGACATAATCTCAAGTTAATTTCATAATTAAGCCCAATTAGATCCTTGATTCAAGATTTTTCGAAAACCCCAATTCTAACCCTATAATTTCCTCCAATTCAAAAAAGGGATTTTATCATGCAATTGATTGATTAAATATCACCCACTAGTCTAATACAATACTACTTTATAATATCACTTACAATAATCCGCCCCCAAATCCCACATTTCATCCTCTTATTCTCTACAAAGGAGTTATTTTATTTTTCACCAACTAAGGATCATACTTAGGACAGAAACTTAACTAATACATAATAATTAAAGGGGAATGGTGAGATTATACCTCTATTGTTGAACTTTCTCTTGAAATTATCAAGAACACCCTACTGGTCGAGCTCCAATCCCAAGTTGGGGAATGAGAAATAATTCTAGGTCATTAACTCTTATAATATGAAAAGTGTTTTCTCTCCAGCAGAATTGATTCCGCTGGCGCATACCTGCTTCGGCGGAAAACCTATCTGCCAAGGCGGAATCACTTAACATCTCTAATTACGCTGGGGTGGAAGGAAGCTCCGCAGAGGTGCACCCGCCTCGGCGAGAAACATATCCACCGAGGTGGCCCTTAGGCTCTTAGTCAAATCTCGATTCTGTGAGCCAGACCTCCGTAGAGGTGGACCCATGGAAGCGGATACAAAAGTGCTAGGGAAAACACCAGCAATTTCTATCTGAAAATACATTCCAGACCTGCTCGCACTCAAAATTCCTAAAAAATGTTTCTAAGGCTCAAGTTTGACTAAAGTCAACTCTTGAGTTCTAATACCACTAAGTCATAAACGTTGTTCCGGAGCTAATGGAACCGATAAAACTACAAAAAGAGCACATTTACTCAAAAGTTATCTATGGGTCAAACTCTTCTATTCTCTTAACTTGGAATTTCTCAAACCTGCCAAAATGAGTCCGAGACCTACCTGATTACCTCAGGAATCGTGCCACTCATCCTCGCAAGTCACACACTAGCTAATAAGAACTTGGGAAAGGTAATTTAGCATTTCAAGGAAAAATAAGCAAAATGACATTTTGAGTCATTATATCAGGTGCAACTTAAATAAGCATTTGTCCTCAAACGGTAAAGAAAAGGAAATACCTGGACTCTCAAAAAGCTCAGGGTAGTTATCCAATATATCGGACTCGATCTCCCATGTAGCTTCCTTCACAAGGCGATTCCTCCACTGCACTTTCACGAAAGTTATCTCCTTGTACCTAACTTTCAAACCTGCTTGTCCAAAATAGCTACAGGCTCCCCCTCATAAATAAGTTCTGGTCCAGCGTCACTGAATCCCATCTAATCACATGAGAATCACCAGCAACATGTTTCTTCATCATCGACACGTAAAACACAGAGTGCACACTAGATAATTCATGAGGTAAAGCCAACTCATAGGCCACCTCACTAACTCTATCCACGATCTCAAAAGGACAACAAACCTGGGCTAAGCTTCCCCTTCTTCACAAACCTCATCACAACATTCATGGATGAAACCTTCAGTAAATCTCTCTCTCCAACCATAAACTCCAAAGAGGGAACTCTCTAGTCTGCAATGTTCTTCTATGTGCTCTGGGCTGTAAGAAGCATGTACTGGATCAAATTAACTTTATTCATCGAATATCTGAAAAGATCAGTACCCCAAGGTCGAACCTCAAAAACATTAAACCACCCAACGGGAGAACGACACCTCCTACCATACAAGGCCTCAAATGGTGTTATCTCAAAACTTGAATGGTAACTGTTGTTGTAAGTGAACTCCGCCAAGGGTAGAAAATGGTCCCAATAACCACTAAAGTCAATCACACAGGCTCGCAACATATCCTCGATAACTTGAATAGTCCGCTCAGATTGTCCATCGATTTGAGGGTGAAAGGTTGTATTAAGCTCCACTCTAGTACCCAACTTTTTCTGCATAGACCGCCAAAAGTGAGAAGTGAACTGCATACCCCAGTCAAAAAAGATAGAAATAGGCACCCCATGCAATCAGACTATCTCTCGGATGTAGATCCTAGCCAACTTCTCTGAATTATAAGTAGTCTGGACTGAAAAAAAATTGGCAGATTTGGTCAACCTGTCCACAATGACCCATATAACATCGACATTGCCCAAGGTACGGGGAAATCCTACCATGAAGTCCACGACAATCCGCTCCCACTTCCACTCGAAAATGGGCATCCTCTGAAGCACACCACCAGTCATGTGGTGCTCGTATTTCACTTGATGGCAATTCAAACACTATGATACAAACTCCACTATGTCCCTCTTCATCCTGTACCACCATTAATGTTGTCTCAAGTCACGGTACATCTTGGTAGCCCCTGGGTGAATGAGGTACCTCGAACTATGGGCCTCTTTCATAATCAATCTGGTTAAGTCAACCACCCTAAGAACACACACTCAACCCTTGATCCTCAAAACACTATCGTTGTCAATAACTGCCTTTTTTGCCTCTTCCCGCAACACTTTGTCACGAATTTTTCACAACTGAACACCATCGAACTGCTGGGATCTAATCTGCTCCAATAAGGAAGACCGCGCCTCCATACAAGCTAAAACTATACCAAGCTCCAAAATATCAAGCCTAACAAACCGATTTACCAAAGACTGACCATCCATAGCCATATGACACTCTTTCACATGTAATATAGCCAAACTACCCATGCTCACCACCTTAGGACTCAAGGCATCCGCTACCATTTTTTTTTTGCCCGAGTGATACAATATAGTCATGTCATAATCCTTCAGAATCTCCAACCACCTACATTGTCTCGAATTAAGATCTTTCTGACTGAACAAGTATTGTAGACTGCGATGGTTGGTGTACACCTCACAATGTATCCTATAAAGATAATGCCTCCAAATCTTTAAGGCAAACATGATCTCCTCTAACTCTAAGTCATGGGTGGGATAATTCTTTTCATGAACCTTCAATTGTCTCAAACCATAAGTTATCACTTTCCATTTCTGCATCAACACACACCAAAACCCACCCCATAAGCATTACAATACATGGTAAAGCTCGCTCCCTCAACTGGCAAGATTAAAATCGAAACGGTAGTCAATAAGTCCTTAAGCTTTTGAAATCTCACCTCACACTCTTCAAACCACTGAAAAACTACATCCTTTTTGGTCAATCTAATCAATAGAGTTGCAATGGATGAAAATTCCTCCATGAATCGCCAATAATACCCTACAAGGCCGACAAAACTACAATTCTCAGAGACTGAAGTGGGCCAAACCCAATCACGAACTGCCTCAATCTTCTTAGGATCTACCATAATACCATATTTGGTCACCACATGCCCCAAGAAAGCTACCGAACTAATCCAGAACATAAACTTTGAAAATTTTACATAGAGTTGCTTTTCCTTCAAAATACCAAGTACGATCCTCAAATTCTGCTCGTGCTTCCCCTCGCTTCGAGAATAGATCAAGATATCATCAATGCATACCACCACAAATAAATCTAAGTAAGTTTGGAACACCCCATTCATCAACTCCATAAAGGTTGTAGGTGCATTCATCAACCCAAAGAACATCACCGAAAACTCATAACGCCAATATCAAGTCCGGAAGGCATTCTTAGGAATATCCTCATCCCTAATCTTCAACTGATGGTAATTGGATCTCAAGTCAATCTTGGAAAAGACCAAAGCACCTTGTAACTAATCAAATAAGTCAATGTGAGGTATCAGATACTTGTTTTTAATAGTCACCCTGTTCAACTGTCGATAATTGATATCCATGTGCATAGAACCCATCGTTCTTCTTCATGAACAACACATGAGCACCCCAAGGAGAAACACTGGATCGAATAACACCCTTACACAAAAGATCTTGCAACTACTCATTCAACTCGGTCAACCCCATCTAATATGGCAGAACAAAAATAGATTGAGCACTCGGCTCTAGGTCAATACAGAAATTGATATCACGATCAAGAAGAACACCGAGAAGGTCTATGGGAAACACATATAGATACTCTCGAACTATCAAGACTAACTCCAATAGAGGAGTCTCCGCACTCGTATAACGAACATACGCTAAATAGGAAAGACACCCATTCTCTACCATCTTCTGAGCTTTAAGGAATGAAATCCCTTTCTTTGGACACTAGCTAATAGTACCTTCCAAACTAACTAAGGAATACCCAGCATAGCTAAGGTAACGGTTTTGGCATAACAATCCAAGATAACATGATACGGAGCAAACCAATCCATACCCAAAATAGCATCAAAATCTACCATATCAAAACTTTAAAGTCTACTTGAGTATCATACCTCATCAAGGTAACTACACAACCCAAGTATACCTGATCTACCACTACAGAATCCTCAATAGGTGCAGAAACATGAATAGGCATGTCTAGCGACTCACACATCAAATCCAAACTCAAAGTAAAGTAGGCAGACACATAAGAATAGATAGATCCTGGATTAAACAAAATTATAGCAGGTCGATGGCAAACAGAAAGAGTGTCTGTGATCACAACATCAGAGGCCTCTACCTCGGATATGCTTGGAAACACATAGAAATGAATGTGATCACTCAAAGTTTGAGCACCCCCACAACTACCACATCGGTAAGACTGAGCACCACCTCGACTTGTCTGAGGGCCACCCTGTCGCCTTGAGAACCACCTCTAGTCCCTTGGACTCGCCTCTAGCCAGCTACCCCACTACTTTCAATCTAGAACCCTGAGACTGATAACCACACTTAAGTTTGGGACAATCCCTCTTAAATTGCCCAAGATCACCACACTCAAAACAACCTCTAAGAGTTGTGGACGATTGAGAAGAAGAACTAGCACCAGAATGACCACCGCGGACAAAGGGCCGGTAAGAATCGAGGTCAACTTCCCTGAACCATGAGAAGTACGCAAGGACTGGCTTTGTTCAGATGTAGGCATAACAGCAACAACGGACTTGGCACTCGAAAGGTGATGACCTTCACTATGATGACTTTTACCTCCAAATGAGGCAACTACATGAATGCTTAAATGAGGCCTCTTGACCACTCCCTCCTCATAATCCCCATGCCTAATAAACTCGACCTCTCTTATTGCATTACCAATCTATTGGAAGGTGGAACCTGTGGCAGTCATTTGTGGTGCAATCAAATAAAGAGGACATATCAACCCATTAGTGAACCTATTCACCCTCTCAGCCTCATTAGGCAAAATTATAAAAGCATGGTGAGACAATGTGTGGAATCGCGCCTCATACTTGGTCACATATATACACCCTTGACATAACCCCTAAAACGGAGCTCGTCTCCTCTCTCTGACACTACAAACCATGAACTTCTCCAAGATTTGGGTAAATAAAATCAATGTAAGAGGAGGGGACCCTACTAGTCCAAACTCAAGATAAGACCTCTACCACTACTTGGTAGGTCCAACCATATGGAAAGTAGTATAATCAACACCACGAGACTCCACTAACCCTAGGTTGTGCAACCTCTCATGACAGCTAATCAAGAACTCATATGCATCATTCTCGGGATCCCCATCATATCTGGGAGGATCCAACTTCTTAAACCTCATGAATATTTTCTGCTCCTCAATAGACATAGCAGGTTGTGCAGCTGGAGGTGTAGTAAGACCAGGTACAATCATACCTAGAAAGTAAGGAACTGCAGTAGGTGCTAGACAAACCCCTGGTGTCCAAATTTTGGGCATAGCAACATGGTCAAGAGTCTGTCCTCCGACCCTAGAATGAGATCCATCAAAAGTAATTGACTGAATACCATGAGCTATAGACTCCAAAAAGCTCATCGTGCTAACCAAGGTAGCAATAAAACCCGAGGGCAGCAATAAAACCCGAGGGCGCCTGATTTGGCCATGTCCCATTAGCTTGAACCTGCTCATACTCATTAATCTGAACCTCATCATCCTCTAAAATAGACTCAGGCCCCGGAGACTCTGATCGGTCATGAGTTCAAGCAACTGTAGGTGCTCGGTCTTGGGCTGCAACTCGAGGTTTGCCTCTACCTCTACCTCACCCCCTGCGTAGTGCACCACTTTTGATAATGGGTGTCGGTGCAGGGATCCTGATCTCCTCCTATAGTTGATTTAGTCCTCACCATCTATGAAAAAGAGTAAAACAAAGAGATTTAGAATTCAATCATAATAGAATCACACGAAAGAATTGAAATTTCTTAAATATCTTATAGCCTCTCGAAGATAGGTACGGAGCTATTTGTATCAATCCGCAAGACTTTACTAGACATCGCTTATGTACTTATAAGACCATTAACCTAGTGCTCTGATACCAATTTGTCAAGAAAATCTCATTGTGTTGGAAGAGCACCTACCCTAACCCATATGCAAACCCTAATTATTCGATCATAATAATATGAAAGTAAATGCAAAAGTTAAATAAATAAAGGCGAAGTAATTAACAAGTCTTATAACATTATACATAATCTGAATGAAATCTCCAAATGATCAGGTATTCATGAGTACACATCTCTAAACACGAGTACAAGTCTGAAAGTGAAATAACAATATTGTCTGAATGTGAAATGATAGAATCATAATGTAGAGAAAAGAGTTCCACGGCCAGAAATACATCAACAGCTCACCCTGGATCCTCAATCGATTACCAAGTAAGTTATACTCCAACTTCTCCTCTGTCGTCCGGCTCGGTACCTGTGCATAGAGTGCAATAAGCATAGAGTGAGTACGAGAAACACGAGTACTCAGCAGCAGCATCAACTAACCCTAGCTTTAATGGTGGCGAAGGCTGGTACTTTTTGATACCTCTCTACTACTTAATTAATTAAGCATAATTAAGAATTAGCTAACTAACCTATCAATAGTTCTATAGTTTAACAGTATAAAAGTATTTACAAGTTCCCCAGATTTCCACTAGGATTAAGCCACAAAGTTACTAGGTCAGACTAACTCCATTTAGGGAATCTAGTCTCATCAAGTCCTTCCATTCAACTATCATACCGCAGCTAAGTATAAGTTATCAGTAATTCCTTCAACCAAACCAGAAGAGTATAAGTATATCAGAAATCAACATCAGAGCACACATAGCATCAAATACATATCAGAATATGGATGAATGCAATGTAAATTATATGTATATATACAATGGCCATATGTACCTAATATACACACCTTGTTGTAGTAGCTGTCACGTGACCCATGAGGGACTCATTTGGTCTATATACCCTCCGATCGCATCAGATACCAACTTTGTGGTTGTAGTGTCAACATCAGTCATCATTCTTGTACCATATCCAAAACCAGCTTCCCAAGCCTTTCTCACCAATATCTCAACAGTTCAATGCCAATTATAATATGTATGAATGATATGGATATGTGGACACTATACAATCAGCATAATCTAGTTATTTTTCAAGTAATTAGATGAAATGTAGAGTGATGAATGCATGACAGGTTCAATCAAGGATATAATATCAAACACAGCTACAAGCCCAATTAATTAGCAAGCATACCAACGTAAGCGGATTTATGCACTGCGCTCACGGTCCGAAGGGCTAAACACATAATCTCCATCAAATATATCAAACTAGTTCATTAATTACCCAAGTTAAGTTCACCGGTAACCATATTAGTGCTCGTCGCCCTACTAATGCGGGACACCTAATTTCCCATTACTCGCAATAATTCATTAACAGCGTACCACCACATATATGCAATACAAGAGTGTAGAAAGTCTCAATTTGCCTTATTCGAAGTCGAAGACTCACGCAACATCCTTGCCCTTTCTCTAAGCCTCCTCTTGAGACCGCTCTGATCAGTTATATTAACTATATGAGAATATAGGTCTATCGGTGCCCATAATGCTAAACAATCCTATAATCCCCATGTTAAACTATAAAAGAATCCCGGGCCCATATAAATAAAATATAAACTTTATCACTCAAATAGTCCCATAAAATGTTAGATAGACATAATCTCAAATTAATTTAACAACTAAGCCCAATTGGATCCTTAATTCAATATTTGACAAAAAGGCCCAATTCTAATCCTAGAATTTTCCCCAATTCAAAAAGGGATTCTAACATGCAATTGATTGATTAAATATCACCCACTAGTCTAATACAATACTAGTTTATAATATCAACAATAAGTATCCCATAATTCACCCCAAATCCCACATTTCATCCTCTTATTTTCTACAAAGGAGTTCTCTTATTTTTCCCCAACTAAGAATCATACATAGGATGGAAACTAAACTAATACACAATAATTAAAAGGGAAGGATGAGATTATACCTCTATTGATGAACTTTCTCTTAAAATCCTCAAGAACACCCTACTAGCCGAGCTCCAATCCCAAGGAGAATATTTGAGGAATGAGAAATAATTCTCAGTCATTAACTCTTATAATCTGAACAGTGTTTCTACTCCGGCAGAATGTATTCTGCTGGCACGGACCCGCTTCGGTGGAAAACCCATCCGCAAAGTGTAATCACTTAAAATCTCTAATTACGCTGGAGTGTATGAAAGCTCCACAGAGATGCACCCGTCTCGACAAAAAACATGTCTACAGAGGCGGACCCTAGGCTTCTGGCCAAATCTCGCTTCTACATGCCAGACCTCCGTAGAGGCGTACCCACAGAAGCGGATGGAAGGGTCCTTGGGCAAACACCAGACACCAGCAATGGCTAAAACCAACCAACTCCCCGTCAAACATCTGGAACACTCCCAGGACCTCCCGGACACAAACCAAACATGCATTCCTAGCCAAAACGACATTCCAAAACTGCTCACGCACTCAAAATTCCCAGAAAATGTCTCTAAGGCTCGAGTTTGACTAAAGTCAACTCGAGAGTTCTAATTCTACCATTTCACAACCTAACCCCCAAAACACACCCAGCTTCCTCGGGGCCTGAACCAAAGGCTCGACTAAGTCATAAATGTCATTCTGGAGCTATTAGAATCGACGAAACTACAAAAAGAGCACATTTACTCAAAAGTCATCTATGGGTCAAACTCTGTTATTCTCTTAACTTGGGATTTCTCAAACCTACCAAAATGAGTCCAAGACCTACCCGATCATCTGGGAAACCATGTCACCTATCCCCATAAGTCACATGCAAGTTAATAAGGACGTGGGAATGGTAATTTAGGGATTTCAACATAATATAAGCAAAATGACTTTTCGAGTCGTTACACTATCCCCCCGGTAGGCTAACCATAAATGGTAGTTTGGTGCACTAAGCTCCTACTATGTGCAAGGTCTGGGGAAGGGCCATACCACAAGGGTCTATTATACGCAACATTACCTTGTATTTCTGCAAGAGGTTGTTTCCACGACTTGAACCTGTGACATCTATGTCACATGGTATCAACTTTACCAGTTACTCCGAGGCTCCCCTTCCAGTAGGAAAACCATCAGAAATAAAATTCCTTTTTAACAAAAATAAGTAAACATTGCAAAAATAAATTTAGGAACTACAAATATAACAATTTCATTTAAATTACTAAATGTCAAATCCCTTAAAAACATTTTCCCCAAAACTTGGTCTAACTCGTACAAGGACTACTATGAATACAAATGGATAGAGAAATAAAACAAGTCGTTGCCTTGAATTAATAAGAACTTCCTAACTAGAATAAGAACAAGATCGCCGATAGGGTGAGTGGCATGACTTAACCTCCACTTACTCCAAATCTGAATCCTAAACTATTCGCTATATCTTCATCCATGTAAAAGATGCAATAGGTGTAGCATGAGTACACAACGTACCCCCATAAGCATCATATACCAACAACGACAGACAATACCTAACAGACATAAATATTAAGTTGACACGCATTCGGCTAAGCACATAGATCACATTCTCCGACAGAATTAATCCCACTCTTAAGTTACAATCCAATACATAGTAACAATTAGAATTCATAACAGTAAGTCCACTAGTCATTAACCAACTTGTCTAAGTCATACTTATTCTAACCCAACATACTTTATTAGTCATCTAATAAGAATAGTTAATACTTAAGAAATACCGTCACCACACAACTTTTCATAAAAGCATATGATGGGCATGCATTAGCATTATGGGGAATTTGATCACTGTTTGGGCTCCTCGCAGTCCTGTGTCAAAACTCACTACCTTGTTTGCCACCTTGCACAAACTTGCTATATACAACTGGCTACCCTCCCTTAACGAGACAGTAGTGAACCTTGATCAAGCATCACTGCTTTTCAAGTTTGGAATGAATTAGAAAGTTGACTTAGGAACCCTCATATTCAACCATGTTGCCAATTTGGCAGAAAGACAAAGCAACTCTGCCCTTCCATACCCCTCCTTGATTTTTCAAATCTTGCTCAACCAAAGTTTTAAGACTCCAAAAGGATAAAAGTTGAGTCCAGCCTTAGAGGTTTACTCAGTACAACGAGCAGTTGTGAACAGCAGGGACATGATTATTGACCTGCCCTGGAAGAAAGATGAATGGGACACTGACACATCAAAGGATGTTGCCGACATTCCTGGCAACATCGATCACAGAAAGGTCCCAATGTCCAAAGACTGGCTTCAACAGCACATTGCTGAACTTGACAGGCAAATTCAAGACCTAGTGCGAGCAAGGAACTATTATGTGGGCTTACTTTCTTCACAAAAAGGGGGAGATGATGATGCTGATGTTACTGATGTTGCTGCTGAAAGTAGACAGAATGATGTTGATGTTGCTGCTGGAAGCAGACATAATGATGCTGATGTTGTTGCTGGAAGTAGACAGACAGGGGGAGCTGCTACTGATGAGGATGCAGACCATGATGCAAGGGGAGAGGAGTTGAGATGATTGATTGCTGACTACTTCTGATGCTATGAAGATGAAGATGGTGCTGCATAGAGTGATCGATCACAGAAAGCGACTGGAAGCTATTATGACTCGATTACTCTAGTCAAGGATCATGATGATGATGGAGTGTTGATTCAATGATGAATGGAGTACTGATAATCCCTATTTATTTAAATATTGGATATACTAACATTTGGAATATTATTTGTGTTTGTACTATTTTACTTTGGGATATTTGGTCTGTTCTTGCAGACATTGTGACTGCTTTCTAAAGTTGTTTATATATGGTTGCCTGATATGGATTGGTATGAATGGTTACTGTAGACTGATTACGCAATTGCTGTAAGTAAGTCTACAGTAACAGAATATAACTCTTATCTAATCAAATCATCGATACAACACTGCTTGGAATTTAATATTGCAGGTTAAGGTGGAGCATAGCACTGATCTTATTGATTCTTGGAATGTAAGGACTACATCGGGAATCAGTATCCTAGTCATTTTCGCTTCGTATGGAGTTTTGCGAAGAAAGGCAAAAAGGGGGAGATTGTTGATGTTGGATGGATGTTGTGACAACATCTGTAAATGCTCAGGACAACATCTTATGAAAATAAAAATGTTGCCTGCGATGTTGTGACAACACTTTAACGATTTTGCCTATTCTTCCGGCCAAAACAGGTTGTGTTACTGTGAGTAAAAAATTACCTAGGCAAGCTAACAATGATGTTGTGTTTAAAACGTGGTAAAAGAAACAGTCAAAGCTTGGAGAGGAAGCAGCATGAAGACCAAGTCCAGAATGTTGCGCTTTTTAAGGAGCAAGAACCGGTCCAAGCTGAAGCCTTCTTTTACTCAGCCTCCGCAACCAACCAGTGAGGATTTCAAGGGAAGTTCCATACTATAAATAGAGGGGAACTTCAGAGTATCGATATCCAGAATTAAACGAGAAGAATTACCAAGAGAGCTCTCGCATATTCACCTTAGAAACTAGATCAACACACTTAGCCTAAAGTAGTATAACAACATCTAGTCCCACGTTACTATTGCTGTCCAGATTCTAGATCAAACTTATATTTCAAGCAATTGTAATGAAGATGTTGTATTTGTCTTTTTAGATTTTTAACTTTAGGCTGAAGTCATCTGCGACTTCACTTTTGTTTGTAATTTCTTTTTCGCATTTATTGTTCAATCTTGTAAAAAGAAATTCATTTGTAATTGTATATAATTTATATAATTCTTTGGTCATTGACCATCAAGGGATATATTAATATATACCCTTGAAAATATAAACCTTGTGTCTCTTTACTTTTCCGCTGCATTTACTCTATAAAGGTTTATAACTGTTTTATCACAATATTGCCTTAGATGTTGACACAACATTGAAGGCAACATCCAGAAACTGTTTTAATTGTTCTAGCTGTTACGATTTTATTCTTACATATTCTTACTTCTCCGTAGCCCCGGACCCAACAGAAAGGAAGGTAAAACTATGATAAAAGTTGATGAAGAAGACTTCTACACCACGTAACTCATATTTTGAGTTTGTTACCTAGTTTAGCCCATATGTGTGTAAATATTTTTCATACACTATTGTACATTTTTATACAAGGTTGATACATTATGTATAATGCTTTACCCCAAGTATAATATTGTATAATGTTATATAATATCGTATATTAGGCTACGTTACATAATATATTATGTAAGGCTGTATATTTTTGAAAATTACAACATAGAATCTCGACCCACCAATAAGATTAAGTTTTGGTTACCTCTAAAGGTTGTTTGGCCAAGCCGCAGTCAACTTATTTGAGAAGTAATTTTTATTAATATCTTTTTTTGAAAAAAGTTTTGAAGAATAACAATTTGTGTTAGCTAAAACATTCGACATCGGTGTTGTTAATTGTAATGATGCACTTGGTCATTTCGAACTTTTAAATTTCTTTTTTTCAAAATATCTTTTTTGTAGTTTCGTATTGATAGTTATGACATGTGGGGATGGATGATATGATTACTGAGGTAATCGGGTGAGTTACAAATCATTTTTTACAAAATTGAAAGTTCTTAAGTTAAGAAAACAAGAAAGTTTGACCGAAGTTAAATTGGGATAAATGGATCCATATTAGAGTTTCGTAGGTTCGATGAGGCCCGGAATGTGATTTATGACTTAGTCAAGTAGTTGGTTCAGATCCCGAGGGATTCAGGTGTGATTTGGGTCATTGGTTAAGAACTAGTTAAGATAAGGATTTGGAGTTGATCACGATCAATATCGGGTCAAGACGACCTATTTTTAGTGTTTTGAGTGCACGAGCAGGTTCGTAGCTTATTTTAAGATTGAAATGCATACATGATTTATGTCCGTGAGGTTCTAGATGAGTTTCGGGTGCTAAAACTAAGATTTTGCAATCGCTGAATTTTCTAAAACAACAATTTAAAAAATACCGATTATGTCCCTAATTTTGTCATAAATTTAGAGTTCCTTTAAAACTTCTAAACATCATATTTGTCTCACTTTAAGGTCAAATTTGGTGATTCAAAAGGTTATCTTGAGTGGAACTTCGCATGGGTATTGTTGGGCTTGTCAAAGCTGAGTTCGTGATCATCTAGCATCTAATTCGAGCTGGGATAGCTGCTGCATTTTTTCCACCTATTTTAGAATTTAGTCATTTTTTCTTACAAGTTTGGAAATCGAATTGAGGCGATTTCAAAGGCATCCATCTTGTATTTATTTGGGGGTAAGAATATAAACCTTATTTCATGGTATTTCATTGATTTCTTACATTATTTTAATTGATTTCATGGTTGGATTTGAAAAATTAGGGGGTTTTACCCTAGGTTGGATTTTCGGGGAAATAAAAAATTGAAGACCAAATTAGAGTCCTTTTTACTTAGCCTTTTGGATTTAAGTCCCTTGAGTTGAGGGCAAACTATTTTGAAAGGAAAATTCTAATTTGGTCATCGGAGTTCGGGCTCACTTTTTTAGTATTTTTAAAGCTCTAAGTTAAAATTATGAATTTATTTAAAGTGGAAGTCGTATTTGGATCATTCTTGGATATAGACTCTCTACGCTATGGGTAACTGATTTTGGAGTGAAATTACATTTTTGCCCTTCGGGGCCAAGATTGCCCTTTTTGGTTCATTTTGGGTTCTGAATTAAAGTATAGTAATATGAGTATCTACGATCTCGTATACTCGTGTAGATTATATATTTGATAGTTTTATAGCGTTACGAGGCTTTGCGAAAGAGAAAGGTGCAATTTTGAGGTTCATGACGCATTTGCTTGGCATTTGAGGTATGATAAGACTTTCTAAACTTCATTTGAGAGACATTTTTATTAAGTAAGATTAAAAAATAAAAATAATAATGGGGTGAGGGCATAACTGAAGGTCTTATATCCGTGTTGTGGCAGATATGGTAACGATGCATGATCTGGGAGTTTGTATCATATTTGAGTCATTTATGCAAGTGGTCAGAATACCAAAGAATGTGAGCATTAGTTGTTATGTGCTATGTGTAGACTTGATTATTATTGTATTTGACATCTTAAGAAACCTCATACACTCTATATAAACTTGTTTCGCTATAAGTCTGGAATCGTGATGAACTCATCTAAACTTGTTTGGCTATTAAGTATGAATTCGCGATGAACTTACTTGAATTTGAATTATTGAGATATTCATTCTCCTATATGTTGTATCATGCATATACGTTGACTTGAGATCGGATATTAGTAAAAATCGAGCATGTGGAGATCGTCCGTGTTGCGATTGTGTTATGATTAGGAATTGTATATTTGAGATAGTTGAGGTGATTACATATCATGCGTGTACTTGATTGAATTGAGACACATTGTCATTTCCCCTATTATCTTGATATTATATCATGCATATGCATTGGCATGACATCGAAAATGAGTAAAGGTCGAGCACGTAATTTAATTCGTGATGCAATTGTGATATGATTTATGAGTTGTGCACGTGGAGATCGTCCATGCTGGCGATTATATTGACTATTGATAGTGCGTTGAGATTGTCTGTATGAGCATGTGGAGACTGTCTGTGCCGGTATATGGATCTTGCAAGTCCTCCATAGGCCACGAACTCCCAAAGATTTCCGAGAAGTTGCATCTATATACAATTTGAGAGACGATTATGGTGTTTGAGGCATAATATTGCATTGAATCATCATACTTTTACTTATTGATTTTCTATATTGTTGCTCCCACTTAGATACGTTAGCTTAATTGCCCTACATGATTGCTTGATTATCTGGATATTTGATGTACTCGATAACTGATTATTCTCCACCCTAATAATTGATTGGTTTGGATTAAAGCAAACTGGTAAAGATAATAAGATTTATCTTAAATATTCCATCACTACTTCTTTCATTGTCGGTCTATGAGATATATTGGGTACAAGTGGTTTCGTACTCATACTACAGTTGCTGCATTCTTTATAGTGCAGATCATGTTTTGAATACGAGTGTATACTGGGGAGTGATTTGAGTATGAGGGTGTTGATTTGGGGAGATCTAGTGGTGAGTTGCCTGGACGATCCGCAACGCCAATCCTTTCCACCTTTATTTATTTATGTTTCTTTTACATTCCATATAGTGTATTTAGTATTTCAGACTTTATATTTCGGTTTCAGACTTATATGTATTTCTTAGAGGCTCTTGTACTTGTGACACGAATCTTGGCTAGTGTTGTTATTCCGTCTTTTCTTATATATGAGACTCAATATTGAATATTTCGTAAGACTCTTTACTTTCCGCTTTTAGTTATTGGATTGTATTATTATGTTTGGGTTTTGACTTGCCTAACGGAGGGATAATTAAGCGCCATCATGACCTCCGAATTTGGATCGTGACATTAATAATTTGTGTTTAAACAATATTTAAAAAAATTTAAGTGTCAAATTACGAAAAAGGAAGCTACTACTAATTTTAATTTGATAGATATAAACTTTTGCTATATGTAATCTTGTCCTAAAGAATCAAAAGTTCTAATTTTTAAAAGAAATTATTTTGTGCAACTTCTATTTAAAATAACTTTTACTACTCAAAAATAGTAAATTTTAATTTAGACCTTTTACTAATCAAAAGTAAGTACTTTAGACCTTTTATAAAGTTGACCAAACAAACTATAAGTAGTTTAAAAAACACCAATTAGTAGCGTTGATGGAAGTTTATGTAGCCTATCTGCGGAACTACTAATAAATGAAGTATGCAAGGGGAGAACATACTACTCAAAGGTGAACAAAACAAAGTAATATATGCTCGTGGAAACGGATCGACGTCAGTTTGGTCAGCTATAATCGAATCAAATTTATCAATTCCGTCATTGACCACACACACACACACACACACACACACACACTAGTTGCCAGCCATTTCCATTAAAGTAGAGCATAGCTTGTTCAGCACAGAGAACTCTAGGGTTTATGACTCGAACCCTTTTTTCTTCAATTAGGGCAATAAATCTTCATGGATAGACACAGAGGAGAGAGGTATGGAAATATCAACAACTCTTACAAGCATTCAAGGGATCCCCCATCTCCTAGAACTTTCTCTGATAGTTCCGTGAACCCTCAACATCATCATCATCATCGTCGAAGCCCTGAAGCATCCCGTGGGCTCCGCCACCACCGTAGCCCTCCTCGGTACCCTACTGATACTGCTGCTACTGGTGATGGGGTTGATTCTGGAAGGTTACATTCGGGTTACCAGATACCGCCACTGCCTCGTCCTCTTTCGGGGCAAAAACGGGGTTACTCGTCTCCAGGTATACCTCAAACTTCTCATATTTTTTGTTTTCCTTGTTTATTACTGTAATTTGAACGTGAATTATTTAGAATTGACTTGATAGAGTGAAATTGATATTAGACGATTTTGTATAGATTCATAGTTGATTGATTGGTGGAAGGATACATCTGAACGTCCAATTAATATTTTTTCTCTTTTTGGGGTTTCAAGAATTCTTTGCTATTGTGGTCTGTGGGTGCAATTTAAATTTTAGTTGCTAAAAGAGGAAGTCCATTTTATTTAACCTCGTGACGCAATCTCGAAATGGAAAGATTATTGATGTGTTCATCATGATATTGATACTCAAGGACCTTAAGGCTTACTAAAAAACTAAAAGAAATTGACATTGGTAGTTAGGGGCCTTAAGGCTGAAGTTGTGATGTATACCTACTAGCTGCTAGTATTACTTTTTGGGGGAAAATAACAGTTTGGTTCCTCAATTATTGGTAATTTCTGATTTTGATCCTTGTGATGTATGACTCAACATAACACAAGTTCAATTAAACGATGGAATGATTGATATATTCATAAGCAAAGGGATCAAAAGTGTACATTTCAAGTAATTGAAGGTTAAATATGCTTAGTCGGATATCAAAAAGACTAAACTTAGAATTTACCAATCATTGAGGGACCAAAAGTGTTGTTAACCCTATGTTTTATCTTGTATTTTATTCGAGTATGATCAGTGGTTTGGTTTAAACTCTTATTGGGGTAGTCTCCTGTTTAACTAGGGATTTTAAAAGGAAGCATTATTCGAGATGAATGAATAGCCATTTTTAGCTAGTTCCCCAACATTCTTACTAATGGTGGACCCTGGATTTTAAATTCATGGAGTGCTCAATTGCCATAAACGTGAAGTTACTATTGACCACTGATCATAAGTGCACATCTATTTGAAACTTGATGGTGAAAAAAGTTAAACGAACGAAGTATAATTAACATCATCACACAGGAAACAGTGAAAAATAATACCATTTTTGTAGTTGTAAATATCTTATGCTCCGCATAACAAACTACACAACCACTTAAAAATTCAATCACTGATGTTGTTATAGAATTCACTTTTTTTATGCAGTTCATGAATGGGAAAGTAATTGAAGGACCAAGAACACGACATACCCATAGAAGGCATATTAAGTTAACAATTCCCAAAAAAAATTAAATGTAGTCGCAGAAATTGCAATTAGATGTGCTCCTTTGGTTGGGTGTGAGAGAGAGAGTGTGTGAGATAGTTGGTCTAATAACTAGTCCAACTTGTATCTGAAAGCCATTTCTGGAAAAAAAATTCTATAGAAGCTACAGCAAATTCCTTAATGCATCAAATACTAACTTTCCACCTTTTTAAGAATCAACATCCTAAATTCAACCCATTTTGTTTTTGTACGTTACTCAAGCCAAACAAGATAGTATTTACAATTCGTGCTCTACCAACTCATTTATGATTTATGAAAGTGGATTCTCCAAATTCTTTTAATAGAACAACACACCGATCCCACAACATAACCGATGCTGATATTATAATAATAAAATTTAGTTTGTGAAAATTTCTCAAGGAAGAATGAGTTATACTTCCTCCGTCCCAAATTTATGTTGCACCATTTGACTAGGCACGGAGTTTAAGTAAGCAAGTACGGCTTTTGAAATTTGTGGTCTAAAATAAGCTTTAGATATTTGTGTGGCTGTAAATCATCTCATAAAGTTAAATTATTTTTAAATATAGAAAGGTGACATTCTTTTTGGGATAGACAAAAAAGGAAAGTGATGAGACAAAGGGAGTACTAGAGACCTTGTCGAAATAGCTTGAAGATCTTTGCCTGCTTGTCAATAGTTTCATTGCATTTGGATTGAAAAAAAATTGAAGATGGTAAGGCATTTAGATTTGTGTTTTCTTCTTTTCGTGTTTTGCCATAATGATTGAAGGGAGACGGAAAAGTGAGAGAAAAGAAAAGTCAGCAGTGAGGACCAAAAGAGAAGAAAGTGAACTGTCTATGAACTGTTCTTTCACTTCCCGCCACTATCTTCACTGTCCCAACCTAATTGGTGCACCCATCCATCCACTCAAACTCTCGGTGCTCACTAAACTCTATGTGAACTGTATATAAGTGCCTATATATAAATATATCGCGGAAGGAATAATGATCTACACATGGTGAGAATTACCCAGAAAGCATGACAAAGTATGCTGGAAAAAATGAAGTATGAATGGAGAAGCTAGGCAACACACAACTACCTACTAACCTTCTACCCTAATCCATGCCCTCTGTAATCTCCTATCTAAGGTCAATGAGAGTTCATAAAGTTGATCCCAACTTGTTTGAGACTGAGGCATAGTTGTTGTGTTTATATAAATATCCATAATTCTGAGTCAGGGTTAATGGGTGCTTTAGCACACTTCACTCAATGTGGGTCCGCCCTTACTTCTTACAGGTCCTCTGCCAGTGCGGATGGCATTGATTTGGCGTCTTACAACTCCTTAAAGCAAGGAAATATGTTGTTTCTCTAAGTTAAAACCAAAGTAGAGCCAAGGTCTTGGTGTAGTGGAAAGAGCATAATGTGTGATGTGCGGGTTAGGCACAAGTCACGGGTTCGAATAATGTAGTAGATAAAAATTTGGTATTTAAGTGAAGGGTAGAGGGGTGGGCCCATCATCTATTGAGTTTAGAACCGTGCGCCACGGGCTTTCAGTGATTTCTCGATCATAAAAAAGCCAAATTAGAAATACAAATCACCCAGGAGTTGGCAACTGCACCACGGTAGATGTGGCTTGTGATCTTGTGTCCAGGAGTTGGCAACTGTGTCATGGTAGATGTGACTTGTGATCTTGTGTGGGCTTTAGAATGGCCACCTAACTCAAGGATGTGCCTTTGCATGGTGAGCCAGCATTATTAAGTGGGGTCCTAACACCTCGAGCCTGAATAGTATTCGAAGTTATATAACTTAGTACCTAAGCCGTGTACTATTCAGATGTCTCTTATGTACTTTTCTAGATCAAAATGTCAGGCCTCTTGATTCTTTTAACTGGAAATCCTGTGTATATAATATAGTAGTTACATGTAGGCATATTGTTGTAAGCATATTGTTGGTCAACTATGTTTATATAATATATATATATGTGTGTGTGTGTAGATAGAAATTTGTTGACTAAAAACAATGGCATATTGCTTGGTCAATGTAATGTAGAATCTGTGTTCTGTTAAGGGAGTTCTTTGACGCTCGCTGTTCTTTTAGTACATAATTAACACTTGTTAGGTCCTTTATTTTACTCTGCTTGTTTTTTTTTTTAAATACAATTTTTAGTGTATTCATTGTTATCCATATTCATTCAGAACAAGTTGATGAAGGTGGTTTTGCCAAAATTTTTGTTGGATCTGTCCCAAGAACAGCAACTGAAGAAGACGTAAGTCCTTGTTTGTCTTTAAATTTGGCATTTTTTTGTTTTCCCTCCTTGTTAGTACTCATAATAGGTGCCACTATATTTTGTATTCTTGTTCCTGCTCTATATGCTTCCTTGTTTTCCGGATCATGCACCTCTCTTTCTTTACCATATTTCTTTATACTTGCCTTTTATATCTAAAACTGGGATGGTCTTAGTTCTTTGTGTCAGCAAACTATTGACCTTGATATCCTGTCAAAGAGGGAAGAATAAACAAACGTTGCGAAGGGACACAATATGTTGGTATTCGGATTGACTGATGACTTGCAGCTGATGTTGGTTTCTCTTAACAGAAAGTAGTTGAGCCGAACATTTTCTGAGCAATGGTCCCGCCTGTGACAAGGCACTCACTATGACTTTGCATGCCATGCCCTTTGTGCTCTAGGAAGTTCATTTTCACTGGATATTCTAAACTTTAACTTCTAGACATCAATGCATATTATTTGCCAAGATTGCTGCCATCCCATCTTTTCCTTTTCTTCGACCTTTATCATTTCAGAATGTTCGTGGTATTCTTCCTCAACTCTCAGTCCATTTAGCTGATCATTCTTGTTTGATGTCAGATCCGACCTTTATTCGAGGAACAAGGACGAGTACTCGAGGTTGCTTTCATTAAAGATAAGAGAACTGGGCAACAACAAGGTATGTATTGCTATATTTTTTTTGCAAATTTGGTTTGGATCTACATGTCTCTTTTCAGGACCTTTGAGGGCTGAAGGAGCAGTATAAGATCATGTTTGATGTCAGTTAGTTTTCCACAATTGTCTGGATGCCTGGTATTGATTGCAACTGTCTTTTGCGTTCATCCTGTCAACCAAGGAGAAGACGAGAATAAAACTTGTGAATCAACCTTTCTGTGGCAGTTGACAATAGTGAAGAGGGGTTCTTTTTTTGTAGAACAGGTGTCAGTCGGAGAAATTAGAGAGCATGATTATTGTATTAGGTTAGGTTAGCGTGACTGTTTTCTGTGTTTACTTTGTGGAATCTCTGGATGTACAGCACTTGAAATGGCTGACATTTGGATTATTGCCTAGTGATGCAACCAACTTCTATTGCATTGGAGTAAGTGATATGATTTCTTCAGTTGTTGTAGATGTGGAGATTGGTCATGTTGATGCATGTTTGCCTCTATAGTAATCCAATTGTGGAATGTTTTATGGATGTGATGTTGGATCATCAAATAGAAATGGTGTGTCCAGCTGGATGTTTAGCATATCTCCTTAGAATTGGGTGATGAATTGCAAACTATTTCTTGGTAAATATCGTATTAATTAGCAGTCCAATATCATCTACTTTTCACTTCCGGGCAATGATTGACTGATTGAAGCTTGCCCAGATCTCATCTGAATCTTATCTTTTTCACAGTGGTTGATGTATGACAATAAACAACAGAGCAAATAAATAGATTCTCTCTTCATCAGACGGCTGTGGTTGACATGGTTGCTAGATGCTGATCTGAGATATTAGTGAAATCATTCTATAGTGCTATGTGTATTTAGGCATTTATTCTTCTCCCTTCATATCCTGGTCAGATGAATGCGTATGATTGATGCTTTAGTTAACAGCTCCTCAATATGTTGTATGCTTATCATTTGCAACATGCGGTGTGGTTAATGAATGTGTCTGGTGGGTAGATGCCTGGATGGCATGACACTGCCATTTTCTATTTTCCTGGTGCAATCACGTATTTGAATGTATCCCCAGAATTTTTCAAATATTTACCAGGCGGAATGTGATGTTTAGGATATTAATATTCCATCTTCAATTCATTGCTTGTGCTAATTGGGGCCTTGTGGATTACCTTATATTATTTACCCCGATGCGAGTGAACTCTTCAGTGAATGCTTGTTAATGTTTGTTTGATGGTGTTCACGGGTGAATGAGGTTCTTGTGATAATGGTTCACTAGAAGGCGTTTTAATTTATTTGTATGTAATTATTAATTGATGTAATCTTATTAGTGTGGTTGGTTTTTTAGATTTGGCCTCATGGTCAACAACAATTGTCAGAAGTAATGGTAGTTGTTCACTAACAAAATGCATGTGCATCGTATGCCGCGTTGTGTAAATTCTAGATTTTTGTTCCATTACAGAGTTGTGACACCCTTAATAGGACAAACAGGGTTGTTCACACTGCTTTTTGCTGTGTGGTGGCATGGTTGGTATATGATTTGAGTACTTTAATGGATATTTTTTGTGTCCTTGTAAAAAAATGGACATGTATGTGTAATTTTCTTGATGAAGCTCATCATCAAATGCAGGCTGCTTTAGCAATTTTCCTCATAAGGTGTATTTAGTTCGTCTCTGGTTAGCTTCGTTCTACTAGTGTGGTTGATTGTGTGTATTAATTGCAATCTCGGGAGAAAAGGTCCCTGTGATGCTTTTCTTAAACCCATGGGATGCAAAGAATGTGTCTTCATTGAGCTCCATCAAACAACATATTATTTTGCTCATGATTCTGTTGAGCTCTATCAAACAACAGATTATTTTATCTGCATGGGACCGTCATTACTATGGTCCTGCTTTATGAACATGGTAGTGAGTGTATGACTTGGACCCTGAGAAGTGCTACATTTCAATTTTTCCATATAAATTATGCCACAAAAGGTGGCTAGAGTTAGAAATTTGACAGAGCAGTTGCATGAATTTCCACGGTTGGTCAACACTGCATGGTGAGTACAGTTTCACCACTAAAGTCTCTAGGGACTGTAGAAACTATATCATGAAAACAGTAATGGTGATATGAAAGATGTTTGGTGCCTGTCACCAGACTAAAATCAAGGAAGTACGAGTTCTTTTTTTAAGATATATTACAGTTAAAGTGATGCTGATGAGTTATTATGCTTATCCGCTTTGAATACTGTTGTCAGTTACTTCACATGTGAGTCAGGTTGCTGATTTTCACTGATGGGGTTCTCACTTTGGTTTCTCTTCGTGATTCACATCTTTAAGTTATTTCCATTGTCTGCTTCTTGGGCTTTGATGCAGTTCCTATTTCTGGCCTTCATTCACTTCTTTATAGGTGTTTGTTAGGCAATCTTCGTCAGGCTATGAATCATATTTGATTGAATGTTTTTGGTGATAAGTTGCATACCTTGTCCTGATTTTTGCAATCTTTGATTGTACTACATACTTGACAGGTGATATATGGTTAGCCTCATTCGTGTTGTCTGATTAAGTGGAAGAATGCCCACTTGGAGTCTTTCGATTATATTAGTTCTGTGCCATGTAAACTTTTAACTTTCAAATGATGTTCTCAGTTACAAGATTTCCTCTGTTTCTCCACCTTAGTTATTAATTTTGTTTTTGAGATGACACTTGTTCTTTTTGTTGAAATTTTAAGCACCCTTTTTTTACTTTTATCTTTATGATTTGTGAAGTGCATGTTCCGAGTTACAAAGAAAATTACAAGCTTCCATGCTGTGGTTAATCAATAGCGCTCGCGATCTACAGAATGTATTTGATTATTTTAACTTCTCAAATGTTTGGGGAGAATAATGCATTCCTGCTTCTCCTCTTCTACAATTTAGTCTTTGTTTGATTAACTGAAAAGAATGCTCGAACAATGTTACAATTGCATAATATATTATTCCTCAATCATTTGATTTAACCATTTGCCTTCAACCTGACTTTCTGAAATGGTATTCTTAGAAGGCTGATTCAGTAAAGTCATCAGTGACCGAGGAGAGTTTGAGAGGAAGAGGGTTGGAAGTATCTTACTTTTGTCTTTGGATAGTCAAACATTGTAAAGCCATTGGGGCTTCAAATGGTCTTATATGGGGGTTAAGGAAGTACATGACCTTGATTGGATCTCATATATGTGGTGAGAGATTCCTACCCGTTTGGATGGTGTGTTTGGCTGACTTAATCAAGCAGCGTGTATACCTCACTGACTCACCGTTGATGGGATGAATGAATCTCATATATATGTATTCAGGCCCGACGCGTTGTGGGCTTATAAATGGACTATTACTCTTGCGCATCAGAGAAAAAAGAAGAAGATTTGTTGTCGATAACTTCTCATTGTTATTTTAGTGACTTATTACCCCTTTGCTATCCCTTAAAGTCCATTCTATTTACTTGCTAATGTATCATGCTGCTTAATGATGTACTCTTCATTGCTGGTGTGCACTTGCTGGTGGAGGTTGTGAAATCTGATAAAATCAGGATATTTACTTGACTTCTGCAGGATGTTGTTTTATTAAGTATGCTACTTCAGCTGAAGCTGATAGAGCTATAAGAGCATTGCACAATCAATATACTTTGCCTGGGGTAAATTCTACTGCCGAGATACTGGAAGATTTTTTGGCTCATTTTTCAGTTCTTAATTCATCTGTGTTACCAGGGAATTGGTCCTATTCAAGTTAGATATGCGGATGGTGAACGTGAACGCCTTGGTAATTGTTACTGTCTCTTTTTACTGAGTTACCTCAGCATTTTAGTTCAGATAGTATTTCGTGTGAGTTGGTTGAAAGGACTTTATGCTCGTTAGTTTGTTAATCATTTTTATTCTTCTCTATTGATAGGTGCAGTTGAGTACAAGTTATTTGTTGGGTCACTGAACAAACAAGCTACAGAGAAGGAAGTTGAAGAAGTACGTACATGCATTACCAAGATATTTTTTCTTTTCCCATGTTTTTTTCCTATTGGAATTTCATCTTTTGCATAGATAGCTCTCTATTAATGCGCATAGCATGTGACGGACTCAACAAGTCAAAGCTTGTGCCTTGTATCTTCAAATCCCCAACTAATTTTCATAACATGCGTATATGTACATGTCTTCGTGGAATGATTATAGTAGGTGATTGCTCACCAGTGAGGTACTGTAAAACTTATCAATTGGGTGATCCAAATATAACTGCACCATGTCATGTGAATGTGACACCACACAGTACATAGCTGTTTGTGTCAACCTATTTGGCTTGGAATATGAAATGCTGACGATTTTGAATGATTTGCTTTTGTTGTGTGCATTTCATCTGTTGTGTAGTGTATTTATTTGTTGAAAAGCAGCTATGACTAAATATTTCTTTTCGATCCTTTTCAGATATTTTCACCATATGGTCGTGTCGAAGATGTCTATCTCATGCGTGATGATATGAAGCAGAGTCGTGGTTTGTGTTATTGAGTCCTTTTTTATTCTATATGAATGTGCACCTTGTCCTGTGCTTGCTATGCATGATGAGACCCAGTTTCTTTTCCATCATAGTACCTAAAGGTTCTGAACTCCATATCTCAGGTTGAAGTAAATTTATGACTTGTAAACTATTGTTGAGCTATTCGGTTGGTGCTTTGAAGCTATAAGGATTTACCTATAGGCTCATCCTTTCTTAGATGTCCAATATTTTGTTTATCTTGAACAATAGATTAAATGGTCTTTGGAGCCATATTGTTATGTTAATCTGTGTTCACACTTCATTTTTCAATATTCTCTTAGATAGCACTAGGAAGTACACGGTCCTTTTGTTTTCACTAATTTAGTAGTGTAAAAAGAAAAATTAGATGTTTCCTTGCTGAGGGAAAAATATGATCTTAGCTTTCCCATAGTCCTGGTTTGTTCTCTTGATGAGTTCTTGTTAAGTACTGGATTACTTGCACTGAAGGACGTTAGCAACAATAATTCAAGCATGAAGTCTTGGGGTTTATTGTTGGTAGTTTATATTCACCCTTGCTAATTTAACTTTTAACTACTTTGAAGGTTGTGGATTCGTCAAATATTCTCAGAGAGATATGGCAATGGCAGCTATAAACTCTTTGAGTGGAAATTATACAATGAGGGTAAGGTTGTGATCTTAATAGTTGTCTTCGTGGTTTCATACCATTATAAACCCTTTTATCAATTTGTAATTGCCTTTACAATTCCAGGGGTGCGATCAACCTTTAACTGTTCGGTTTGCTGACCCTAAGAGACCTAAACCTGGAGAACAGCCTAGGTATTTCATGAGATACCAATGTGCTTTATTTTAAGAAAAGAATAAATGTTCCGGAGTAGGCTTTGCTTGAGCCAGTGCATTTGTTGTTTTCTGCTACTTAGTTATAATTTACTTTATCACCTTTTTTCACTCCTGTCAGAGGTGGTGGGCCAGCTTTTGGTGGACCTGGTGTTGGACCTTGTTTCCCAACACCTGCGATTAGGTATGAGTTATGTTTTTGCATTTGCAACTGAGGTTTTCCCCAATATAGAACTCAGAGACTCTCTGTTTGTATGTAGACCGCCGCCTAATGTTGGTGAGCCTATGCCAGGCCAAGTTGGCCCTAATGCCTGGCGTCCTATGAGTCCAGAAAATCTCAGGCCAATTTCCAACCAAGGGATGCATGGTTTTGGAAATCAATTTCCTCCTAGATCGGCTGATACCACAGCACCTTCTGCTTTGGTAAGGAAAACAGTGTTGAATCCTCTGTTGCCGTCAGATAAACTGTTTATGAGGGGGAAGTTGCAATATTTATGAAAATTTAGCCGTCATGCACTGTGTTGATGTAATTATTTGCTTGTCTTTTTCGCACACAAGCATTCATATGAATCAATTCTAAAGCTGTATAATTAATACTCGCGGGTGACTCGGTTAATGTACATCCTCTATGTATGTTGGTGGTCAATTGTTGCAGAGAGGCAAGTCAGTTCTGTGACATATATTTGTACCTGCGAAAATATGTCTAGCTAGGTTGGAAGTAGACATCATGTATGGACTACTGCAAATGGTCTACACCATCTGTTACCTACCTTTCCTGGGAAACTAGAATTGATTATCCTTATTATGGATACATGCTATGGTCACTTTTAATGATGTTGGTGTCTGGGCTAACTTGCGCTCGCCTCAAATATTCCACCGGGTACCTGCTACCTCCCACCAATACAGGTGGGAAGAAATCACCTAGTGTTGAGATTTGAATCTGAGATGTCATGGTCTATGTTGCTCGGACCCTCCAAAAATGATGCCGCATCCGTGGGCTACATGCTATAGTGATATAACTAGAACCAATTCTTAGACCTGTAATATATTCCTGGATTTATCTGCGGATACATGTTTTCTTATTGCACTCTGGGTCAAATTTCTTTGGGTGATTTCTGGTTTTGTGAATTGAGGGAATTTCATTACCTGTTCTTGTAACATTCAAACACTAACTACTCATATACTTGTTATAAAACACAGATTACTCCTAAATTCAAACATTAATTGATTCTTTATAATTTATATCTGATACTATCTTCTTTAGAAGCTAACATACTAATTAATAGAACAGAGGCATAAAGTGATCATGTCTCTGATTGTGCTCTTATCTCCTCATCAGGTTTTAGAATTCACTGTTTAGATTTTTGCTTGATTCATCTAGGATTTTGTATTTTTAGAACCCAATGTACAATGTTTCGCTCTTTACAATTTGTGTTTGATGATCTAATGTGAATGATTTTTCTGATCTTCTAATAGCAAGCTGCGTGCTAAAGTGACATCTACTTTATTGCTAGGCATAATTCAAGTAGAAGAGCATCTATATGGTTGGGACCTTTGTCTGTATCACAATACTTAATTGGACTGCTTTATTAGTGACTACAACTTATTTAAATGCAATTTCCAGAAGAAATCGACCCTGACTAATTTTCAATTGAGGAATAGTTGATTGAATATCCTGAAGATGCTGTTGTCCGTGGGTTTATTTTTTCAATATGTATATAAAGTACACTTGTACATGTATAGAAACATGTGTTGTTCTAATGCTGCCTGCACAAACTTTTAGGGTGGCTCCTTCAGGAGTGTTAGTGGCACTGGAAATGGGTTGCTTACAGGACTTGCGGCTTCTTCTGCTCCTCCATCTGAACTGGTATATGTTTATAGAAAGTTGCTTAATGTTATTTCAATCTTAAGAATGGTTTCTGTTTGTTGTTTTTGTGCTAAGCTGTGTTTTTTGGTGGCAAGTCTGCTCAACAATTCCCCACTGTTGGCTCACAAATTGCTCCACTACAGAAGCCACTTCAGTCACCACAGCATTTACCATCTTCAGCGCAGCTTCAGCCTCCGTCTTCAATACCTATGTCTCAGGGACAACCTTCTCATGCTTTGTTCGGGCAGACAAATCAAGTACAAATGTCCCACTCTGCTGGTCAAAGTCCTTTCCGTCAGGGAATGCCGTCACAACAGTCGCTTGGTTTGACTGGGCAATCACCTGTTTCTCAGCCCCAGGTGCAGCGCAATATGACACCTGTCATTGGACATACACCTTTAAGTAACAACATGCAACTGCATGCTACTTCTGCAAATGCAAACCAGCAGCCTTTTCAGCAGCAGTTGGTCCAACATCTTCATCCGTCACCTTCCCAACTAGCACAGATGTTGTCTCAACAGACCCAAACTCTGCAGGCGAGTTTTCAATCATCACAGCAAACCTTTACTCAGCTTCAGCAACAATTGCAGCTCATGCAACCATCTAGCCAAAACTCAGCAGTCCAGCAGGGCACACAAGATGCTAAACAGCAGGTACACTTGAGAAAATTTTCATATTGAATTTCTTGTAACTTGGGATTTTGATATTTTCAAGTTTATTCTTTTTGAAAATAATTTCCTATGGTACTGGAATGATATATGGTCTTTACTGGCCATTGTTCTCTTTAAACTTGTATGTTCTATGGCCTAATTTGTGCTCTGTTTAATCCAGTTCTCCTGTTCTAGTTTGCGCTCAGTTTTGTGTTTTCCTTGCCATGACTATAAATATTTCAAGAATATTCGAGTATTAAGAGTAAATGTTACTGTGCAAATTGAGGTTATTTGCTCACAAATACTGTCTTGCAGTCTCCATGGCCTGTGCTTGCTCAACAAGCGGCACCTAGTGCCACTGTTGTCCAACCAAAAGCAGATGCACTTCCTGCTACATCTGCTGCATCTGGAATGAACCAGGCTACTGGTCTGGTGAAATGTAATTGGACAGAGCACACGTCCCCTGATGGATTTAAGTACTATTACAACAATACTACTGGAGAAAGCAGGGTAAACATCTGCTATAGTGCCTGCTGGTTGAAGTTCTATACTTTTAGGCCACCTACCAAGTACTGATGCATTTTTTTGAAATTTAGTGGGAAAAGCCGGAGGAGCTGATATCATATGAACAACAGCAAAAGCTGTCTGTCCAACAGTCTCATATTCAGGCTCAACCACAGGGGTTTCCTTCCCAACAAGTTCCTGAAGTGCAAGCACAGCCTCGTAGCCAGCTTCCATCACATGTCCAAACCCCCGTCCGCCCTCCTCAACTAGTACAACAAGCTTCTCAAGCTACTCTGGTTAGTATTTAACCATACTTCTTTGTATGACTTGGATTCAGTGGAATTCTTATTATATGGTTTTGATTTTCCAGTACCCAGTTGGAATGACAGGTCAACAACCGATTCAGGTACCATTATGCTCCTAATTATTCTGGTCATATGTTTTAAATTTTTTTGTAAATCATTATATTCCCAGTAAAATATTTGGCAGGCTGGTGATGTAGAATTTATATCTTGTGATGTACAGTATCAACTACCAAGTCATGTCTTTTTCTTAATAATGGTAACAAGTAATATAGAACTTCAGCACAAACGCAGTGCTGGTTGCCATATTTACAGAACAAAGTGACTTCAAAATCAGTGTATCCTTGGTGCTACTTACGAGGATTATACAAAGATTCTAAATTTTCTTAAAAGTAGACTAAGAATCATCTATGAAGCCTTCTTTACACCAAAATGAAAAAGTAAGACACAGTTCAACTTGATCTTCTGATTGGAACTTTAGTAGCTATATTAAAAAATCTTGCATTTCTTTCCTTCCAAATAGTCCAACCAAATGCAAGCAGGTATTATTTTCCATTTGTTCTTCTGCCTGGTACCTCTGCCCTAGCTGCTCCAACATGCCAATAATTCACTAGTCAGTCTAGGAATTGTTCATCTAATGACTTTCATGTTTAAGATAAGCTGCCAAAGCTGGTTAGTGATTACACAGTGAATAAATAGATCTGTTACTTGTTGACTCTTCCCCGCAGAGATAACATTTTGAGCATAACTGAATGCCCCTTCTTTTTAAGTTTTCTTGAGTCAGGCAGGCTTCTTTAGCTATCAGCCAAACAAAATGAGTTATATTGTATGGAATTTTGACTTTCCATTTATGTTTCCAAGGCCACAATGTAGCTTGTTGACCAGTATGGATCAAATCATCATAAGATGATTAGTTTTCCCTCTTATTCCTCAAACCCTTTGAATGCTCCAGGGAAGAAATGAACTCATCAACTCTGTGCATCTCCCAATCCTGGCAGTCTTCAAGTTCAAGTTCCGACCCTGATGGCTCCCTATTTGATTTACTGTTGCATCCTGTTGTTAACTTAAACTGAAGATATCAGGGAACCCGATCTTTTAAGACCCCTTTCCAAGCCAGTTATGAGGGCAGCCCAGTGCACAAAGCATCTCGCGTCAGCAGGGTCAGGGGAAAGGCCGCACCTCAAGGGGTGATGTAGACAGCCTAACCTAATGCAAACATTCAGGGAACAAGATCTTTTAAGATCCCTTTCCAAAGCCCAGTTATCTATCCAAAAAAGATGTTCTTCCATTTCCCACATTGATACTTGTATCGAAAGAGGACCATAAGCCCTGATTGTTCTCCATACACTTGTGCCATAAGTTTTGGTGGCCCCATCTGAAATCCAATGCATCCCATTCCCATACTTCTCACTGATAACTCTCCTCCGTAGAACTTGTTCTTCAAGGCCATACCTCCATTAGCGACTTCGTAAAGTAGACTTGAGTTGTATAGTTTCAAGTTCCTTAGACCCAGACCCCCTTCCTTTTTACTAGTGATCTGTGTATGCCATTTTATCGAATGAATACACCTCCTGTCTTTGTTTCCTTGCCATATAGTGTTCCTTATAGGGCATCATCTTCTTTTCAATCTTTGTTATGTTTGTACGGAGTTTACATTTTTTTGTTAAAATCAATCTCCCCCAATGACAAATACTGACTTTTCCATCGGACCGGTCTCCTTTTACATCTTTCTAGCACCCCATCCCAAATTTTCATATCTTTGTGCCTTAATCCCAAAGGCATCTCCAAGTAAGTAGTTGGAGGAGAACTTGGTTCACACTAGGGGTGGCCAGTGGGCCGGGCTCAGTGCAGCGGGCAGTCTGATGCAGCGGGTCGGTCGGGCGGGACGAGCCGGGGGGTCGGGACTAGCGGGCCTAGCGGGGTCGGGTCTGCAGGCGGGACTGCTCGATCAGCCCGATCCCGATCCGTCGATATCGAAGCGGGGCGTGCTCGGCTTCGGGCTCGGGCGGGCGAGGCGGGCGGTCGGGTTTTCCTTTTTTTTTTAAATAACATATGTATAAAAACTCAATAAACAAAACAAGATAGTGTAATAAAAACATCCCAAGACTGTTTTTGTGCCTCTTATATTATTTAATAGACATGATTTTTTTGTAATACAAATACAATTGTCTAAAATCTAAATTGCAACTTTATGGTGTTGTCCAAAAGTTGCAAATTACATAATAAAATTGCAATTAAAAATTACATTTTCAAAAACTGCATTTCTAATTGCTTGATGATTTCATGTGGTTCTTCGGTTGGAATAGGTATTTGTTGGTCAAATTGATCCACGCCGCTTCCACTACCTTCGGTTAAGATTTCGTTGTAGTTTTCATCATCTTCTTCGTTGATCTCAGGTTGACCGCACCTTCTCCGCTCCGCTCGTATCCAATCTACGAATAATACCGCAATTTCCAAGTCGTCTCCGCCAATGAGTGTCTGTGGTCTCCTATTTGATATCACTGCAGAAAAAGCGCTCGACGCAGCTTGATGACGCTTGAATGTTCAAAACATCTCGAGCCATCAATGAAAGTGTCGGAAAGGTCTTCTCATTCCCTCCAAAGATTTCAAAGAAGTCTTCTTGTCCATCTTCATTGATAACTTCTTGATACGATGCAGAACCACCGCAAAACAAAAATATCCAACTCGCTAATTTGGTTAGTAGAGGTGCACAGACATTCTATTTCGAGGCTTTCAATACTAGCCTAAACAAAGATGTCTTTGTGAGGTTGTGTTGAAGATGAAGAAGATGGTATGGTAGCCGATGCGTTACTAGCATTTTCTTGTTGATAAAATCTATATATATTTTTGCATTGGTGTTCTACGCTATTCAACACTTCTTCTTTAGTTTGTTCAATAGGTGGTGGGTGATTTAGATTTTTGGGACTTGGAGGTGGTAGTACTTCTATACAATCGTAAATAGTTTCAATTAGTGATTTAGTACCGTCTATTTTAATAGTAGGATTTAATACTGAACCAATAATATAAATAGAAGGAATAGGAATAAAATATTTTTTTATTTTGACAAACATTTTTTAATAGTCAGCTTTATAAACTTTGGTTTTCCATATATTCACTAAGTAATAAAAATATTAGAGTTATATAAAATAACATAGTTGAAATAGCAGGATAATATATACCGGAAAATTCTTTTGTTGCTTGAAAAATTTCTCTAAAAATACAATAAGTTCGAAATTTTTACCCAATCACTATCTAAAATCATATCACCGGGTTTTTATTATGAAAGTTAAAAAATAAAGTTATAGGAAATTTATAGTCATAAGCAACAAGTAGTTGCTCGTATAAAGAATTCCACCTAGTCGATACTTCTTGTGGAATTCTTCTATAAGGTAGTCCACAATCGTGACAAGTTTTTATATTCTTTTCTACGTTGTACTTTATTACTTTTAAAAATAAAGTTTATAGCAAATTGTATTTTACTAAGAATGTCTTCAAAAAGTGATAGACCATCCTTTACAATTAAGTTATATATATGGCACGCAGATTTTATATGAAAATGGTCCGGAAAAGATGGAGCTAAACTATTTTTTAACATTGTAATTGCGTAATTGTTATTAGAAGCGTTATCTAATGTAATAGTCATAATTTTATCGGTAATTCAGTAATAATCGCACACTTGATAAATATTTTCTGCAATAAAAGTACCAGTGTGCCTATCATCTATATATCTATACGCTAAAATACGTTTTTGCATAGACCAATTAAAATCTATCCAATGACAAGTTACGCTTAAATAATCATGGCCGTTAGTACTACGACCTATATCGACGTGATAGATACTTTGCCATTAAAATGATATAATGAAAAACGTAAATATTGTTGATATTCATGCAAGAAATTTAAATACATCTCTCTTAACAGTTGACCTAGGAAAACCAGTTAAAAGCATGATTATATATATCTCTAATGTAATGAATAAAGCGGAGATGAAGGAAATGAAAAAGGCAAACCCTCCACAAAGAACTAATTTTGATATTGCTTCCCTATCTCTATGTTTGTTGTATTTAGAGCCTACAATTCCCCTGGCCATAGGGTTAATTTGACCACAATACTTGAGTGGGACGAGACAGATGTGAACCTTGTCCCGATGGAGCGGGCGCTTATGCACCGGTTTTGAAGCCTGGTATCGGGCATACCTAGCTGGATGAGCACTTACTACGTGTCTAATTAAACCCCGCCCCACCGTGACCTTTTCCAGCTTTTAAATTTTAAAACATTTTTACAAATTTTACATATGGCTACTTGATTCTCTACGTCCCTATCAAATAATGTCCATGCATCTGATTTTAATGGTCGTTTTGCTGGCCCTCGCCTCATACTAGGGGGAATAGGAGGTATTTCAGTTGAAGGTGCACTAGTGGGCGTGTTGTCATCAATATTAGTGGGTGTATCGTCTAGATCATCGTCTAAATTAAAGTCTTCTTGAGTTCAGTAAAATAACTCCTCGTCTAAATCTAATGGTATTGTAGGAAAATGTTGAGTATCAACAAAATCATCTGTGTAGGAATAAGATGACTAGAAGAAGTACCCTTGCCCTGGTTGCCTCTACTAGAAGAAGCACCCTTACCCTTACCCTTAAACATACCTTTTAATCCTTCCATTTTAATTATGATAATAAATAATTAAAGACAATAAAATTAAGTGCGCTAAATAAAATAAGCAGACAATAATAATTTAATGAAGGAACGAATGTACAAACGCCGACGTAACGTCGACGTGTAATCGAGAGGTTGAAAATTGAAACTTTGCTCGATGGAAGATCCTCAAGCTAGTTGCCAACTTCACTCCCAATTCCCAAATGAATTAATAAAATTGAATATTTAGCAAACAATGTAGAGAGATATATTGAGAAATTAGAGAGATTGTAGGAAGATTTGTGAGAAAGATGAAGAGAAAATGAGTTATTTATAGTTGAAAAATTGGGTTAAAGTGTAAATATAATAACTTATGGGTTAAAAATAAATATTAAGGGGTAGGGGGTTGGGGAGGGGGCCTAAAATGGCCGCTATTAACGGCCATAATCTAAAATGGCCGTTGGTGCAACGGCCATTTTTGCAAAGGGGGTTTAAGGGTCGGGGTCGGGCTCGGGGCGGGCTCGGGGCGGTCTCGGGTCCGGCGGGCCTGGGGCGGGCTCGGGTCTGGCGGGACGAGACATCGTCCCGTCCCGAGTTCGAGTCCCGCCCCCGTTAAATTTTTTTTTTTTTTTTAGAGCGGGGTCGGGGCGGGACCGGGGCGGGGTCGGGACGGGGTCGGGTCGTCCCGGCCCACTGGCCAGCCTTAGTTCACACCCAATATCCCAGTTAATAAGTTATTCTCTGGCACCTCATTTACTGGATACAGTTGGTTTTTTCTCCGGTTAATATGAAGTCCAGACACAACTTTAAAAACATTGAGAATGAGCCTTAGGTGCAAGAGTCTCTCAGACTTAGCTTCTCAAAGTACCAAGGAATCATCATATTATAAAAAGATGATTGATCTCCAGGTTGTTTTCTTCTTTATTTGTTACTTTGAATCCTCTGATCCACCCATTCTGGTTTGCAGTTTTCACCATGATATTTAGACCTTGTATAGCAATAATAAATAGGAATGGTGAAAGGGGGTCAGTAGGTCACTCGTCACCTTGACTCAATTCCCAGGAAGAGAAGAAAAAACCCCTCTGAGATCCATTTATCAAAATGGAAAACCTGTGTGTTTTATACAATAGAATGTCCATCTGACCCATTTCCTACCAAAGCCCATATTTTTCATGAAATTTATAAGGTAGCTCTAATTAACATGACCAAAAGCTTCTCTAAGCCTAGTTTGCATAAAATCTCAGGCAGTTACCTTTGATTCTAGAATCCACATATTCATTAGCTATCAACACTGCATCCATTCTCTGTCTGCCCTTAATGATATCCATTTGATGCGTGTCAACTAGTTTTTCCACCACTGTTTTTGAGTCTTTTAGGTCGGAGTTTGGATATGATGTTATTTATACAGCCTGCCAGACTGATGGGTCTGAAATCTCAACTCCTTAGCCCCAACTCTGGGAATTAGGGCCACATATGTTGCACTGAGACTTTTTCAAAAACCTCCCTGGAATGAAATTCAGCAGTTTTGCCATAATGTCATCCTTGAGGATTTCCAGAAAGACTGGAAAAATCCCATGGTGTACCCATCTGGACCAGGAGCCTTGTCAATTGCACATAGAAAAATATAGAGGAGTACTTCTTCTTCAAAAGGTCTCTGCATCCACTAATGATCGTCCATTAAACTCTGGACAATTTCCGTAGTTGAATGCTGGCCTTCAATCTTCACTTTCATTGTATAGATTCTGGTAGAAGGAAAGGATTTCATTTTTAATACTCCCAGGATCATCTACTGACACCCTATTGACCTCAAGCTTGGCCATTTGCTTTGTTCCTTTTATGAGCATTTGCCATTCTTTGGAATTTTTTTGTATTTCTAGCCCCCCTATGCCCCAACTTAAGGCACAACCCTCTAAACCTGTCTCTTGGCAATTTCTTCATTTTAAGCTAATTCCTCAATTTCCATATATAAGTTTGCTTTCTGAAGGAGTTCATCCTCGGACAAAATTCTTTGTTCCTGTAAGTTATCCGAATGGGCATTTCGGCTTAGTATCAAGCTTTTCTCCTTCCAAATTGTCATAGTTTGAGGAACTCCATGCTTTCAATTTCCCTTTCAGCAATTTGAGTTTACAAACCAGAACATAGTCAAATATTCCCTGAGTCTCGAATAACAACTATCGGTTCTTAACTTTATCAGAAAAGCCCTGAATCTCCAATTCTCAAATTTGAAGTATGTCTGTGTTTTCTATAGGTAGCCAGTGGGCCGGGATCGGGTCGGGGGGAGGGGCGGGATCGGGACTGGCGGGATCGGGACAGGCGGGATTCACCACCGTCCCGTTTCCGATCCCGTCGGAATCGGGGCGGGGCATTTTTTTTTTTGCACTTAATTTAAAAAATAACATATATATAAAAAAACTCAATAATTAAACAAGATAGTGTAATAAAAACATCACAAGGCTGTTTTTGTGCCTCTTATATTATTTAATAGACATGTGATATTTTTTGTAATACAAATACAATTGTCAAAATTGCAACTTTGTGGTGTTTTTCAAAAGTTGCAAATTACATAGTAAAATTGCAATTAAAAAAATTACATTTTGAAAAAAACATGTTCTAGTTTCTTGATAATTTTTTGTGGTTCTTCGGTTGGAATTGGTATTTGTTGGTCAAATTGCTCCACGTCGCTTCCACCACCTTCCCAATTTATGTGACACTATCAAGAAAGAAAGGAAGACTTTTGAAATATATGGTCCAAAACAAGTCTTATATAAATGTGTGGCGGTAAGTTATCTCATAAAGTTAAAATGTTTCTAAATATAGAAATGTGACATTCTTTTTGGGCAGACCAAAAAGTAAATGGTGCCACATAAATTGGGACAGAGGGAGTATTATTTTACATGAAAAAAATATACTCTCTTAATTGGATTATGAATCTAATCTTATATTACATCATTCACAATGTTTACGTATTTTATGTCTGTAAAAGGTTTAAAAAACACAATTTGTTTTAAAAAAAAGAGACGGATTTAAAAGAGAGTACACGACAACGGAATAATTGTTTTCCTTATCCAAAAAAAAGAGTACACTAATGAAGGTGTAGCTGGGCACGGAAAGTACATATGAGTGAATTAAGAGTAGTATGTATGTGTTTTCATGGTGGAATATGCCACTCGCAATTTTGGGGGGGGGGGGGAGTGGTGGGGGGTGGTAAGTAATGAAGGGTTCAAATAATGTTACGTGGCAAAATCTGTTAGTACTAGGGCTCCATTTGTGGTTAGTGGCACGAATTAACCAAATGTGTCACAACGTTGACATTTTTATGCCCAACTATTAACGAGTGGCATGAATAGGCCATTTCTACTAGTTCGATGACATATTTGAGCTATTTCCCTAAATTCTATTATCCATTTGAATCCTTAAATATAGTTTTTAAACAATCACTAATGAATGATTGAAGAAAAACTAATTTCCTCCAAAGGATTCTGACGTCTAAGTGCCCGGAAAGAAGTCATTAGTGATTGAAAAGAGTTTAGCGCTTAGCCGCCTATCTGTTAGGTTTGTCCTGAATTTCCTACGGTAATTGAATTCTACCATAATTGTGTTTTATTTTAAAAAGGTTTTTTTGGTACAAAAGGTTTCTTGGTTGAAAAGATCTCTTCCATATTTGACTAATCCTTTCTTCTCGTACACAACAAATGGGAGATTTAAGCTTAACAAGTGCTAAATAAAAATTCACCATGCTTAGAGTAACAAAACCCACTAATTATGTCCTTTATAGAGTTTTGTTTAAGGGGAGATTTATTCTCTCAATAGCTTTAGAATTTTTTTATATTAGTATTATCATATGTAGGTCAATAGACCAAACCCTTATTATTTAATAGTCTTTTTTTTTAGTTTTCTTTGTCGTCTGATTTGACATCGATCAAGGTTGGCAATTGTTAGCTTTCCATGACGTCTTGATTATTTCGATCCCAACACTATCCTCGATAGACGTGCCTGAGAGCATTTTTCTTCCATTTCAACTACTAAAGTCATATCTTACCATCTTGTCCCTTCAATTTGACTCATGAAGTATTTAATAAAATAGAAATATCTTGAACTTAGTGTCGAGTAATGAAATCATCTCTGCGCTTGTGTTCTGCTGATACCTGCTTTCTGCATTACCCTTGAGCAGAAGATGAGAGATTTCTCCCCGGTATGGCTTCACAGTCCCTTACCGCAGTACTTGACAAAATACCCGTGACCGTATTTCTCCCCTTCGCACGACCAATTGCAGAGAAGGAAAAATATGAAAATTTTGTCGGTTCTGTTTGGATGTGTTTTCTCTGGATCCAAGTGCTCCTTGTCTTTGTTTCATTTTGTTTTTCTTTTGTCTAATAACAGTCAACTTGCAATATGGCTTTAAGTTGAATTAGCAAAATGGTGGCTGGCAATCACTGATGTCTGTTTCCTCATCAACCCCTAATCTGCTTTTTTATGGGGCTTTCTTCTTTGGTGTAAAGACAGTTTGGTGCAACCTTCCTCTATTAGTGGTCAAAGAAACCTGTAAGCTCCAATTGAGCCAGAAGAGCCTACTTTACGTTCTCCGCAGTCCAACTTTCTGCTAGATTTTAAACCTTTTCTGCTTCTATTCACCAAAAAATCTTCAATGATGTAGGTTTTTTATCTCAACATATATGGTAAATTATGTAGCGTGAGTAATGTGTATCTGCATTAACAGTTAGGAACAAGCTGATTGATTAAAGGATCCTAAAATTATTTGTAATATGCTGATTACAGTGTAGTTCTCTAATTAGTAGATGAATGACTATCAGTATAATGGGTGATGAACTTGTTTGTGGTGCATTTGACTGCCAGGTCACCTCATCATCTTACTCTTCACAGGGAATTCAAGCTGCTCAGGAATGGATGTGGAAAAACAAGCCTGCAGGTCTCTCTTTTTCTTTGAATTACAGAATTTATTAAGTTGGTAGTTAGTTTTTGTTATTTTTTTCTCGTTTCTTTTTTTCCAGATTGTTTTGCGATGCTTTATTTAGTATTTTGGCCTTGACTTCGTTACTTCTATTACTTCCTTTTGCGGATTGCTTTTGTGGTTTCCTACCGGCTTGTTTCTTTCACTTTGTTATCTTATTTTCTTGCTGCTATTACTGCTTATTATTACTGTGCTTTTTCATTTCTACTTGAGCCGGGGGTCTATCGGAAACAACTTCTCTACCCGTCAAAAGGTAGGGGTAAGATCTGTGTACATTCTACCCCAGACCCCACCTGATGTGATTATACTGGGTATGTTGTTGTTGGTCAAGAAATACCCCACATGAATTTGTTCGAGCATATAAACATTCTAGAAGTTGGGCATATGTATCAGCTGTGAGTTGGAGATTTAAAGTTACTGTTTACTTGAGAGAGGCCTTTTCACAATGAATGTGACTATGCCATGGCCAGGCCTTGCATCTTTTGCTTAGTGGCATACTTGTGCTCGTCTTTATTTTACAGTTGAGAATCTTATTACTAACGGCTTTATTATTATGAATATCTATGTTCACAGGAGCCTGAGTTTTGCGGCTAAATGATGCACTTAGCTGGAAGCAGATGCCACAATTTTGTATTGTGCAGCCTTATTTCAAAGGAGATGTAGCATTACTCTGTGAATATCTTTTGGTAGAGGAATTTACATGAGAGCACTGTCCCAAGGAGTCTATGCTCCCATGCCAATTATGCGGTAGCTCTGAATGCTTAGAGATCTCATTGTGTGCTTCCTTCAGGTTTCCAACATACCCTGAGCATGTGTTTGGTATGTTTACATGTATAACGAGCTATAGCTTTCTTAAGTGACGTTCTCTTTGTTTTCCGTTCTGCTTGACTATATTTCTGAGTTAATTTTCCTTCTATAGGTTTTTGCTACTTTCAGGACTCCACACGATCTCGTAGTGTTTGTGTCGTTTCATGCAATTAGGCAACTCCATTCTCTATATCGTATATTTTTTATTACTGGTCCCAAATATTTTAGCGTTAAGGAAATGAGCGCAAAAATAATATGGATTGAAAGGATTTATATTATCAAAACAATCACCGCTAGATTTCCGGGCAACAAAACCAACATTAAATCATCGTACCATTATCAGACCAACTATTAACGCTGAACTCCCCCAGGAAAAATGGAGTCCCTGTAATTCCAAATGGAAACTAGTCTCCTTACCCAGCATTCTGCATATCATATTACTCGCCCTAATTCAACAAGGTAGTGAGCCAAATATTGGATCTTCATGAAATTGTCAAATCAAAGGAATAAAATGACCACATTACGTTTTCATAACAATTTTCCATTCGAAGCCTTTATTCTTACAATATCTGATGGCAATGTTTTTAAATTTGTCTACATTTCCAAACATTTCCCCCAGCCAATCAGAGTGTTGAACAGTGGATCAAAGATAGAAAATTTAGCTCCACTGCCACGCCGCCATTGACTAATGTTGGAGAAGCTGAATGGTGGATACTTGGGATATTTCTAGCTTAAAAATGTTATATTCATTGTATATCTGAACTAATTTTGATCATGATTACCTTCCTGAATTTGACAATTTGATAGCATTAACCCTCTTAGATGCTAACGTGATAAAAGAACATGAATACACCTTTTTATATACGCATGGGATTAGAAAAAAATCAGCTTCCAAAGGGATATTTTTCAACCATTAATTACCACGTGATCATCTATAATAACTTATTTATTTTTAAATTTGTATTTCTTCTGGTTTCTTCTTAATATATAATATGTATCTTATCCCAATTATATTTCTCCTTACTTCTTCTTTAGGTGTCTGCGTCTATCTTCTTTCTTGGGCTAGACGTGTAAATAAAAACTTAGGTAGACCTTTATTATTATTTATCAAATAAAAAAGTTAGCCAAAATAATGGAGTTTCAACTGTATATTTCTTTTTATTCTTCTTTAGGTGCAATGACTATTTTCTCCAATTGTATATAATAAAAAAGTTGGCTACAACTCATTATTCATAGCCGAACAAAATACTTTAGCCAAAATAATGGAGTTTGAACTGCATAGTTCTTCTTTAGACGCAATGTCAATTCTATTAGTGTTTGTTATATATATATATATATATATATATATATATATATATATATATATATATATATATATATATATAAATATATAACTCTATTAGTTTTTGTTATCCAAACTAATGGAGTTTTAACTGTTTATTTCTTCTTTATAATCAACGACAATGTATTTGCTGCTGTTTTGCTAGCTGTTAAACTATTCTTTCTCCCCATTTGCACCTCCCACCCCAAACCTCCCGACTGCAATACATGCATGCATGCATTAGTGGAAAATTCCAAACATTTTAAGGTACTCCTACAGTAAAAGGTTATATATACCGGGACAACAGAATCTCTAGCAGCAATAGCAAGAATATCAGCACAAGATACAGTCTGGGGACAAACATATTCTAGATCAGCTTTGATGGAATCAATCACTTCAAAACCCCTTACTGAGTTCAAGTTTGGTGCAGCTGTTTCTCTCCAGTAAAATTAGGGGAATCGTCCTGCAGTACTGATGCGTCACATCCCTGAAATACTTTTAACATAAATATTGAACATAAAAAATATTTAAACAAAAAGAAATGGAAATAATATTGTGACTTGCATTAACGAAACAGTCGTGGAAATGAAGATGAAACAAAGAAGCAGCCATTCCGGGGTCTTGGGACACTGCATTTTTCACCCATGAAAAGATGATAGCTTCAGCTTCTGGGCAGCTGTTTTGATAAAAACCAAAACTTAACACGATGGTTGCATCAATGCACGTTTCCTACATCCCCTTGCAAATGTTACTGAAAAGCTCAGTATCATTATGCAGAAAGAAGCTTAAGTAGAAGAAAGCCATTCAATTTCTACTCTGGGTTTTACAGTAACTTGATGAGAAAGTTCTATGGAAAGTTGTGGTTTTTGAAGTTAATACTGGAAGTCGAGGCCTTTAATAGAGGAATTGCTCACTGCAAAGTGCAAACAGAAAAAGGAAGAGCAGTTGAGAAGAAGACGGTCCAAGGCTAATGAGTCAAATTGGAAAATGA